>CM061752.1:209808885-210155016 GCA_030979885.1 Lolium multiflorum
ATCAGCAGGATATCATGGAGTCTGGGTGCAACTGACTAGAGACAGCCGCACGGGATTTTTACAGCCAGGGTGGCTGGCAGTTTCCTCATAGAATTACTTACTGATGTGTTTTTGCCTTTTTGGCACCCGCTGTTTTCTATGTTTCGTTGGTGGATCTTTGTGTCGACTCTAGCTGATCCGTGAGAAGTTGTCATAATTTGTGTATGAACTGAAGAAAGCAATAAAGCAGCCATATACATCATTTTGATGCAGAGGCTGTGATATGTCCCCCATTTCGAAAAAAGGAACAAACATAGGATATATTTCTATAAATCAAACAACTAATGTAGGGAAGAACCCATAGGATCTAAATGCTACACAATTCTTATAGAAGTCCTACGAATTAAAGAAGCCCTCATGCAGTACGGAGATGAAGAGGAAGAAAAAAAAGCAATGGATATACTTCGTATATTATAGTGCATACATTATTAATGCTCTTGAGAGCTAACAAGTGCTCATCAAACAACGGGTCCTCGATAGCTAAGTACGAAGTGGATCCTGCGGTAGAAAGCACGAGCCTGGAACCGTCGGCCCTGGAAGATGATAGCCGGTTTAGTTGGCACCGCCTGCCAGCAAGGACTCAACGAAAATCCGGCATGGCGATGGAAACATACCCAGGAGCTTCGTACCCACCAGGTTGGCGAGAAACGAGCGATTTCTCAACTTGGGTAGGAATGGCGCTGAAACCAGCCGCCATGGAAGAAAGACGGTTAAATTGTTTGATCCGCTAGCCAGCCAGAAGGCAGAGAAACTTCGGCATGGCGATGGAAACATACCGGGGAGCTACGTACCCACCATCTTGGCGAAACACGGTCGATTTCTCGGCATCGGTAGGAAGGGCGACACTTGAACGGGCGGCCCTGGAAGAAAGACGGTCAAATAGCTGGTTCTCCCGGGTAAAAAAATAGTTGGATCTGTTTGCCTTGCTGTAATCTGCGTTCATGGGGGCAAAGAAAGCACATGGCGATAAAAACCTACCAGGACTCTTGCTGGATTACTCTGCCCTGACCCAACAAGCCCGAAGCAGACTGAGCTTGCGATGGAAGCGCAGACTGAGCTTGCGATGGAAGCGCAGACTGAGCTTGCGATGGAAGCGCAGACATGCCTGTCCGCCGGCGCCGCTGGTACACTTTCAAAGTCGGAGTTTGCAGGACTTTCAGCGGGATGGATTTCACCGCGGATTTAGTCTCAGACAACAACGCCTCCTTCCTCTTCTTACACTTCTTCATGTTCTTCTTAGACAACTTGTTGAACGATGGATGAATCGCTGGAGGAAGAAGGAAGGGACAAGCAGGTGGGGATAGAAGGGGTCGGTGTAGAGCTCTCCGGGGAGGGTTCCCCGGGGAGGAGGATGAAAACTGGAACGAACAGGACAGGGATGGGACTGGGCAATCTTGTCCGTCCATCCAAAATCAAAGGGCGGGAGCACATAAGACTTTGGGCCATTGACAGGCTGGTCCTGCCACAGGCGGACCCCAAGTTTCAGCGATTCAATGTCAGTGAAAAGATGGGCAATGTAAAAGAATCTTGTTCGGGGTCGGCCGCGGAAGCCAAATCTCTGTGTCCCAAAGTCTACTAGTAGTCTACTCCTATATAGGTATAGCTGCATAGCCATCATACCATTGCATTGATCGAGCTGTACGCCTTTACCACTCTGATTCAGGTCCAAAATATTAGTGTTCTCTTGTCAAATCAAAGGCCATGTCAGTTTGACGAAATGGACGTTCTTTAACTCACAAACTACTCCAAGGACATCATTTACGGACTACTCAGTTCGGCAAAAAGATTCTTGAAGCCATGTACATATTTTCTGGATCGATTTAGTAATTTGCTACAACTGTAATATTATTTCCAATTTTCAGCAATTTATTTGAATTTTAGGATTTTACTTATAAATTTCGCTAATTGACATGTGTAGGAAAGATAGAAAACAACTAGTGTATGCATGACCAATTAATCTGACTAAATAAATCTTATAGTGGCCACTTTGCATCACTCAAACTGAGAGTGCATGTTAGATTCATATGATAGAATAATGGAGAATCGCTATGACATATGCCTCCTTGAATCCTACGGGAAAGAAATCTACATGAATTGGTAGAGCTAGGTGTGTGATGGTATCATAGGAAAGACAAAGGAAATTTCTATATAGATTGAGAGTGCATAGCATAGTTGTCACAGATGCATATGAATTTTTCCAAGAGGTCTAACCTCTTATTAGAAATCCCATAGGGTTGTACTAGTATAAGAAAACAATACATAGAAATTTTGGAGGATTCAATTCTTCAAATCAAACAAGCTATATAGGGGGAAAATCATATCCTTTGATTCGTACAATTTGTATAGGAGTTATGTAGGATTTGACTATAGGAGTTATGTAGGATTTGACTATAGGATTTGAATATTTGTACGGTTGTGTAATATTTTTACCCAGATCAATTCACATACCACCGGTTATGTATTTTTTTGGGCTATAAAAATAGGAGGTGTGGTATATTTGATGTGTGTAGAGATAATCTCACCATCTTATAGCCACCCCTAACATTTCGAGCAAACAAAAAAAATCTATACCACTACCCACCTCTCGTCCTACACTCAATTCCTACACAACCAAACAACAAAAATTGGCTATCCCTAGCCAGGTGGTTGGGGATACTCTCACCCCATAAACCTATCTCCTAAACCAAACAACCCCTAATATGGAGGGAAGGAAAACCTAGTATCTGATACTGTACAAAAACACATAAAGCAATCTGGAACCGTCCACATAGAATCAACGGGCCAGAGCAGATGCCTTCTTTGGGAAGGGTCTTGCGCGGAAGCCAAGGAATCCTCTGCGTCGACAATCTGGTGTAGCAGTAAAATAGACCATCATAGCGGAACATTGATGGAGTCACTACAATGCGTCCGAATCCGGGTATAGTCTTGTCATATCAATGGCCATGTCAGTTTCTCCAGATATAATCTATCCGTTAGCTAGTACTACTACTCTAGAGGCTGACGCCACATGCAGAAGTTGTACAGTACTACGACTACTATCGAGTATCGACTAGTCCGATCACGTCCAGGTCCCAACTACTCAAAAATGGCCGTAAAGAAAATGCAGAAGTAGGATGGGGCCACGACAAAAGACATACATCTATTTATGGACAGAGGTAGTATCATATCAGCATGCATTAGCATCTCATTTGCAACTAGTTGCACTCGCATCCTATTATCGGATATCACACTTCTGCACTTTTAAAAAATATGAAGAAAAACAAAACTGGGACACATATTATGTTGTGTATTGCTCCACAGGTCACAGATGAGTATGTAAAAAAAAATTCTAGCTTGCACAAAAAAGACAAATGATATGTGAATAGTTAAGGAATATTATTCACTTTGGTCTTTTCTTTTTTCCACAGCTCACATATGGTCACTTTTTGAAACAAATGTTTAGATGTGCGCAAGATACAACATAACCCGTGACTATGATTTGAATTTACATTTTTTTACAAACTCGAAATGTGACATCCGACAATAAGATGAGGGATCAACTAGTTGCGAAATGTTTGCACTCCTGACCATGCATCTGAATCTATCTACTAGACTACTACAACAACATACAAAATGCACCAGTTTTGAACTAGACATGTAACAGCAGTACTAACCGTTGGTTTCCAAAATCTAACGCTTGTGATTAGAGGGATTCGCGTCAAGAGATACCACAACAGCATACACTTCTTTCTAGAACCATCATGTAGCCATTATGTAGAAGAAGAAAAAAGCAGGGTCACACCAATATCACACGTCCCACTCGATAGTAAGAAAGGTTCCAAGTTATTGTTCCCATTTCTCAACTGGTCATACCTTTTTCGATGGTGTAACCTACGTAGTATAAGTTATATATTAGTTGTATGGAAAGTTTGAGCAACATTTAGAACATAATTTTGTACTCCTAATTGGTCCAACATGCATGCTAAGATTGGGGTCTTCACCTTGAAACGGCGAGCGCCGAAAAGCGGGTCAAAATCGCCCAGATCCTCGAAGATATCTACAGGCGCAGCCGCTGTATGAGAGACGGAGTGGGAAACGAGTGGGGCGATGTATGAGAGACGGAGTGGGGGTGTAGTATGTACTATAGTAAGACGGCGAGACGGCGAGGTCAGAGTGATTAAGACTAGTCACAATGGGAAGTACGTAGTACGTAGTATCATACACTACTAGTTTGTGATACTACCTCCACAATGCATAGTATCATAATATGGTTCATACTTATGTCATATTTAAAGTTTTGTAGAATCTCAATGCAAATGTGTGTACATGATGTATTTGTCATGAAGTTTTCTAAGTTTTCTAGGTTTATGTGTTATAATACTACTCTCATCTCTCACCTCATAATTGATGTGACACATTAGATTTTTGCCAACATGGCATGTATGATACTACTTACGAGCCTTAAAAGCACTTTTTGTGATGTTGATCAAATTGTACTCTAAAATTGTCACTGGACAACAGGTCGGCCTATTGCAAACTTGTTTGAATGAGCTAAAATAGTTAGAAATCTAGAAAATTTGTCACTTCAATGAATTTTCATCCTATAACGTTTACTTAATTTGAAAAACGAATGGGGACGTTTGCCATAATGGGACAATCATTTCTACAAAAAAGAATAAGATGGAAAGTCTCGCAATGTTATTTATCATGACAACATTGACAATGTCACAACCGTGGGGTGATTAGGGAATCCACTCCGCTAGAAAAAACAAACTTATATAAGGCATGTGTGGCAATGCAGTTTGTCTACCTTATACACATATCTCGATGTGTAGCTATATATGGATTTTATTTTCCAACTTTAGATGATCAGTTTATAGTTCACCATTTAATTAGAATTCATAATTTTTGGGAATAAAATACTTGGAGGTACCCTGCAAGTGTGGTACCACAAACAAAGCCCAAACATGGGTCCCAATAGTACAACATAGCGCGCATAGGAAGTTTGAGCAAATTTGAAACCAACCAAATGAGGTAGAAACAAATCAAAAAAAAGTTGTGAAACATGTGCATGGAGCCATCACATGACATGTACTTACTACTAACAAGTAAAAAATATAAAACCCTATCATACATAGAGGTTTGGGGTGAAGAGTTATTATTCACACACATATAGAATAAATATGGACTACTTTTGGCTTTCTACCCATTAATTTGAGCAAGCTTCATGCAGTGTCCACTTCAAACTTGACAACATTGGAACCATAGCTGCTTGAGTTCGCCTCGCTAGCCTCTTCCCATATGTAAGCTTAATTAATTGGTTACACTACGAAAACCACAATCAACTTCTGAATAATGCATGCATTGCCCCCCTTTTGCACATATGCAACTTTGCAAAGTAGGGATTTTTGGTTTACCACACATTAGTGTGTTGTTTTCTTTTTATTAGGACCCATGTTTGGTAGCCACATTTTTCCAAAGCCAAAGTGTGGTTAGCAACAAAAAAAAACTAGTATGGCTAGCCACCAAATTGTGGCTTAAAATATTAAAGCCAAACTTTGTCAAAACTTTGTAAAAAAAAGTTGAGTCTATGACAAATGGACCATATATACATGCAATGAAGTGTGATAAGCCAAATTGTGGCAAAAACCAAACACATGCCAAATAAACTATATGCATGGCTGCCAAATTTTGGCTTCTTGACAAATTGTGGCTAGGAACCAAACATGCCCTTGCTGGCCAAAGGGGTCCAAATATGTGTTTTGTTTATTCGCTATCATGTGCAGTGTGTGCACAATACCACAAATCAAAATTTCACGGGTAGGCCAAACATGCATGCATGGTAGGCGAATCGCCATTTCGAAGGCTAATTTGTCAAACTAGCTTACCATGAAACCATCATTTGTACTCCAATTAATTAAGTTCGGATATGAATGGTGGTCATCAACCAAACTAATAAGAATTCAAAATTTGGGATGATATAGGGATGTGCCCTATTGTTGTGGAATCAGAAAACATTAATTAGCCAACGAAAATGTGGGTTGCATCCAAGTATAGTAGCTCACAAAGTCGATTGCCAAGAAGTTTTTGCCTAAATTTGAAAAAAGCCAAAAATGAGGTTCAAACTTATTGAAATCAGCAAGCAAGGCAATCACGAAGTCACCAATTACTACTTTTATCTAGGAAAAATAACAAACATGATGGCATGCAAATATTCTTGAGAAGCAGAATCATTCTGTAAATATATATTTTTGGAACCATGCATGTTGGACATTGATTCTCTTCTTGCCACATGGGTGAGCTAGCTTGGTTACCGCAAGAACCATGCATGGCGAACTTTCGAATCATGACCCCTTTTTTAAGAGATCAATGAAAAACTTCTTATTTTCGACTATACTTTGCCAAATACAGTTTTTTTGGTTTTCCACATAAAGTCTTTTCATTTTTATTGGCCGAATTAAGGGGGGCAAAATTAAAAGGATGTATTTGTGAAGTGGCTACCGCGTGTATTGCGCACACTACCACCTATACAATTTTCACAAGCGGGTGACATGGTTGGATGGCCATGCATTTCCATGGTTTGTTGGATTATCTCATCATGTAGTATATAATAAATTAATTTTGTAAATATTTTTCAATTCAAGTATTAACGATGGTTATATTACAACTCAAATAAATTGGGAAAATACTGGGATTCGCCTCCCTAGAATCAATCTTGCCCGTCCATTTCCTATCAACTGACTATAGGGAGTACTAGATTTAAATGGCGGTTGGAGTTAATTCCTCAACCTCATCGCAGTATTATTCCCATCTGTCCCCACTAAACAACCCCTGGCGGTTCGTTCTCCCCTGCATTTCGGCAAGTTCCAAAAAACCCCATTGTTTGCAGTTGCTCTCCCTCCCTCCCCCTCAATCCCTCCGATCAGTTCGACGTGCTTCAGCGCTGCCATGGCCGACGGCGGCCTGTTTACGCTGAAGAGGAGCGTCGTTCCCCATGGGACGACCAAGGTGAACGTGGTCTACACGAATGACCCTTCCGTTCTCGAGCACACCCTCAAGATGTACGAACAAAAGCTACTAGAGGACAGGCCCAGGTTCGTCGGCCTCGACCTAGAATACACTGCGGACCAAGTAAGTACCGCCGTCGTTCAGTTGGCCATGGACGACCACGTCCTGGTGTACCATTTCTGCAGGTATGTTCTTCACATGCCTTCCTTTATCCTTTTGTTTTTTAATATAGAAACTCTTCCTTTATCTTGGATCTGCTTTTTTATTTCGAAATAGACTAGGTTCTAACTTGTATGAAAACACGAACAAACTAACTTGTATGAAAAATGTGGTCTGGAACGTAATATCCAACATACTTGTATAATTTTTTTGGATTGACCACGATATCTAGTTTCATGATTTTGGTACTCAAAATTTGCACAAATTTCATGTACTCATACTCACCGATAATCGGCATGGATGTCAAGATATTAACATATAGTAACTGAATCTTAACTTGACACTTAAATAATTAGATCATATAGTCGCAACAATAATTCATGTTATTTTGATGTGTATCACTGATGCAAAATCATTGTTTCACTGCAACAAGTATACAGTTTACTGGAAGAAAAATATGTGTACTATTTCAGCATATACGATCTTACAAGATTGATTTGTGTTAACATGCAGGAGTCCTGATAATCTGGCACTGCAAGAATTCCTTCAACATAAAGGAATTTGTTTCACAACTGTTGACATCAGGGGTGACTCTAGCAGGTTTGCTAGAGATGGCATTAAAATTCCTAAACATAATTGGATTGACATTCAGGATATGATCAATTTCAATGGTCCTGGCAATAGGACTGGCATGGGTGATTTGGCAGCCGCCATCATTGACCCATCTTACAAAGACATGAAGACCAAGTTCCCTACTAGCAGCCACGATCAATGGGAGTGCATGCCATTGCCTGAAGTAAACTTGAGGTATGCTGCGATTGATGGGTATGTCAGTTTTGAGTTGTACAGGCGACTCAAAAAAATCAATGATGGGCAGCGTCAAGCACAACCAATTCCAAGGGAAGTGGTTTGCCCGGATTGCAAGGAAGCGGCTAGGTTGGCCGCTCTTCCCCCTGCCTGGCGCGACGAGAAGAAGCAGTGTGTCGGGACAACCTACTGGGAATTTGTATCTTATTGCTTTAGGCACAACATACCATTTGATCCGAAGAATATGCCACCATGGATAAAGGACCCGTGCGAGCCTACTTCGGGGTCTCCGTGGGATGGCGGTTCACATGGTGAGCAAGCTAGGGCAACGGCTGGATGTGGTGAGCTAGCAAGGGCAGGGCCTGTATCTGGTTGGGAAGCTCCAACAAGGATTCCCGACACACGAAGTGCGAACGAGTGCAGAACTTGGACTGCCAACCCATGGGAGGCAGGTACAAGCGGCACCGGCAAGCGCATCAAGAGGGATGATGATAATTGGTGAACTAGGCTGGCGTTATATGTTTCCAAGATTGTACATAAGTTTAGAATTATGAACTGGTAGTATTGTTTAGGTGATGTAATTACTTTTGCAACAATGTGTATGAGGTTTCAGAACCACGCATCCTTATTTAAACATGTTTAAAACATGAAAATGAAAAGGTAAGCCTGCATCCTTCTTAGTCACTCCAAAATGAAGCTTTTGGGAAGGTATTTGAAATTTCCATGTTTGAAACCCAAAACGACTTCTCTTCGTGATTGACTTCATAAGACAAAGTTCAGGCTTAGGGGTAGATACATGATTTTTCTGGTTTGAATATGACTAGACCTTGTTTATCAACTTGAGTGCTTACTATATGACATAAGAAGGCTATGTGCTTTGGTTTTTCTTTTTTTTTTTGAATCTTGGTCAAATTCTAGGTACGGTTTGACCAAGATTTGAACAAGTTTAAAATATGAAAATAAAATGTAAGCCCGGTCTGGATCCTTCTTAGTCACTCTGAAATGAAGCTTTTGGGAGGTTTTTGAAATTTCCATGTTTGAAACCCAAAACCACTTCTCTTCATGCTTGACTTCGTAAGATAGAGTTTAGGGTTAGGGGTAGATACGTACATGATTTTTCTAAGTATTTTTATGCCCATTTGAATCTTGGTCAAATCATAGGTTTGACCAAGATTTAAACATGTTTAAAATATGAAAATGAAAAGGTAAGCTTGCATCCTTCTTAGTCACTCAAAAATGAAGTTTTTGGGAAGGTTTTTGAAATTTCCATGTTTGAGACCCAAAACCACGACTTCTCTTCGTGCTTGACTTCATAAGACAAAGTTTAGGGTTAGGGGTAGATACATGATTTTTCTGGTTTGAATATGTCTAGACCTTGTTTATCAACTTGAGTGCTTATTATATGACATAAAAGGCTATGTGCTTTGGTTTTTCATTTTTATACCCATTTGAATCTTGGTCAAATCCTAGGTTTGACCAAGATTTGAACAAGTTAAAACATGAAAATGAAAAGGTAAGCTCGACCTGGATCCTTCTTAGTCACTCTAAAATGAAGCTTTTGGGGGTTCTTGAAATTTTCCATGTTTGAAACCCAAAACCACGTCTCTTCATGCTTGACTTCATAAAACAGAGAGTTTAGGGTTAGGGTAGATACATGATTTGTCTGGTTTGAATATGTCTTGACCTTGTTTATCAACTTGAATGCTTAATATAACATAAGAATACTATGTGCTTTGGTTTTCATTTTTTGATTTTTTCTGAATTTTTATGCCCATTTGATCTTGGTCAAATCCTAGGTTTAACCAAGGTTTAAACAAGTTTAAAACATGAAAATGAAAAGGTAAGCCTGCATCCTTCTTAGTCACTCCAAAATGAGGCTTTTGGGAAGGTTTTTGAAATTTCCATGTTTGAAACCCAAAACGACTTCTCTTCGTGCTTGACTTCATAAGACAAAGTTTAGGGTTAGGGGTAGATACAAGATTTTTCTGGTTTGAATATCTCTAGACCTTGTTTACCAACTTGAGTGCTTACTATATATGACATAAGAAGGCTATGTGCTTTGGTTTTTCAGTTTTTTTGAATTTTTATACCCATTTGAATCTTGGTCAAATCCTAGGTACGGTTTGACCAAGATTTGAACATGTTTAAAACATGAAAATAAAAGGTAAGCATGGATCCTTCTTAGTAACTCTAAAATGAAGCTTTTGGGAGGTTTTTGAAATTTCCATGTTTGAAACCCAAAACCACTTCTCTTCATGCTTGATCGACTTCATAAGACAGAATTTAGGGTTAGTGGGTAGATACATGATTTGTCTGGTTTGAATATGTTTAGACCTTGTTTATCAAATTGAATGCTTACTATATGACATAAGAATACTATGTGCTTTAGTTTTCATTTTTTTGATTTTTCTGATTTTTTTGCCCATTTGATCTTGGTCAAATCCTAGGTTTAACCAAGATTTAAACAAGTTTAAGACATGAAAATGAAAAGGTAAGCCTGCATCCTTCTTAGTCACTCTAAAATGAAGCTTTTGGGAAGGTTTTTGAAATTTCCATGTTTGAAACCCAAAACCACTTCTCTTCATGCTTTACTTCATAAGACAGAGTTTAGGGTTAGGGGTAGATATACGTGATTTGTCTAGTTTGAATATGTCTAGACCTTGTTTTATCAACTTGAATTCTTACTATATGACATAAAAAAACTATGTGGTTTGGTTTGATAGTTCATTGTTCATAATTCATAGTTGATCATACATACGGATCATACATACAGAATTGCGCGATCCTTATCGCGACTTCTAACCTATCTAGTCGTCGAGGAAGATGATGGTCGCGTTCTCCTCCGCATCCCGCGCCTCCTTCTCCTTCACGGCGGCGATGGCCGCCGCCTTGTCTTCTTCCTCCGCCCTCTTCTTGTCGGCATCGTCCTTGAGGGACGCGGCCAGCGCCTTCAAGAAGAGGGGGTCTTCCCCTTCCTCCGCCTCCTCCGCCTCCTCGCCGGCTGGCGGCGCGAATCCGCCGCTGGTGCTCGCCTCCCACGCCGCCTTCGACCGGCGGTTCCTCTCCCGGTCGGCGCGCCATTTGTTGAAGACGGGGCCGCTCATCGGTTTGAGCGGCGGATCCGCCTTGTACCAGAGCCCGCCCGGGGCGAACTCGCGGAGCGACGACGGCATGTACAGGGAGCCTCTGTACCTGCACGCCGCGCGCCGACTCCCGGCGGCGGACTGCTTGCACTGGAGCCGCCACGCCTCCTCGAGCGTGTCCGGCGCGCGGGATCGCTTCGATCCGCTCGCGGGCGACGCGGAACTGGTACGGCGTGAATACATGGCGAGCGGCGAAGAATCACCACCCTGCAATCAAGGCCAAGCACGCAGCATATGGCCTCTTCCTTACGTCTTTTGACTGGTTTGTTGCCGGTCAACGCCCCTGCTGCTGGCCCTGATGCTCCTGGTCCTGTTTAAAGTTCAGCATTAAACTCTACTATACAACTGTCGTGGTCTTGTGATGTACAGTAGTACTCTTTTGATGCATTTGTGATGTAGTAGTACTGTACTTTTTTTTGAACTGATATAGTACTATCTAAGAAAAGTACTCCCTCCGATTCACATTCTTTTTAGCACCAAGAAATATGGATCGGAGCGAGGGAGTAAATTGGCATCTCGTGCATGAAGCTTGACAGATTGATCGGGTTGGCTAGAACGGCTAAACAATGCTGCTCATTAGGCAAATGCATGCCATGTACGATAGTATACATCCAGTAAAGAAGTCTATACTGACATAAAAAAAGACTACATTGGGGATGAGAGTCAATTGGGGCATCTACAATACAGAAAATCTTGCTCGTAGTTGATTTTGGCTAAGAGGGTTTTGTGCCCATATTGTATCTGTCAGATTTAGGGTTTAGATACATGATTTGTCTAGTTTGTTGTTTAGACCTTGTTTATCAACTTGAATGCTTACTATATGACATAGGGATTTCTAGTTTCGTGCCCCTGGTTCGTTAGTTGTACTCAGTTTTCCCCAGTCCCTTAGTTTTTCCTCAGTTTTCCCCTCCTCTAGTTTGAAACACGCACAAGTGCTGGAACGGCCGGTAGCCGTCAGGTCAGAGGCCTTGACCGTTAGTCTGACCGGGTGGGGCCGCACAGGGGCAGCTCCTCCCTGACCGTCTCGTGCTGACGGGTAGGGTCAGGAGACACGTCGGAGCAGCCATCCATCTATCGCTGACGTGTGGGCCGTTTTATTTCATGATTTTATACGCGGTGCTGCCAATGACAAATGGGGCCGCTCTATAGGGCTGCCGCAGCCAATGACCAGTGGGGTCGTATATTTTTCAGTAAAAGACATATATTGCCGCTCTGTGGGGCTGCCGCAGCCAATGACCAGTGGGGTCGTCTATTTATTTAGGGAAACTCATATATTGCCGCTCTGTGGGGCCTCCGCAGCCAATGACCAGTGGGGTCGTCTATTTTTCAGGAAAAGACATATATTGCCGCTCTGTGGGGCTGCCGCAGCCAATGACCAGTGGGGTCGTCTATTTATTTAGAGAAACTCATATATTGCCGCTCTGTGGGGCCTCCGCAGCCAATGACCAGTGGGGTCGTCTATTTTTCAGTAAAAGACATATATTGCCGCTCTGTGGGGCTGCCGCAGCCAATGACCAGTGGGGTCGTCTATTTATTTAGAGAGAAAAAATCATATATTGCCGCTCTGATATATGTCTTTAGAGAATATCATAGAGAGAAGCAACAAGTTCGCTAATTAATTATTCTTAAGCTAGACCGGAGAACCGCTGGCAGCTCGTTCCCCACCGTCGGACGGAGCAGCCATCGCCGGCGCCTCGTCGCGCCGCCGGCTCTGTCCCCCGGCGGCGTCGGACGAACTGCGGCGCTGCACGTCAACCACGGCTCCAGCACTTGTTTCGTCCGCACGCATTGTACCCACCGCAGGAAAGTCCGCCGCAAGCAGATCCGCCGCCCACGACGACCGGGATTTGTTCCGCGCACCAATTGGTAGACCTCCGCTTCTGCCTCCCCCGCCCCCTAATCGATTCGGTTCCCGTAATTTATTGGAGTTTGCAGGTACGAAATAGTCCTCAATGTCTCGTCGTAGCGGGTACACCGGCGAGGGTGGGGATTCGATCATGTCGTGGCCACGTTCTACTTCTCCTACCTCGTCGGAAGTGCAGGTATATAGCTTCAGCTCTCTGTACTACCGTTGAATTTGAAGTTCCGCCATGGCTTGTTGGGGTGATTTCAGTTGTTCTTTTTTCCATTATTGTTACAGTTAGCCAGGCAAGCCGATGATCCATGGTACATTGCATACCAAGATGAATCAACCCAGTGGTGTAGCCAGAGGATGGATTTGGAGGAGAAGGTGGCCAATTTAGGTGATGAATTGGCCCGTAAAAACCTGATGATATTCGAGCTGAAGCGTATTGTGGAGGAAGAAAAGAAGAATTCAGAGCTTATTCGCAAGGAGAAGTTGAGAGTTGAGACAGATCTTGCCGTATTTGATCAAGTGGTAGAAAATCTAGAACATGAACTTAAAGTGATGGGAGAGGAGAAAAGTAGATTCATCTGTGCAGTTTTATTAGGTGTCATCCCTGTCCTAGCAGTTATGTGGTTCTGGTAGACGATTTAGTATAGAATTGTTATTCAGTAGATGGCTCTAACCACTGTATTTTGTTGTGGCTCTAAGCACTGTATTTCGGTGTACAATTTCCTACTTGTGCTAAGTAATGCGCACGATAATTTTAGCATGCATGAACATTTTATAAAAGTGAAGGGATCCCAAAAGTGAAAGCATGTACCAGCCTCCGGATCAAATACATATCAATATCTTCCCAATCAAGTTGGGATAGAATTCAAATCATACATACGGATGTACATGGACACATCAAGAACGTGAAGAAGCTTTTTTTGAGACGGAGGTAGTAGTTCGAACAATTTTATCCCATTTGGAAATTGAAAAATACAAATTTATAATAATTTATCCCAATTTGCGGCGTCGAACACGGCCGCGCAGCGATGGGCAAGAAAGGCCGGGACGACGGGCGGCTGAGGGGTGGTCATCTGCGCCATCAAACGTTGAAGCGATGTTATCGGCGATGGCTTCAATGTTCGTGGCATCGATGACCAGTGTCGGAACCGCCGCTGTCTTGGTGTACTTCATCAGCGACGGATCTGCGGAGGGCTGGATCGGCGGCTTTGCAGCGCGGTTGTAGACGATGGCTTCAATCGTCTTGGCATCGATTCGCACTCTCGGCACCGGAAGTGAGACATCAACAGGCTCCGACATTGAAGGCTGGGTCTGCGCCGTCGAAGCGATGTTGTAGGCGATGGCTTCAATGTTCGTGGCATCGATGACCACTGTCGGCACGGCCGCCGTCTTGGTGTTCTTCATCATTCAACAGATCTGAGAATAGAATCGAAAGTGAGACAGAGAGAGACATTTCAACTATTTCTGACGGTTAGATCCTCACCGGCACTCTTAGATCCACGGCGCACGCACGGTTAGATGCACGCCGCCGCACGCACGGTTAGATCCGCGCCGCCGCACGCCGCCGCACGCACGGTTAGATCCGCGCCGCCGCACGCCGCCGCCGCGCCGCCGCACCGCAGTTAGATCCGCGCACGCCGCCGCATGCGGTTAGATCCGCGCCGGCCGCGCAGCCGTAGTAAGAGAGGAAATACGAGAGAGGAGGATGCGACTGGAATATGCGACTGCCAGGGTTGGTAGGTATGTGCTCTGCTCTTGTCTCCGTATGCGTCCATCGTGGTAGAGAGAGAGATACAGGCCGTCCGATCATAAATGATCGAACGGTGCAAGCGTTCGTTGAGCTTTCATCCAACCAAGATCCGTGTGACATACATCTCGACCAATCAGAGATCAGCCAGTGAGTACAAGTTAGGAAAACTGAGTAGAACTAAGAGGGGGAAAAGTGAGGAAATGTTTATCGGAAGGGCAAAACTGAGTATGACTGAGTAAAACAAGTGGGCCCGGAGGGGAAAACTGAGTAACACTAAGTAAAACAGGGGCACCCAAATAATAAACGGACTAAGGGAAATTGAAGCTTTTGGCATAAAAATTGTAAAATTGTGTTATTTGAACAATATATTACATTTTGGCCGACTAGATATTGTTTGCAACTCAAAGATACACAAGTGTGACGAATTTGGACTCATTTGGACAAAGTTTGTAAGCATAGTGGGTATTTGGGAGGTGTATTGAGCAGAAAGCCCTGCATCTTCATATCTAGTAGCTCATGGACTAGGAAGTGGTTTTGAAGCTTTTGGCATAAAAACTTCATATCTCTATATTTCCTTTTCCATTATTATTTCTCTAGGTTGTAGGTAACATAACAAGGCTCCATGGGAAGGTTCCACCATGTTTTGAATTATTTTGAATTGAACCCTAAAACCCTAAAACCCTAAAACCCTAAAACCCTAAAACCCTAAAATGATAAATGTGGCTTAAATGTGGCATACAAATTGTTCATACAAATTCAAATTGTTCAACACAAAGGGATCCCCAATACAAAGGGAACCACAATACAAATTGTTCATACAAATTCAAATTGTTCAACACAAAGGCATCCCCAATACAAAGGGAACCCCAATACAAATTGTTCAACACAAAGGGATCCCCAATACAAAGGGAACCCCAATACAAATTGTTCATACAAATTCAAATTAGTTGTTCAGAATAAAATCTTTCTCTTGCTCCTGGTGTGACTCGCCGGGGCCACCACCTTACTCCGGGTAACCCTACCAGGGATATTACCGGTGTCTACCTTCCTTTTGCCCTCTTTCTTGTTCTTCTTCTTCTGCGAAGCTTCTGCTTTTTCTTCTGCCATGAGCTCTTCGAAGTGTGCATCACACATGGCCTTACAACTATCGAGGCAATCTCGATAATACTGTTCACTCTCCTCTGGACTCATCGGTTGAAGCCTTTCTACATCCATCTGTTCCCTCTGCTCTCGATCCATCGGTTCAATCTCCTCATGTTGAACTGCTGCTTCAATCTCCTCTGCATTTGCTGCTTCAATCTCCTCATGTTGAACTGCTGCTTCAATCTCCTCTGCATTTGCTGCTTCAATCTCCTCATGTTGAACTGCTGCTTCAATCTCAAGTTGAATTGCTGCTTCATTCTCCTCTGCATTTTCTGCTCCCGCCTGATCTTCCATTCCAAAAGCCGGATCAACTCCATTTTTACAAAGCCTAGCAATGTGTCCAGGGATTCCACAACGTTTGCACTTACGTTTTCGAATCGGTGCACCACCCTCTGCACTAGCTCTGATCCTATTCTTCCTCGGCCTACCTGCCGGTCTAGTCAATACTGGAGAGTACAGTTTGAAGCCTGGATCGACTTTCATCCATTGGTCTTTTCCCAACAAGGTAGGAACATTCATAGCATATGCAGCCCTAAATTTGGCAACAGAGAAATACTCTGACACATACTGATCAACTTCACCATCTTCACCCCCTATAACACTCATGAAAAACAATGCGTGTATGCAGGGTATCCCACGGATCTGCCATCCCCTACAATGGCATGTCCTATCAACCAAACTCACTGGATACCTCCACTGCATGTTTTTACTGTCAGTGTAGGTTACCTCAGCCTCCATTCCTTTTCTGACGCATTGCATCCTCAATTGTTTTGCCCTCTCATGCAAAGACTTAATCAAAGATGGGAGCATGAGATGGCCAACATAATTTGTGGATGCAATTCTTTGACGCAGATCGATCTTTATCATGATCATCTGCCTAATCTTATCAAATATTTGCCACAGCATAAGCCCTTTCAATGACTTGACCTTTGAATTGAAACTCTCCGCAAGGTTACTTGTTACATAGTCTACCTTGCAAATTTCATTGAATTGGCTTCTTGACCACACCCTACCATGATGTTCATCCAAGTACTCCTTCACCCCAGGTTTTTGTTTATACAACACATCCAAATGAAACATATGCTTCCTAGAGCTGCATGTGTATGAAGCTGGCCATAGGTTGTCAGTAAAAACTTTACCCTTGAATTTCTTTGTAAAATTCTGTACCAAGTGTCGCATACATTCCCTATGCTCCACTCCAGGGAATACTGCTTCTACCGCACTCTCCAAACCTTTGCAAGCGTCTGTGTGGATAACAAGTCCTGGTGGATGACCTATAAGGTCGCGCAAATTCTGCAGAAACCAAGTCCAACTTTCCTGTGACTCAACCTCCAAAACCCCATAAGCAACAGGGAACATCCAATTATGTCCATCAACTGCAGTAGCAGCAACTAGCTGTCCTTTAAACCTGCCATGAAGAGCTGATGCATCCACGGCCAAATAAGGCCTGCAACCGTCCAAAAAGCCTTTCCAGCAAGCTTTGAAACAAACAAAAGCCCTTCTAAAACATTCCTTGTGCATTACCTTCCCGCTTTTCAATTTGTAGGGAACTGTATGCTTGTCTATTGCTACAACACTGCCTGGACTAGCCATCTCCACTTCAGCTTTGAAAGTGTAAAGCAACTGAAAGCTTTCATTCCATGGACCATTGATCTTGTCAAGAGCCATTTCCTTTGCATAGAACATCCTCATGTAAGGTACTTTCATCCCTTTATACTTCTCAGCCACCTTTTTCTGGAGTGCTGTTGGACCAAGTGAAGGAGTTTCTCTCAGCCAATCTAGGATTATATCTGCCAACCACCTAGTCTTCGCTAGCTTTGTTTTCAGGTCTGGCTCTCCCCCTAGAGGTGGACACCTATGGATCTCCTTATTCTTCTTTATCTGAAACATAATGATAAGGGATGTCAGTAATAGATAACAAATTTTACACCGTGATCTAAATACACAACTGGTTGGCGTAGTACCTGAACCAAGCTGCTTCTGCGCATTGTGGATGCATGCAGCCTAAACCTACACCTTGGGTATGGGCATTTAATTGTGAACCTACCTGGCTCACTTTTAATAACCTCATAATTATTCTTAGTGAGAATGTGATATGTAGTAATTGCATTACGGCAGTCCATCATCGTTTGAAACACGGTGCCTTTTGCAAGCTGAGGATCCTCCCTGTTCCACTCAATTGTTGGCAAGTCTTCACCTTCGTAATCGGCTAAAACGAGGCTGTCATCGTTCTCATTCTTCTCTTCATCATCAGTCTCATCAAATCTGGCACCAAAAGCAATATCTTCCATGTATTGATCCTCCATTGCCTGCTTACTGCATCGATCTACCAATTCAGGAAACATTAACTCATCCTCATCATCTTCAGGAGACTGATCCCCAATCTCTGCATCGTCCTCCACATTGACCACAGGAACGATCTGGCTACCACTCGCACTGGGGACAGATGGTGCTGCTGTGGACCTACAAGGAGCGCCGCGGCGCACACTATTAGCAGAGGCAGCAGCAGTAGAGAGACATGATGCCCGACCACCTGATGATGCCCCAACACCAGATGATGCCTGGCCCCTGTCCACATGGACACGAATTTTACCGAAATGGCAAGAAGCATTCAAAGCAAAAAGAATTCCCAGATCATCGTCGGAAATTAGTGGAACCAATCTTCGCTCCGTGCTGTTGAAATATTCGAAATGAACTGCATCGCGAGGGCTCCAGGGGTACTTATCGAAGATGTTAGCTTTCAAATCCCTCAACGAGATGGTGGTTGCAACCACCGCAGGGAAGTAAAACCCATTCATTTGGCGTTTAGAATCACGCGTAAAGCTAGAATCCAGCCTAACCACCAGCCGAAAAGCCAGCGCTGGATCAATCCTATTCGAAAAGCAACGCAGTTAGTTGAGCAACAACGATTGGCGCTCAAAAACTGCCTACTGTTAATTCACATAGGCAGACGATGCTTACCCAGATGGAATCCATGCGTTAGATCCCTCCGATTCCCAATCTTCTCCGCGGCTGACGGGAAGAGGCGGCACACCAGACGGATATACAAACTCTACCGCGACAGGGGTAGATCTAGATCTGGTGGAGGCGGATCCCTCTCCGCCTCCCGGGGGTGGTGGTGGGGGCGGGGGCGGCTCGGCGGCGGACGACGCCATAAGGTAGGAGGGCAGGACGGCGTGGCGGCGGAGGGGCGGTGTGTGAGCTCCTCCAGTATCGGGCGGAGTGGAAAGCTTTGGGTGAGCTCCTCGAGTCAACAGTCAACATAGTTCGAAAGAAACGGTCAATTCAACACCAACGCGGCTCCCTAGCCGTCACCGGTAACGGTGAAGGCCTCTGACCAGACGGCAACCCTCCCGTCTGAGCGTCTGCGACGGGTTTCAAACTAGAGGGAGGAGAACGAGGAAACTAACTGGGCTGAGTACAACTAACGAACCAGGGGCACGAAAATAGAAATCCCTATGACATAATAATACTATGTGCTTTGGTTTTCATTTTTTTTGATTTTTTCTGAATTTTTATGCCCATTTGATCTTGGTCAAATCCTAGGCTTAACCAATATTTAAACAAGTTTAAAACATGAAAATGAAAAGGTAAGCCTGTATCCTTCTTAATTAGTCACTCCAAAATGAAGCTTTTGGGAAGGTTTTTGAAATTTCCATGTTTGAAATCCAAAACGACTTCTCTTCGTGTTTGACTTCATAAGACAAAGTTTAGGGCTAGGGGTAGAACTGAGTGCTTACTATATGACATAAGAAGGCTATATATATGCTTTGGTTTTTCATTTTTTTTTTTTTGAAATTTTATGCCCATTTGAATCTTGATCAAATCCTAGGTACGGTTTGACCAAGATTTGAACAATTTTAAAACATGAAAATAAAAGGTAAGCCCGACCTGGATCCTTTAGTCACTCTAAAATGAAGCTTTTGGGGGGTTCTTGAAATTTCCAAGTTTGAAACCCAAAACCACTACTTCTCTTCATGCTTGACTACATAAGACATACAGAGTTTAGGGTTAGGGGTAGATACATGATTTTTCTTGTTTGAATATATCTAGACCTTGTTTATATCAACTTTAATGCTAACTATATGACATAAGAAAACTATGTGCTTTGGTTTTTAATTTTTCTGATTTTTTATTTTGATGCACATTTGAATCTTTGTCGATCAAATCCTAGGTTTGACCAAGATTTAAACAAGTATAAAACATGAAAATGAAAAGGGGAAGCCTGTATCCTTCTTAGTCACTCTAAAATGAAGTTTTGGGATGTTCTTGAAATTTTCATGTTTGAAACCCAAAACCACTTCTCTTCATGCTTGACTTCATAAGATATAGTTTAGGGGCTAGGGGATAGATACATGATTTGCCTAGGTTTGAATATGCATGTCCAAACCTTGTTTATCAACTTGAATGCTTAGTATATGACATAAGAAGACTATATGCTTTTGTTTTTCATTTTTTGATTTTTTTAAAATTTTATGCCCATTTGAATCTTTTGGTCAAATCCTTGGTTTAATTTGACACGGATTTAAACAAGTTTAAAATATGAAAATGAAAAGGTGGTAAGCAGGCATGGATCCTTCTTATATATATTAGTCACTCTAAAATGAAGCTTTTGGGAGGTTTTTGAAATTTCCATGTTTGAAACCCAAAACCACTTCTCTTCATGCTTGGCTTCGTAAGATAGAGTTTAGGGTTTGGGGTAGATACGTACATGATTTTTCTAAGTATTTTTACGCCCATTTGAATCTTCGTCAAATCCTAAGTTTGACCAAGATTTGAACAAGTTTAAAACATGAAAATGAAAAGGGTAAGCCTGGATCCTTGTTTAGGGTTAGGGGGTAGATACATGATTTTTGTGGTTTGAATATGCCAGACCTTGTTTATCACCTTGATATATGACATAGGAAGACGGCGTGCTTTTGTTTTTCTTTTTTTTTTTGAATTTTTATGCCCATTTGAATCTTGGTCAAGTCATAGGTTTGACCAAGATTTAAACATGTTTAAAACATGAAAATGAAAAAGTAAGCCTGGATCCTTCTTAGTCACTCCAAAATGTACCAATTGATAAATGAGTTAACTTGGCTTCATGGAAAAAATAATGTCATGTAAATGATTTAACTTGGCTTTCGTACCCTTGAATCCATAGGAAACTTTGTATAAATGTAGTAGTATAATAATCAACCGAGTTTTTACATCAACAGGTCTGTCACTTACGTGTGGTGCCCATGCGTGAGGTCCCACACTTCAGTGAGCACAAGTCACGTGCAATAGGTACGCAAACTCCCAGCCATTTTCTTTGTCAAGAGAAGACGCATCAGGATGCGTATCGGAAGTATGTGGGTCCTTCTGGATCCTTCTTGTCCCTCTCACAAAAAAAATCTCTCTCATTCTCGGCCTCGCTCGACTCGCTCGCTCGCTCGCTCGCTCCTGCTCACTGACAAACCCTGCACAAAAGTCAACATCATCACCCGAAAAAGGGGAGACACCATAATTCTCTCCCTTCTTCTCTCCTTCCGAGTGATCCCTCTTCCTCCGAGTTTCACTCGACGGGCAAACACACATGTGCTGCATAGTAATAATAAAAAAGTAGAAAAATCGACCTACGAATCTATGATTAAATAGGTTAAACTAGGGTTTTGCCCACTACTACAGATCAAGTTCAAAAATATCCAACTACTACTTCGATTTTGGGCTACTAATATAAAATTAAAATAAGTTGAACTAGTATTCCTCTAAAAAATCATTTTGGTATGCATTGTTTGATACTTTTCATAGCTATAGTGCATCACAAATTTATGATTTCATGCTTTGCTTTGCCAATTTCGATTTTTTCTAACCACCTTCTCTTTGATTTCAAATTTAGGTCAAACTATCGATGCCTACTATGTGTTCTACTTGAATTGGATGCAGCGTGCGCACATGTTTTGCCATTGTTTTGGGCTTCCACACATCTTTGGGGCATCCAAGTATTTAAGTTACCTTGTTTTTTTGAATTGTAATTCATACCCTTCCTCCCAATTTTTATGCCCATTTGAATCTTGGTCAAATCCTAAGTTTGACCAAGATTTGAACAAGTTTAAAACATGAAAATGAAAAGGTAAGCCTGGATCCTTCTTAGTCACTCTAAAATGAGAAGCTTTTGGGAGTTTTTTGAAATTTCCATGTTTGAAACCCAAAACCACTTCTCTTCATGCTTGACTTCATAACACAGAGTTAATTTAGGGTTAGGGGGTAGATACATGATTTGTCTAGTTTGTTGTTTAGACCTTGTTTATCAACTTGAATGCTTACTATATGACATAATAATACTATGTGCTTTGGTTTTCATTTTTTTGATTTTTTCTGAATTTTTATGCCCATTTGATCTTGGTCAAATCCTAGGCTTAAACAAGTTTAAAACATGAAAATGAAAAGGTAAGCCTGTATCCTTCTTAATTAGTCACTCCAAAATGAAGCTTTTGGGAAGGTTTTTGAAATTTCCATGTTTGAAATCCAAAACGACTTCTCTTCGTGCTTGAATTCATAAGACAAAGTTTAGGGCTAGGGGTAGAAACATGATTTTTCTGGTTTGAATATGTCTAGACCTTGTTTATCAACTTGAGTGCTTACTATATGACATAAGAAGGCTATATGCTTTGGTTTTTCATTTTTCTTGAAATTTTATGCCCATTTGAATCTTGATCAAATCCTAGGTACAGTTTGACCAAGATTTGAACAATTTTAAAACATGAAAATAAAAGGTAAGCCCGACCTGGATCCTTTAGTCACTCTAAAATGAAGCTTTGGGGGGGTTCTTGAAATTTCCAAGTTTGAAACCCAAAACCACACTTCTCTTCATGCTTGACTACATAAGACATAGAGTTTAGGGTTAGGGGTAGATACATGATTTTTCTTGTTTGAATATATCTAGACCTTGTTTATATCAACTTTAATGCTAACTATATGACATAAGAAAACTATGTGCTTTGGTTTTTAATTTTTCTGATTTTTTATTTTGATGCACATTTGAATCTTTGTCGATCAAATCCTAGGTTTGACCAAGATTTAAACAAGTATAAAACATGAAAATGAAAAGGGGAAGCCTGTATCCTTCTTAGTCACTCTAAAATGAAGTTTTTGGGATGTTCTTGAAATTTTCATGTTTGAAACCCAAAACCACTTCTCTTCATGCTTGACTTCATAAGATATAGTTTAGGGGCTAGGGGATAGATACATGATTTGCCTAGTTTGTTGTTTAGACCTTGTTTATCAACTTGAATGCTTACTATATGACATAATAATACTATGTGCTTTGGTTTTCATTTTTTTTGATTTTTTCTGAATTTTTATGCCCATTTGATCTTGGTCAAATCCTAGGTTTAACCAATATTTAAACAAGTTTAAAACATGAAAATGAAAAGGTAAGCCTGTATCCTTCTTAATTAGTCACTCCAAAATGAAGCTTTTGGGAAGGTTTTTGAAATTTCCATGTTTGAAATCCAAAACGACTTCTCTTGTTGAAATTCATAAGACAAAGTTTAGGGCTAGGGGTAGAAACATGATTTTTCTGGTTTGAATATGTCTAGACCTTGTTTATCAACTTGAGTGCTTACTATATGACATAAGAAGGCTATATGCTTTGGTTTTTCATTTTTTTTGAAATTTTATGCCCATTTGAATCTTGATCAAATCCTAGGTACGGTTTGACCAAGATTTGAACAATTTTAAAACATGAAAATAAAAGGTAAGCCCGCCAGACTCCTTTAGTCACTCTAAAATGAAGCTTTTGGGGGGTTCTTGAAATTTCCAAGTTTGAAACCCAAAACCACGTACTTCTCTTCATGCTTGACTACATAAGACATAAAGTTTAGGGTTAGGGGTAGATACATGATTTTCTTGTTTGAATATATCTAGACCTTGTTTATATCAACTTTAATGCTAACTATATGACATAAGAAAACTATGTGCTTTGGTTTTTAATTTTTCTGATTTTTATTTTGATGCACATTTGAATCTTTGTCGATCAAATCCTAGGTTTGACCAAGATTTAAACAAGTATAAAACATGAAAATGAAAAGGGGAAGTCTGTATCCTTCTTAGTCACTCTAAAATGAAGTTTTTGGGATGTTCTTGAAATTTTCATGTTTGAAACCCAAAACCACTTCTCTTCATGCTTGACTTCATAAGATATAGTTTAGGGGCTAGGGGATAGATACATGATTTGTCTAGTTTGTTGTTTAGACCTTGTTTATCAACTTGAATGCTTACTATATGACATAATAATACTATGTGCTTTGGTTTTCTTTTTTTGATTTTTTCTGAATTTTTATGCCCATTTGATCTTGGTCAAATCCTAGGCTTAACCAATATTTAAACAAGTTTAAAACATGAAAATGAAAAGGTAAGCCTGTATCCTTCTTAATTAGTCACTCCAAAATGAAGCTTTTGGGAAGGTTTTTGAAATTTCCATGTTTGAAATCCAAAACGACTTCTCTTCGTGCTTGACTTCATAAGACAAAGTTTAGGGTTAGGGGTAGAAACATGATTTTTCTGGTTTGAATATGTCTAGACCTTGTTTATCAACTTGAGTGCTTACTATATGACATAAGAAGGCTATATGCTTTTTTTTCATTTTTTTGAAATTTTATACCCATTTGAATCTTGATCAAATCCTAGGTACGTTTGACCAAGATTTGAACAATTTTAAAACATGAAAATAAAAGGTAAGCCCGACCTGGATCCTTTAGTCACTCTAAAATGAAGCTTTTGGGGGGTTCTTGAAATTTCCAAGTTTGAAACCCAAAACCACGTACTTCTCTTCATGCTTGACTACATAAGACATACAGAGTTTAGGGTTAGGGGTAGATACATGATTTTTCTTGTTTGAATATATCTAGACCTTGTTTATATCAACTTTAATGCTAACTATATGACATAAGAAAACTATGTGCTTTGGTTTTTAATTTTTCTGATTTTTTATTTTGATGCACATTTGAATCTTTGTCGATCAAATCCTAGGTTTGACCAAGATTTAAACAAGTATAAAACATGAAAATGAAAAGGGGAAGCCTGTTCTTAGTCACTCTAAAATGAAGTTTTTGGGATGTTCTTGAAATTTTCATGTTTGAAACCCAAAACCACTTCTCTTCATGCTTGACTTCATAAGATATAGTTTAGGGGCTAGGGGATAGATACATGATTTGCCTAGGTTTGAATATGCATGTCCAAACCTTGTTTATCAACTTGAATGCTTAGTATATGACATAAGAAGACTATATGCTTATGTTTTTCACTTTTCTGATTTTTTTAAAATTTTATGCCCATTTGAATCTTTTGGTCAAATCCTTGGTTTAATTTGACGCGGATTTAAACAAGTTTAAAATATGAAAATGAAAAGGTGGTAAGCAGGCATGGATCCTTCTTATATATATTAGTCACTCTAAAATGAAGCTTTTGGGAGGTTTTTGAAATTTCCATGTTTGAAACCCAAAACCACTTCTTTCATGCTTGGCTTCGTAAGATAGAGTTTAGGGTTTGGGGTAGATACGTACATGATTTTTCTAAGTATTTTTACGCCCATTTGAATCTTCGTCAAATCCTAAGTTTGACCAAGATTTGAACAAGTTTAAAACATGAAAATGAAAAGGGTAAGCCTGGATCCTTGTTTAGGGTTAGGGGGTAGATACATGATTTTTGTGGTTTGAATATGCCAGACCTTGTTTATCACCTTGAATGCTTACTATATGACATAGGAAGACGGCGTGCTTTTGTTTTTCTTTTTTTTTTTTTTTGAATTTTTATGCCCATTTGAATCTTGGTCAAGTCATAGGTTTGACCAAGATTTAAACATGTTTAAAACATGAAAATGAAAAGGTAAGCCTGGATCCTTCTTAGTCACTCCAAAATGTACCAATTGATAAATGAGTTAACTTGGCTTCATGGAAAAAATAATGTCATGTAAATGATTTAACTTGGCTTTCGTACCCTTGAATCCATAGGAAACTTTGTATAAATGTAGTAGTATAATAATCAACCGAGTTTTTACATCAACAGGTCTGTCACTTACGTGTGGTGCCCATGCGTGAGGTCCCACACTTCAGTGAGCACAAGTCACGTGCAATAGGTACGCAAACTCCCAGCCATTTTCTTTGTCAAGAGAAGACGCATCAGGATGCGTATCGGAAGTATGTGGGTCCTTCTGGATCCTTCGGTTGTCCCTCTCACAAAAAAATCTCTCTCATTCTCGGCCTCGCTCGACTCGCTCGCTCGCTCGCTCGCTCACTGACAAACCCTGCACAAAAGTCAACATCATCACACGAAAAAGGGGAGACACCATAATTCTCTCCCTTCTTCTCTCCTTCCGAGTGATCCCTCTTCCTCCGAGTTTCACTCGACGGGCAAACACACATGTGCTGCATAGTAATAATAAAAAAGTAGAAAAATCGACCTACGAATCTATGATTAAATAGGTTAAACTAGGGTTTTGCCCACTACTACAGATCAAGTTCAAAAATATCCAACTACTACTTCGATTTTGGGCTACTAATATAAAATTAAAATAAGTTGAACTAGTATTCCTCTAAAAAATCATTTTGGTATGCATTGTTTGATACTTTTCATAGCTATAGTGCATCACAAATTTATGATTTCATGCTTTGCTTTGCCAATTTCGATTTTTTCTAACCACCTTCTCTTTGATTTCAAATTTAGGTCAAACTATCGATGCCTACTATGTGTTCTACTTGAATTGGATGCAGCGTGCGCACATGTTTTGCCATTGTTTTGGGCTTCCACACATCTTTGGGGCATCCAAGTATTTAAGTTACCTTGTTTTTTTGAATTGTAATTCATACCCTTCCTCCCAATTTTTATGCCCATTTGAATCTTGGTCAAATCCTAAGTTTGACCAAGATTTGAACAAGTTTAAAACATGAAAATGAAAAGGTAAGCCTGAATCCTTCTTAGTCACTCTAAAATGAGAAGCTTTTGGGAGTTTTTTGAAATTTCCATGTTTGAAACCCAAAACCACTTCTCTTCATGCTTGACTCATAAGACAGAGTTTAGGGTTAGGGGTAGATACATGATTTGTCTAGTTTGTTGTTTAGACCTTGTTTATCAACTTGAATGCTTACTATATGACATAATAATACTATGTGCTTTGGTTTTCATTTTTTTGATTTTTTCTGAATTTTTATGCCCATTTGATCTTGGTCAAATCCTAGGCTTAACCAATATTTAAACAAGTTTAAAACATGAAAATGAAAAGGTAAGCCTGTATCCTTCTTAGTCACTCCAAAATGAAGCTTTTGGGAAGGTTTTTGAAATTTCCATGTTTGAAATCCAAAACGACTTCTCTTCGTGCTTGAATTCATAAGACAAAGTTTAGGGCTAGGGGTAGAAACATGATTTTTCTGGTTTGAATATGTCTAGACCTTGTTTATCAACTTGAGTGCTTACTATATGACATAAGAAGGCTATATGCTTTGGTTTTTCATTTTTTTGAAATTTTATGCCCATTTGAATCTTGATCAAATCCTAGGTACGGTTTGACCAAGATTTGAACAATTTTAAAACATGAAAATAAAAGGTAAGCCCGACCTGGATCCTTTAGTCACTCTAAAATGAAGCTTTTGGGGGGTTCTTGAAATTTCCAAGTTTGAAACCCAAAACCACTTCTCTTCATGCTTGACTACATAAGACATACAGAGTTTAGGGTTAGGGGTAGATACATGATTTTTCTTGTTTGAATATATCTAGACCTTGTTTATATCAACTTTAATGCTAACTATATATATGACATAAGAAAACTATGTGCTTTGGTTTTTAATTTTTCTGATTTTTTATTTTGATGCACATTTGAATCTTTGTCGATCAAATCCTAGGTTTGACCAAGATTTAAACAAGTATAAAACATGAAAATGAAAAGGGGAAGCCTGTATCCTTCTTAGTCACTCTAAAATGAAGTTTTTGGGATGTTCTTGAAATTTTCATGTTTGAAACCCAAAACCACTTCTCTTCATGCTTGACTTCATAAGATATAGTTTAGGGGCTAGGGGATAGATACATGATTTGTCTAGTTTGTTGTTTAGACCTTGTTTATCAACTTGAATGCTTACTATATGACATAATAATACTATGTGCTTTGGTTTTTTTTTTTGATTTTTTTTGAATTTTTATGCCCATTTGATCTTGGTCAAATCCTAGGCTTAACCAATATTTAAACAAGTTTAAAACATGAAAATGAAAAGGTAAGCCTGTATCCTTCTTAATTAGTCACTCCAAAATGAAGCTTTTGGGAAGGTTTTTGAAATTTCCATGTTTGAAATCCAAAACGACTTCTCTTCGTGCTTGACTTCATAAGACAAAGTTTAGGGCTAGGGGTAGAAACATGATTTTTCTGGTTTGAATATGTCTAGACCTTGTTTATCAACTTGAGTGCTTACTATATGACATAAGAAGGCTATATGCTTTGGTTTTTCATTTTTTTGAAATTTTATACCCATTTGAATCTTGATCAAATCCTAGGTACGGTTTGACCAAGATTTGAACAATTTTAAAACATGAAAATAAAAGGTAAGCCCGACCTGGATCCTTTAGTCACTCTAAAATGAAGCTTTGGGGGTTCTTGAAATTTCCAAGTTTGAAACCCAAAACCACGTACTTCTCTTCATGCTTGACTACATAAGACATACAGAGTTTAGGGTTAGGGGTAGATACATGATTTTTCTTGTTTGAATATATCTAGACCTTGTTTATATCAACTTTAATGCTAACTATATGACATAAGAAAACTATGTGCTTTGGTTTTTAATTTTTCTGATTTTTTATTTTGATGCACATTTGAATCTTTGTCGATCAAATCCTAGGTTTGACCAAGATTTAAACAAGTATAAAACATGAAAATGAAAAGGGAAGCCTGTATCCTTCTTAGTCACTCTAAAATGAAGTTTTTGGGATGTTCTTGAAATTTTCATGTTTGAAACCCAAAAACCACTTCTCTTCATGCTTGACTTCATAAGATATAGTTTAGGGGCTAGGGGATAGATACATGATTTGCCTAGGTTTGAATATGCATGTCCAAACCTTGTTTATCAACTTGAATGCTTAGTATATGACATAAGAAGACTATATGCTTTTGTTTTTCATTTTTCTGATTTTTTTAAAATTTTATGCCCATTTGAATCTTTTGGTCAAATCCTTGGTTTAATTTGACACGGATTTAAACAAGTTTAAAATATGAAAATGAAAAGGTGGTAAGCAGGCATGGATCCTTCTTATATATATTAGTCACTCTAAAATGAAGCTTTTGGGAGGTTTTTGAAATTTCCATGTTTGAAACCCAAAACCACTTCTCTTCATGCTTGGCTTCGTAAGATAGAGTTTAGGGTTTGGGGTAGATACGTACATGATTTTTCTAAGTATTTTTACGCCCATTTGAATCTTCGTCAAATCCTAAGTTTGACCAAGATTTGAACAAGTTTAAAACATGAAAATGAAAAGGGTAAGCCTGGATCCTTGTTTAGGGTTAGGGGGTAGATACATGATTTTTGTGGTTTGAATATGCCAGACCTTGTTTATCACCTTGAATGCTTACTATATGACATAGGAAGACTATGTGCTTTTTTTTTTTTTTGATTTTTTTGAATTTTTATGCCCATTTGAATCTTGGTCAAGTCATAGGTTTGACCAAGATTTAAACATGTTTAAAACATGAAAATGAAAAGGTAAGCCTGGATCCTTCTTAGTCACTCCAAAATGTACCAATTGATAAATGAGTTAACTTGGCTTCATGGAAAAAATAATGTCATGTAAATGATTTAACTTGGCTTTCGTACCCTTGAATCCATAGGAAACTTTGTATAAATGTAGTAGTATAATAATCAACCGAGTTTTTACATCAACAGGTCTGTCACTTACGTGTGGTGCCCATGCGTGAGGTCCCACACTTCAGTGAGCACAAGTCACGTGCAATAGGTACGCAAACTCCCAGCCATTTTCTTTGTCAAGAGAAGACGCATCAGGATGCGTATCGGAAGTATGTGGGTCCTTCTGGATCCTTCGGTTGTCCCTCTCACAAAAAAAATCTCTCTCATTCTCGGCCTCGCTCGACTCGCTCGCTCGCTCGCTCGCTCGCTCCTGCTCACTGACAAACCCTGCACAAAAGTCAACATCATCACACGAAAAAGGGGAGACACCATAATTCTCTCCCTTCTTCTCTCCTTCCGAGTGATCCCTCTTCCTCCGAGTTTCACTCGACGGGCAAACACACATGTGCTGCATAGTAATAATAAAAAAGTAGAAAAATCGACCTACGAATCTATGATTAAATAGGTTAAACTAGGGTTTTGCCCACTACTACAGATCAAGTTCAAAAATATCCAACTACTACTTCGATTTTGGGCTACTAATATAAAATTAAAATAAGTTGAACTAGTATTCCTCTAAAAAATCATTTTGGTATGCATTGTTTGATACTTTTCATAGCTATAGTGCATCACAAATTTATGATTTCATGCTTTGCTTTGCCAATTTCGATTTTTTCTAACCACCTTCTCTTTGATTTCAAATTTAGGTCAAACTATCGATGCCTACTATGTGTTCTACTTGAATTGGATGCAGCGTGCGCACATGTTTTGCCATTGTTTTGGGCTTCCACACATCTTTGGGGCATCCAAGTATTTAAGTTACCTTGTTTTTTTGAATTGTAATTCATACCCTTCCTCCCAATTTTTATGCCCATTTGAATCTTGGTCAAATCCTAAGTTTGACCAAGATTTGAACAAGTTTAAAACATGAAAATGAAAAGGTAAGCCTGAATCCTTCTTAGTCACTCTAAAATGAGAAGCTTTTGGGAGTTTTTGAAATTTCCATGTTTGAAACCCAAAACCACTTCTCTTCATGCTTGACTCATAAGACAGAGTTAATTTAGGGTTAGGGGTAGATACATGATTTGTCTAGTTTGTTGTTTAGACCTTGTTTATCAACTTGAATGCTTACTATATGACATAATAATACTATGTGCTTTGGTTTTCATTTTTTTTTGATTTTTTCTGAATTTTTATGCCCATTTGATCTTGGTCAAATCCTAGGCTTAACCAATATTTAAACAAGTTTAAAACATGAAAATGAAAAGGTAAGCCTGTATCCTTCTTAATTAGTCACTCCAAAATGAAGCTTTTGGGAAGGTTTTTGAAATTTCCATGTTTGAAATCCAAAACGACTTCTCTTCGTGCTTGAATTCATAAGACAAAGTTTAGGGCTAGGGGTAGAAACATGATTTTTCTGGTTTGAATATGTCTAGACCTTGTTTATCAACTTGAGTGCTTACTATATGACATAAGAAGGCTATATGCTTTGGTTTTTCATTTTTTTGAAATTTTATGCCCATTTGAATCTTGATCAAATCCTAGGTACGGTTTGACCAAGATTTGAACAATTTTAAAACATGAAAATAAAAGGTAAGCCCGACCTGGATCCTTTAGTCACTCTAAAATGAAGCTTTTGGGGGGGGGGGGGTTCTTGAAATTTCCAAGTTTGAAACCCAAAACCACGTACTTCTCTTCATGCTTGACTACATAAGACATACAGAGTTTAGGGTTAGGGGTAGATACATGATTTTTCTTGTTTGAATATATCTAGACCTTGTTTATATCAACTTTAATGCTAACTATATATATGACATAAGAAAACTATGTGCTTTGGTTTTTAATTTTTCTGATTTTTTATTTTGATGCACATTTGAATCTTTGTCGATCAAATCCTAGGTTTGACCAAGATTTAAACAAGTATAAAACATGAAAATGAAAAGGGGAAGCCTGTATCCTTCTTAGTCACTCTAAAATGAAGTTTTTGGGATGTTCTTGAAATTTTCATGTTTGAAACCCAAAACCACTTCTCTTCATGCTTGACTTCATAAGATATAGTTTAGGGGCTAGGGGATAGATACATGATTTGTCTAGTTTGTTGTTTAGACCTTGTTTATCAACTTGAATGCTTACTATATGACATAATAATACTATGTGCTTTGGTTTTCAATTTTTTTGATTTTTTCTGAATTTTTATGCCCATTTGATCTTGGTCAAATCCTAGGCTTAACCAATATTTAAACAAGTTTAAAACATGAAAATGAAAAGGTAAGCCTGTATCCTTCTTAATTAGTCACTCCAAAATGAAGCTTTTGGGAAGGTTTTTGAAATTTCCATGTTTGAAATCCAAAACGACTTCTCTTCGTGCTTGACTTCATAAGACAAAGTTTAGGGCTAGGGGTAGAAACATGATTTTTCTGGTTTGAATATGTCTAGACCTTGTTTATCAACTTGAGTGCTTACTATATGACATAAGAAGGCTATATGCTTTGGTTTTTCATTTTTTTGAAATTTTATGCCCATTTGAATCTTGATCAAATCCTAGGTACGGTTTGACCAAGATTTGAACAATTTTAAAACATGAAAATAAAAGGTAAGCCCGACCTGGATCCTTTAGTCACTCTAAAATGAAGCTTTTGGGGGGTTCTTGAAATTTCCAAGTTTGAAACCCAAAACCACGTACTTCTCTTCATGCTTGACTACATAAGACATACAGAGTTTAGGGTTAGGGGTAGATACATGATTTTTCTTGTTTGAATATATCTAGACCTTGTTTATATCAACTTTAATGCTAACTATATGACATAAGAAAACTATGTGCTTTGGTTTTTAATTTTTCTGATTTTTTATTTTGATGCACATTTGAATCTTTGTCGATCAAATCCTAGGTTTGACCAAGATTTAAACAAGTATAAAACATGAAAATGAAAAGGGGAAGCCTGTATCCTTCTTAGTCACTCTAAAATGAAGTTTTTGGGATGTTCTTGAAATTTTCATGTTTGAAACCCAAAACCACTTCTCTTCATGCTTGACTTCATAAGATATAGTTTAGGGGCTAGGGGATAGATACATGATTTGCCTAGGTTTGAATATGCATGTCCAAACCTTGTTTATCAACTTGAATGCTTAGTATATGACATAAGAAGACTATATGCTTTTGTTTTTCATTTTTCTGATTTTTTTAAAATTTTATGCCCATTTGAATCTTTTGGTCAAATCCTTGGTTTAATTTGACACGGATTTAAACAAGTTTAAAATATGAAAATGAAAAGGTGGTAAGCAGGCATGGATCCTTCTTATATATATTAGTCACTCTAAAATGAAGCTTTTGGGAGGTTTTTGAAATTTCCATGTTTGAAACCCAAAACCACTTCTCTTCATGCTTGGCTTCGTAAGATAGAGTTTAGGGTTTGGGGTAGATACGTACATGATTTTTCTAAGTATTTTTACGCCCATTTGAATCTTCGTCAAATCCTAAGTTTGACCAAGATTTGAACAAGTTTAAAACATGAAAATGAAAAGGGTAAGCCTGGATCCTTGTTTAGGGTTAGGGGGTAGATACATGATTTTTGTGGTTTGAATATGCCAGACCTTGTTTATCACCTTGACTATATGACATAGGAAGACGGCGTGCTTTTGTTTTTCTTTTTTTTTTTTTGAATTTTTATGCCCATTTGAATCTTGGTCAAGTCATAGGTTTGACCAAGATTTAAACATGTTTAAAACATGAAAATGAAAAGGTAAGCCTGGATCCTTCTTAGTCACTCCAAAATGTACCAATTGATAAATGAGTTAACTTGGCTTCATGGAAAAAATAATGTCATGTAAATGATTTAACTTGGCTTTCGTACCCTTGAATCCATAGGAAACTTTGTATAAATGTAGTAGTATAATAATCAACCGAGTTTTTACATCAACAGGTCTGTCACTTACGTGTGGTGCCCATGCGTGAGGTCCCACACTTCAGTGAGCACAAGTCACGTGCAATAGGTACGCAAACTCCCAGCCATTTTCTTTGTCAAGAGAAGACGCATCAGGATGCGTATTGGAAGTATGTGGGTCCTTCTGGATCCTTCGGTTGTCCCTCTCACAAAAAAAAAATCTCTCTCATTCTCGGCCTCGCTCGACTCGCTCGCTCGCTCGCTCCTGCTCACTGACAAACCCTGCACAAAAGTCAACATCATCACACGAAAAAGGGGAGACACCATAATTCTCTCCCTTCTTCTCTCCTTCCGAGTGATCCCTCTTCCTCCGAGTTTCACTCGACGGGCAAACACACATGTGCTGCATAGTAATAATAAAAAAGTAGAAAAATCGACCTACGAATCTATGATTAAATAGGTTAAACTAGGGTTTTGCCCACTACTACAGATCAAGTTCAAAAATATCCAACTACTACTTCGATTTTGGGCTACTAATATAAAATTAAAATAAGTTGAACTAGTATTCCTCTAAAAAATCATTTTGGTATGCATTGTTTGATACTTTTCATAGCTATAGTGCATCACAAATTTATGATTTCATGCTTTGCTTTGCCAATTTCGATTTTTTCTAACCACCTTCTCTTTGATTTCAAATTTAGGTCAAACTATCGATGCCTACTATGTGTTCTACTTGAATTGGATGCAGCGTGCGCACATGTTTTGCCATTGTTTTGGGCTTCCACACATCTTTGGGGCATCCAAGTATTTAAGTTACCTTGTTTTTTTGTAATTCATACCCTTCCTCCCAATTTTTATGCCCATTTGAATCTTGGTCAAATCCTAAGTTTGACCAAGATTTGAACAAGTTTAAAACATGAAAATGAAAAGGTAAGCCTGAATCCTTCTTAGTCACTCTAAAATGAGAAGCTTTTGGGAGTTTTTGAAATTTCCATGTTTGAAACCCAAAACCACTTCTCTTCATGCTTGACTTCATAAGACATAGTTAATTTAGGGTTAGGGGTAGATACATGATTTGTCTAGTTTGTTGTTTAGACCTTGTTTATCAACTTGAATGCTTACTATATGACATAATAATACTATGTGCTTTGGTTTTCATTTTTTTTGATTTTTTCTGAATTTTTATGCCCATTTGATCTTGGTCAAATCCTAGGCTTAACCAATATTTAAACAAGTTTAAAACATGAAAATGAAAAGGTAAGCCTGTATCCTTCTTAATTAGTCACTCCAAAATGAAGCTTTTGGGAAGGTTTTGAAATTTCCATGTTTGAAATCCAAAACGACTTCTCTTCGTGCTTGAATTCATAAGACAAAGTTTAGGGCTAGGGGTAGAAACATGATTTTTCTGGTTTGAATATGTCTAGACCTTGTTTATCAACTTGAGTGCTTACTATATGACATAAGAAGGCTATATGCTTTGGTTTTTCATTTTTTTGAAATTTTATGCCCATTTGAATCTTGATCAAATCCTAGGTACAGTTTGACCAAGATTTGAACAATTTTAAAACATGAAAATAAAAGGTAAGCCCGACCTGGATCCTTTAGTCACTCTAAAATGAAGCTTTTGGGGGGTTCTTGAAATTTCCAAGTTTGAAACCCAAAACCGTACTTCTCTTCATGCTTGACTACATAAGACATACAAAGTTTAGGGTTAGGGGTAGATACATGATTTTTCTTGTTTGAATATATCTAGACCTTGTTTATATCAACTTTAATGCTAACTATATGACATAAGAAAACTATGTGCTTTGGTTTTTAATTTTTCTGATTTTTTATTTTGATGCACATTTGAATCTTTGTCGATCAAATCCTAGGTTTGACCAAGATTTAAACAAGTATAAAACATGAAAATGAAAAGGGGAAGCCTGTATCCTTCTTAGTCACTCTAAAATGAAGTTTTTGGGATGTTCTTGAAATTTTCATGTTTGAAACCCAAAACCACTTCTCTTCATGCTTGACTTCATAAGATATAGTTTAGGGGCTAGGGGATAGATACATGATTTGCCTAGTTTGTTGTTTAGACCTTGTTTATCAACTTGAATGCTTACTATATGACATAATAATACTATGTGCTTTGGTTTTCATTTTTTTTTTGATTTTTTCTGAATTTTTATGCCCATTTGATCTTGGTCAAATCCTAGGCTTAACCAATATTTAAACAAGTTTAAAACATGAAAATGAAAAGGTAAGCCTGTATCCTTCTTAATTAGTCACTCCAAAATGAAGCTTTTGGGAAGGTTTTTGAAATTTCCATGTTTGAAATCCAAAACGACTTCTCTTCGTGTGCTTGACTTCATAAGACAAAGTTTAGGGCTAGGGGTAGAAACATGATTTTTTTGGTTTGAATATGTCTAGACCTTGTTTATCAACTTGAGTGCTTACTATATGACATAAGAAGGCTATATGCTTTGGTTTTTCATTTTTTTTGAAATTTTATGCCCATTTGAATCTTGATCAAATCCTAGGTACGGTTTGACCAAGATTTGAACAATTTTAAAACATGAAAATAAAAGGTAAGCCCGACCTGGATCCTTTAGTCACTCTAAAATGAAGCTTTGGGGGGGTTCTTGAAATTTCCAAGTTTGAAACCCAAAACCACGTACTTCTCTTCATGCTTAAGACATAAGTTTAGGGTTAGGGGTAGATACATGATTTTTCTTGTTTGAATATATCTAGACCTTGTTTATATCAACTTTAATGCTAACTATATGACATAAGAAAACTATGTGCTTTGGTTTTTAATTTTTCTGATTTTTTATTTTGATGCACATTTGAATCTTTGTCAAAATCCTAGGTTTGACCAAGATTTAAACAAGTATAAAACATGAAAATGAAAAGGGGAAGCCTGTATCCTTCTTAGTCACTCTAAAATGAAGTTTTTGGGATGTTCTTGAAATTTTCATGTTTGAAACCCAAAACCACTTCTCTTCATGCTTGACTTCATAAGATATAGTTTAGGGGCTAGGGGATAGATACATGATTTGCCTAGGTTTGAATATGCATGTCCAAACCTTGTTTATCAACTTGAATGCTTAGTATATGACATAAGAAGACTATATGCTTATGTTTTTCACTTTTCTGATTTTTTTTAAAATTTTATGCCCATTTGAATCTTTTGGTCAAATCCTTGGTTTAATTTGACGCGGATTTAAACAAGTTTAAAATATGAAAATGAAAAGGTGGTAAGCAGGCATGGATCCTTCTTATATATATTAGTCACTCTAAAATGAAGCTTTTGGGAGGTTTTAAATTTCCATGTTTGAAACCCAAAACCACTTCTCTTCATGCTTGGCTTCGTAAGATAGAGTTTAGGGTTTGGGGTAGATACGTACATGATTTTTCTAAGTATTTTTACGCCCATTTGAATCTTCGTCAAATCCTAAGTTTGACCAAGATTTGAACAAGTTTAAAACATGAAAATGAAAAGGGTAAGCCTGGATCCTTGTTTAGGGTTAGGGGGTAGATACATGATTTTTGTGGTTTGAATATGCCAGACCTTGTTTATCACCTTGAATGCTTACTATATGACATAGGAAGACGGCGTGCTTTTTTTTTTTTTTTTGATTTTTTGAATTTTTATGCCCATTTGAATCTTGGTCAAGTCATAGGTTTGACCAAGATTTAAACATGTTTAAAACATGAAAATGAAAAAGTAAGCCTGGATCCTTCTTAGTCACTCCAAAATGTACCAATTGATAAATGAGTTAACTTGGCTTCATGGAAAAAATAATGTCATGTAAATGATTTAACTTGGCTTTCGTACCCTTGAATCCATAGGAAACTTTGTATAAATGTAGTAGTATAATAATCAACCGAGTTTTTACATCAACAGGTCTGTCACTTACGTGTGGTGCCCATGCGTGAGGTCCCACACTTCAGTGAGCACAAGTCACGTGCAATAGGTACGCAAACTCCCAGCCATTTTCTTTGTCAAGAGAAGACGCATCAGGATGCGTATCGGAAGTCCTGGATCCTTCGGTTGTCCCTCTCACAAAAAAATCTCTCATTCTCGGCCTCGCTCGACTCGCTCGCTCGCTCGCTCCTGCTCACTGACAAACCCTGCACAAAAGTCAACATCATCACACGAAAAAGGGGAGACACCATAATTCTCTCCCTTCTTCTCTCCTTCCGAGTGATCCCTCTTCCTCCGAGTTTCACTCGACGGGCAAACACACATGTGCTGCATAGTAATAATAAAAAAGTAGAAAAATCGACCTACGAATCTATGATTAAATAGGTTAAACTAGGGTTTTGCCCACTACTACAGATCAAGTTCAAAAATATCCAACTACTACTTCGATTTTGGGCTACTAATATAAAATTAAAATAAGTTGAACTAGTATTCCTCTAAAAAATCATTTTGGTATGCATTGTTTGATACTTTTCATAGCTATAGTGCATCACAAATTTATGATTTCATGCTTTGCTTTGCCAATTTCGATTTTTTCTAACCACCTTCTCTTTGATTTCAAATTTAGGTCAAACTATCGATGCCTACTATGTGTTCTACTTGAATTGGATGCAGCGTGCGCACATGTTTTGCCATTGTTTTGGGCTTCCACACATCTTTGGGGCATCCAAGTATTTAAGTTACCTTGTTTTTTTGAATTGTAATTCATACCCTTCCTCCCAATTTTTATGCCCATTTGAATCTTGGTCAAATCCTAAGTTTGACCAAGATTTGAACAAGTTTAAAACATGAAAATGAAAAGGTAAGCATGGATCCTTCTTAGTCACTCTAAAATGAGAAGCTTTTGGGAGTTTTTGAAATTTCCATGTTTGAAACCCAAAACCACTTCTCTTCATGCTTGACATAAGACAGAGTTTAGGGTTAGGGGTAGATACATGATTTGTCTAGTTTGTTGTTTAGACCTTGTTTATCAACTTGAATGCTTACTATATGACATAATAATACTATGTGCTTTGGTTTTCATTTTTTTTGATTTTTTCTGAATTTTTATGCCCATTTGATCTTGGTCAAATCCTAGGCTTAACCAATATTTAAACAAGTTTAAAACATGAAAATGAAAAGGTAAGCCTGTATCCTTCTTAATTAGTCACTCCAAAATGAAGCTTTTGGGAAGGTTTTTGAAATTTCCATGTTTGAAATCCAAAACGACTTCTCTTCGTGCTTGAATTCATAAGACAAAGTTTAGGGCTAGGGGTAGAAACATGATTTTTCTGGTTTGAATATGTCTAGATCTTGTTTATCAACTTGAGTGCTTACTATATGACATAAGAAGGCTATATGCTTTGGTTTTTCATTTTTTTGAAATTTTATGCCCATTTGAATCTTGATCAAATCCTAGGTACGGTTTGACCAAGATTTGAACAATTTTAAAACATGAAAATAAAAGGTAAGCCCGACCTGGATCCTTTAGTCACTCTAAAATGAAGCTTTTGGGGGGGGGGGTTCTTGAAATTTCCAAGTTTGAAACCCAAAACCACGTACTTCTCTTCATGCTTGACTACATAAGACATACAGAGTTTAGGGTTAGGGGTAGATACATGATTTTTCTTGTTTGAATGTATCTAGACCTTGTTTATATCAACTTTAATGCTAACTATATGACATAATAAAACTATGTGCTTTGGTTTTTAATTTTTCTGATTTTTTATTTTGATGCACATTTGAATCTTTGTCGATCAAATCCTAGGTTTGACCAAGATTTAAACAAGTATAAAACATGAAAATGAAAAGGGAAGCCTGTATCCTTCTTAGTCACTCTAAAATGAAGTTTTTGGGATGTTCTTGAAATTTTCATGTTTGAAACCCAGAACCACTTCTCTTCATGCTTGACTTCATAAGATATAGTTTAGGGGCTAGGGGATGGAGGTGGCGTTTTGGCTCATAGGAGCAAATGCTCCTATTATACAAAATAATTAAAAAACAATTTTAAAAATGTCAAAAAATTCTGACATAAATTTTTTTTTGTACATCGTGACATTCTATGTTAGTGCACAAATTTTCATGGAGAAACAACATTTTATGTGGCGTGTACAAAAAAGATAAAAAAATGTCCTGTACGTAGTCGTGTTATAGCATCGAAATTTGTCTTTTTTACTGGAGCCACAAATTTTTATAGTTTTTTTGGAAAACTTGTGTACAAACATAAAATGTGTAGATGTACATGAAACTTTTTAGTTTAGAATTTTTGAAATTTCGAAATGTAGATTCACACAATGGGAGCAAATGCTCCTATGAGCCAAATGAATATCCCTAGGGGATAGATACATGATTTGCCTAGGTTTGAATATGGCATTAAATCTTCACCAAAAAACCCTCTTCCCCTGTAGCAATGTCTTCCTCTTCTTCTACCTCCTCAGGCCTCTCCCTCCAATCTTTGCCAAAACGAAGACGACCTTCACCCCAAGGCGAACCCCATCTCCTCATACGGAGGAGAAAAAAGTAAGAAGAAGAGGCCTCCTCCTCCGCCAGTACCCGCCGACGAAGCGCTCCCGCATGTGGGCGGACAGCGAGACGATGATGGCAACGAGGAAGGGGAAGAAGGAAGGAGGATGATTCCTCCTCTTCCGCTGGTATCCGCCGATAAAGCGTTTCCGCGCTTGGGCGGACAGTGAGGATGATGATGATGACGAAGAAGAAGAGGCTCCGGCCGAAGACTTGAGTAACGGCGACGAGGAAGTCTCAGAAGCAGCGCCGACGGCGCTCCGGTGCGACGATGCGGCCAGCGAGGATTAGCACTATAGGATTAGTAGTCCCTAAGCAATCGGCTCTTCTTTTGCCTTCCTTTCTTGAGCAATCGGCTCTTCATTGTAAAAATCCTCTCTTATTAATGAAGAAAATTTCTCTCAATCACCTTTGCTTTCTTGTCAATTTGGCCGATTGTTCAACGAAGTCACTGCTCAAAGAGCCGATGGCAAAGCATCGGCCTGCATTCCAAACGCAATTCAAGGCGAAACAGCTGCCTTCTCACGGTCAAACAGATACAGACCATGTTCAAACTATCCTTCAACCTCTAGATTTGAACAAGTTTAAAACATGAAAATGAAAAGGTGAGCATGAATCCTTCTTAGTCACTCTAAAATGAGAAGCTTTTGGGAGTTTTTGAAATTTCCATGTTTGAAACCCAAAACCACTTCTCTTCATGCTTGACTTCATAAGACAGAGTTTAGGGTTGGGGGTAGATACATGATTTGTCTGTTTGTTGTTTAGACCTTGTTTATCAACTTGAATGCTTACTATATGACATAATAATACTATGTGCTTTGATTTTCATTTTTTTGATTTTTTCTGAATTTTTATGCCCATTTGATCTTGGTCAAATCATAGGTTTAACCAATATTTAAACAAGTTTATAACATGAAAATGAAAAGGTAAGCCTGCATCCTTCTTAGCGCATCCACAATGTTGCTATTGCCAAATCTGATACGATGGTGAATTTCATCTTCCTATAGTTCCAAAAGCCAAAAATCAAATATGGAACCACTTTTCCTACCTTTGTGGATGCTCTTAGTCACTCCAAAATGAAAGCTTACATATACTCTTGGAATACTGTTTTGGGTGATTTGTCATTCAAAAATTTGGTATCATTCGGATCGGAGGAAGTATAGTTGGAGATGAATGGCCCACCAAGTCTCTGCCTCGAAGTTTGCTCTTTGACCAGATAAGTATTACTACTCGCGAGGTGCCGAGGAGACGGGGAGGCCAAATTTAAGGACTAACCTTTGCTCTTGCCGTCTTCCTCAGTTCACCACTTTGTTTACCTCTTGGAATACTACTTCGCCACCATGACCGGGAGCAAGTCTCGCCACAGAAGGGCTCGTGCGGCTGCGGCGAAGCTGAGGGAATCCCAGCAATGGCGTCCCTGTGCTGCTGTCGAGGTGCCTTCTGCGCAAGAGTCTTCAAGGGCGTCGCAGCCCGCGACTGCCACCTTCAGGCGATCCTCCGTTCTTGCGCATCTTTCTATGTCTTTCACAACTTATCATCCCCTCCTTTTCTTACCTTCTCTCAATCGTATATTCAGGTCGGGCGGCCTTAGTTTTCCCGCAGCCCTCCTGCCTGCGGAAACATCTTCCACGGAGCCAAGTTCTCAAAGCAGCGAGGTATAGACATTCGTGCAAATTGGGATTCCCATTTTCTCTTTCTTGGTACTTCTCTGGGTACACTTCTGATTTTGTGCTCCATCCCCATCTGATAGAAGCCCCGCTACGAGATCGGGCCCATTTTAGAAATGGTTATGGGCGATTTCTGCGTCGAGACGGCGGACAGAAGCGCCCTCGCCGATGAGTGCATGAGACTTTATTCTGAGCTCGCCACTGAGAAGATCCGGATTCGCATTCTCGACGATATCGCCATGAAATCGTTCACTGCGAGTAATGAGATCCAGCGGCGGAGCCTCGGCCAGGCGGAGACCATGGACAAACTCGCCGGACTGATCCTGAACCTCACGGTTAGGACGGACAAACTAGAGGCCGAGCTGTCACAGGAGAAGGCTCTCAACTCCGAGCTGAAGCGTCAAGCAGGCTCAAGGTAGATCTTGACCAGGTCACTGTGTACCACTAGCTGCAATCCTTGATGACTGCTGTGTCACCTGGCTTCCGAGTTTCTGAAGGTTAATTTTCGAAATTTTGTTCGTAAAATGTGGATGATGCCTCGCTTAGTTTCCTGCAGGGCACACACGTAAACGTTAAATACGAGCCTCGATCGGCTCTCAGGTTATCCTGTGGATCGGCTCAAGGAGCCGATCCACCCATGATTCAGACAAGGTGTCCGAATATATGGTGGTCCTGCTTGATCATGGTAAAGCTAATGAGATCTACGACGATGTGGGGTTTTCACCGCATAATCGGATCATCCTACTCTAGGTTGGGCCTCGCGCTCACGCACGGTGATCGTAAGCTTGCCCTAGACGAGGCCTAAAAACCAACACAAGGTTGATCCTCGGAACATCCCGTCTAGGGCTCGCAAACGACACCCTACGTGCCGCTGGATCCTCCACCCCTTTGTAAGGCCTAACTATTGCAGATATTAAACTAATCCTTGTAGAACAAGGAGCAATCGTAACGGATCAGATCTACTATACTACGATCAAGCGGGGTGCCGCCCCTGCACCTATGATGAGGGTAGGGCGGCTAGATGCAAGGGTTGCACTACGAAAGCATGTAGCATGAAGAACAATGCTAACCCTAACGCATCTATGATAACTACGTTGCTCGCCATCAAAAGCGCTTCAGTACGAGCAACGCATGAACAACGTAGGCAGGCTTGTGCTGCCTAGATCATAAGATGCGATCTAGGCACATGGCGCTACCGGTAGAAACCCTCGAGACGAAGGAGTTGGCGATGCGCGAGATTTGTTTGTGGTTGAACGTTGGTTGTTGTTTATTCCATAAACCCTAGGTACATATTTATAGTCCAGGGGACTTTCTAATGCGAGCGTGCACTAAACCGTGCACGAGATAAACTCTAACTTCTAAACTAATATGCGATCTAATATGTTACAGATACACGGGCAATTAAGCCCAAACTTGATACAAGGCCGAACCATATATCTCTCTCATGTATAAATTCTTCAAATCCATCTCGATCGCGGCCCACCTGCGGTCCAATTTCTGGTGATAACACATGCCCCCCTGGTTTTGGAAATGACATTTCCAAAATCATTATGCTTCCCTCTCGTCGGGTCATGTCGTGGCAGGACAGAACATGTTGCAGCACCCGTTATCATGACGCTTTGCCTTTCCCATGTCTGAGAACTCTACCGGTTTAGCACCACTTCTTCGGAACTGCAGTGGCATTACATCTCCACTAGTGATGTCCTCCTCTACCTCCTCTGATTCAAGACAAATCTCTGCTCCCGGGTGAATCCCATCTTCACTGATAAGGAGAAACAAGGAAAAGTAGCGAAAAGGACCGGGGCCTCTTGAGAGCAGCGCCGATGACGAAGGCGACGATGAAGATGGCGACGACTAGTGGCATGGGAATAGAGGTAGCAGTGCACTAAGCCATCAAGTAACCAGTCCTCTTCCTTTTCTTGCAGCGACCCCAATCGGCTCTTGAAAATATAGAGCATCCACTAGATTATTTGCCCCCCGAGCCTCAATCAAGGCGAGAATGTCAACAAGGACGTGCTCCAATGAAACCATCTGAATGCCATCTTGGGTCTCGTGTAACTACTCTGGAGCCGATAGCGGTGATATCGGCTTTCATTCTCTGATTTTTATTATTATTATTTTTTTTACGGCCGATTGCATCATCGGCCCCCATACTTTGATACCCACGATTCTTTGGCGATTAAAGTCGGCCTGCCTTAGTGCCCATCGTCCCACATGCTTGGAAATACTTCTTGAGGTGTTGACCATTTACGGCCACTGGGAACTTCTGTCCGTCCAACTCTTCCAACATGTATGCATTACCTTTCAAGGCCTGGACGACTTTGTACGGACCGTGCCAATTAGGAGACCACTTGCCATATGCCTTGTCCCTGGTTCCTAACGGCAACACAGCTTCCCATACCAGGTCACCAACCTGAAACTCCTTTGGCCTAACCTTCTTATTGTAGGCCCGAGCTACCCGGGCTTTGTTTTCCTTAATCTTCTCCAACGACCAAAGCCTAAGCTCTGTTGCGTCCTCAATAGTGTCACTCATCAAAGCTGCATATTCGTCTGCCGTCAGGTCATCCTGAAACGTGACACGTCTTGATCCAGCCGTAATCTCCCAAGGTAATACGGCCTCTTGCCCATAAACAAGCTGGTACGGCGAAGTCTTTATAGCTCCGTGGCACGACATGCGGTAGGCCCATAACGCCTCTGATAACTTCTCATGCCAATCCCTTGGGTTTTCTTCAATCTTCCTCTTGATCAGCTTGATTAAGCTCTGATTGGACGCTTCAGCTTGCCCGTTGGCTTGAGCATAGTATGGAGACGATCGGATCAGCTTGATCCCCATGTCGTCGAGAATCCCCTGAACTCTTTAGACACAAAGACCGAACCTCCATCGGTCGTGATGGTTTGGGGAATCCCGAACCTATGAATCACGTGTTCCTTCACGAACTTAATCACATCTTCTGATTTTACCTTCTTCATAGGGACGGCCTCCACCCATTTTGTGAAGTAATCTGTGATGGCCAGGATCCATTCGTGTTGTTTACTCGAGCGGATGGATTTTGCCGATCATATCCATGCCCCACCCTCGGAACGGCCAAGGTTTGATGATGGGGTTCATCGCTGATGCTGGTACCATCTGAATTTTCCCGAACATCTGGCATGCCTGGCACCCCTTGTAGTAATTGAAGCAATCTTCAAGCATGGTGGGCCAATAGAACCCTGAGCGCCTAATTAGCCACTTCATCTTGTGAGCCGACTGATGAGTTCCACAGGCGCCTTCATGCACCTCATGTAAGAGCCGATTAGACTCAGTTGGTCCCAGGCACTTGAGTAGTAACCCTTCCAACGTCCTGTAGAACATGTCGTCTCCTATGAGGACATACTTCATGGCTCTGTATCTTATCCGCTTAGGTGCCCCCCGAGCCGAATCTTTTAAGTATTTGAAGATTTCGGCTCTCCAATCATCTTGTTCCAGGAATTGGACCTGGACTTCTGACCCTTCAGGGGTATCTATGTAGCCTGACGCCATTTGCGCGAGATTGTTGGCCTCGGTATTCTGGGATCTTGGAACCCAATTGAAGTTGATGTATCGAAACTGTGTCATTAGCTCACGGCATTCCATCCAATATGGGAAAAGCGATTCACTCTCGCACTTATATTCATCCGTGAGCTGGTTGATCACCAACTTGGAGTCTCCAAAAAGTTCTACTGCTTCCGCTCCAGCTTCTAGTAGCAACTCCATCCCTTTCGTATCGCCTCATACTCTGCCACGTTGTTGGTGCAAGGGGTAGACAACCTGATGGAGAAGGAGTACCGCCCCCCTAGGCGATACGAGCAGAATGCCGATGCCACAACCATCGTCGCAAGCCGATCCATCGAAGAACATAGCCCATGCACGTATGGATAGTGCTGCTATATTGGTACTGATTCGCTCAGCTATGAGATCGGCTAATGCTTGTCCTTTGACTGCTTTCGCAGGCTGATACCGAAGATCGAACTCCGACAACGCGAGCATCCATTTACCTAATCGGCCTTTCAACACGGGGGCCGACAGCATATGCTTGACAACGTCTGACTTGCATATGACGAAAATCTCTGCCGTCAAGAGGATGTGGTGCAGCTTGGTGCAGGTGAAGAACAGACAGAGGCACAATTTCTCGACCTCAGGGTACCTTGTTTCCGCGTCCAACATCCTTCTGCTTAGGTAGAAGACGACCCTTTCGACGCCTTCATAGAGTTGCACCACTACCGAGGCAATAGATGTGTCGGCTACTGACAAGTAGATGTAGAACGGCCTGTCCTGCTGGGGTGGCACTAGCACGGGTGGCGTCGTCAGGTATCGTTTAATGTCATCGAACGCCTGCTGCTGTTCTGCCCCCCAGTGAAATTCGTCATCGGATTTAGTCTTCACCAAACCCATGAACGGCTCGATCCGTCCTGACAGGTTAGAGATGAATCGGCGAACGAAGTTGATCTTGCCGATAAGACGTTGGAGTTCCTTCTTCGTGGTGGGCGGCTGCATGGTACGCACTGCCTCCTGACTCTTCAGGCCGATCTCAATTCCTCGCTCATGGACCAAAAATCCTAGGAACTGACCGGCCGTCACACCAAAGGCACACTTCTTTGGGTTCATCCTTAGTCCGAACTTTCGGGTTCGGTCTAGTACGTGTCGCAAATCTTCCAAGTGTCCCTCCATGGAGACAGACTTGACCACCACATCATCGATGTAGATTTCCACCAACTTGCCAATCAGATCGTGAAATATATAATTCATGGCTCTCTGATACGTTGCGCCAGCATTCTTCAACCCGAAGGTCATGACCACATATTCAAACAAGCCTACTGCCCCTGGCACTCTGAATGCGGTTTTGTGTATGTCTTCTGGGGCCATGAAGATCTGATTATAGCCGGCGTTGCCATCCATGAAGCTTAAAACCTTGTGGCCGGCAGCTGCATTGATCAAAGTCTCTGCCACGGGCATAGGATATTCATCTTTCGGGGTGGCTCTGTTAAGGTCTCGGAAATCGATAGCCACGCGCCACCGGCCGGCCTTCTTTTCTACCGGAACGATACTGGAGATCCATTCCGCGTACCTGCATGGCCTGATGAATCCGGGCCAACATCTTCTCGATCTCTTTCTTGACTTCCTCTAGGATTTCGGCCTTCATCTGACGTGCTCGTTGCTGGAAGGGCCGAAATCCTTTTTTCAGGGGGAGCCGGTGTTCGATGATGCTCCTGTCTAGTCCAGGCATCTCTGTGTAGTCCCACGCGAAGCAATCTGGGTACTCTTTCAATAGAGCAATCATCTGGCTCCTGAGCTGCGGGTCTAACTTTCTGCTGATAAAAGTTGGCCGAGGCTTATCCCCGGGCCAATGTCGACTTCCTCCAGCTCATCAGCTGAGGTAAACCCGTAGCCTAGCTTACCGTCACCCGTGAGGTCGACGCCGAACACTGGGAGGCGATGGCGCATGTGACATGGTCCGATCGTTGGGATCGGCTTCCATCTTGATCATCACTAGGATGTTGTGGCAGCGTCGGGGCCGATCACGTGGATCGTCTCCTTCTTCATCTTTGCTATGGGAGCAGCCACCCTCGCTGCCCTCACCAGGGCGGTACCCGAGTTCCACCACGTTGGTGCCGATGCACTGGGAGCGGGTGCCATGGAAGGAGTCGATGAGCTCGGTTCCGAAGATCGTCTCGCTCACGTCCGCCATCTCAGATGTAGATGGCGATGCGGTGGGTGTCGAAGATGTAGATGTTTGTCCCCCGGCGTGCGAAATGTGTTGACGTCGAGAAACCCACCGACCAGACAACGACAGGCCAACACGGAGAGCCGGGAAGAGCCTAGAGCTGCGGTGGTGAGACCCCTCCGGCGACGGCCGCAAAGCTTCGGCCACGCCTTGATATCGCAGGGCGTGCACGACCTATACCTGGTCGGAAGGTGTGGATGATGCCTCGCTTAGTTTCCTGCAGGGCACACACGTAAACGTTAAATACGAGCCTCGATCGGCTCTCAGGTTATCCTGTGGATCGGCTCAAAGAGCCGATCACCCATGATTCAGACAAGGTGTCCGAATATATGGTGGTCCTGCTTGATCATGGTAAAGCTAATGAGATCTACGACGATGTGGGGTTTTCACCGCATAATCGGATCATCCTACTCTAGGTTGGGCCTCGCGCTCACGCACGGTGATCGTAAGCTTGCCCTAGACGAGGCCTAAAAACCAACACAAGGTTGATCCTCGGAACATCCCGTCTAGGGCTCGCAAACGACACCCTACGTGCCGCTGGATCCTCCACCCCTTTGTAAGGCCTAACTATTGCAGATATTAAACTAATCCTTGTAGAACAAGGAGCAATCGTAACGGATCAGATCTACTAAACTATGATCAAGCGGGGTGCCGCCCCTGCACCTATGATGAGGTACAAGGGCGGCTAGATGTGCAAGGGTTGCACTACGAAAGCATGTAGCATGAAGAACAATGCTAACCCTAACACATCTATGATAACTACGTTGCTCGCCATCAAAAGCGCTTCAGTACGAGCAACGCATGAACAACGTAGGCAGGCTTGTGCTGCCTAGATCGCAAGATGCGATCTAGGCAGCATGATGCTTACCGGTAGAAACCCTCGAGACGAAGGAGTTGGCGATGCGCCGAGATTTGTTTGTGGTTGAACGTTGGTTGTTGTTTATTCCATAAACCCTAGGTACATATTTATAGTCCAGGGGACTTTCTAATGCGGGCGTGCACTAAACCGTGCACGAGATAAACTCTAACTAAACTAAGATGCGATCTAATATGTTACAGATACACGGGCAATTAAGCCCAAACTTGATGATGAACCTCACGGTTAGGACGGACAAACTAGAGGCCGAGCTGTCACAGGAGAAGGCTCTCAACTCCGAGCTGAAGCGTCAAGCAGGCTCAAGGTAGATCTTGACCAGGTCACTGTGTACCACTAGCTGCAATCCTTGATGACTGCTGTGTCACCTGGCTTCCGAGTTTCTGAAGGTTAATTTTCGAAATTTTGTTCGTAAAATTGGCCTGTGGAAATGTAAACAAACTAGTACTCTTACTTTATTATATTAGTACTTGTGTCAATGTAGTAGTTGTGTCTGAGTCGAGTCAATGTTGAGTCGTTGAGTCACCTAGTATTATTATTATGGTGGTGTACTTGTGTTCATGTACTTGTTTCAGACAGGTATTGCTGTTTTGGTGAAGGAGACATGCATCACCCATTTTTGGTGGGGTTAATTGGTTCTAGGATTAATTGGTTCTATGCCACTCCTCAGTTCACAAGTTGTGTTTATGCCATTCCAAAAACTGAAGTTGTGTTTATGCCACTCTCAATTCTCAATACCCCCTTCTATGCCATTTTCAACAATACAACATGAAAACGGTTCAATAAATAGTCGTATTTCAGTTTATACTTTCGTATTGACCAAAATAATCCTGTGTTCAGATTTGGAGCGACTTTTGGGTGTTTCGGGCACACAAGAAATCCAAAATTTTCAAATTCTGGCAAAAATTAGAACTTCTCAGGAAAATCTATTTTTTTATAGGAAATCAAAAACACTGAAACGAGTATACTGTTTTAATTTGAGCCATTTATGTGCAGATTTGCATAAAAAGACTGACATTTTCTGTTCTGTCTAGAAATTGGTAAAATTTTGTCCAAAAAAACAAACTTCGAAAAATCTGATAATTTTACAGAATGTCAAGAACACTAATATGAGTCTACTATTCTAATATGAGCCATTTCTGGGCACATATGATCCATTAAACATAGGTGCAAAGTACGGTCCAGATTATCTGAGAGTATGTACAAACTGTAGTACAGAGAAGTCGTTTTGGGTTTCAAACATGGAAATTTCAAGAACATCCCAAAAAGCTTCATTTTAGAGTGAGTAAGAAGGATCCAGGCTTACCTTTTCATTTTCATGTTTTAAACTTGTTTAAATCTTGGTCAAACCTAGGATTTGACCAAGATTCAAATGGGCAGAAAATTAAAAAAATCATAAAAATGAAAAACCAAAGTACATAGTCTTCTTATGTCATATAGTAAGCATTCAAGTTGATAAACAAGGTCTAGACATATTCAAACCATACAAATCATGTATCTACCCCCTAACCCTAAACTCTGTCTTATGAAGTCAAGCAAGAAGAGAAGTGGTTTTGGGTTTCAAACATGGAAATTTCAAAAACCTCTTAAAAATTCATTTTAGAGTGACTAAGAAGGATATGATGCAGGCTTCCTTTTCATTTTCTTGTCTTAAACTTGTTTAAATCTTGGTCAAACCTAAGATTTGACCAAAAGATTCAAACAGGCATAAAATTCAAAAAAATCAAAAATGAAAAACAAAAGCATATAGTCTTCTTATGTCATATAGTAAGCATTCAAGTTGATACACTCTACAATTCTCAAACCAGAAAAATCATGTATATTCAACAATACAACATGAAAACGGTTCAATAAATAGTCGTATTTCAGTTTATACTTTCGTATTGACCAAAATAATCCTGTGTTCAGATTTGGAGCGACTTTTGGGTGTTTCGGGCACACAAGAAATCCAAAATTTTCAAATTCTGGCAAAAATTAGAACTTCTCAGGAAAATCTATTTTTTTATAGGAAATCAAAAACACTGAAACGAGTATACTGTTTTAATTTGAGCCATTTATGTGCAGATTTGCATAAAAAGACTGACATTTTCTGTTCTGTCTAGAAATTGGTAAAATTTTGTCCAAAAAAACAAACTTCGAAAAATCTGATAATTTTACAGAATGTCAAGAACACTAATATGAGTCTACTATTCTAATATGAGCCATTTCTGGGCACATATGATCCATTAAACATAGGTGCAAAGTACGGTCCAGATTATCTGAGAGTATGTACAAACTGTAGAAGAGAAGTCGTTTTGGGTTTCAAACATGGAAATTTCAAGAACATCCCAAAAAGCTTCATTTTAGAGTGAGTAAGAAGGATCCAGGCTTACCTTTTCATTTTCATGTTTTAAACTTGTTTAAATCTTGGTCAAACCTAGGATTTGACCAAGATTCAAATGGGCAGAAAATTAAAAAAATCATAAAAATGAAAAACCAAAGTACATAGTCTTCTTATGTCACATAGTAAGCATTCAAGTTGATAAACAAGGTCTAGACATATTCAAACCATACAAATCATGTATCTACCCCTAACCCTAAACTCTGTCTTATGAAGTCAAGCATGAAGAGAAGTGGTTTTGGGTTTCAAACATGGAAATTTCAAAAACCTCTTAAAAATTCATTTTAGAGTGACTAAGAAGGATATGATGCAGGCTTCCCTTTTCATTTTCTTGTCTTAAACTTGTTTAAATCTTGGTCAAACCTAAGATTTGACCAAAAGATTCAAACAGGCATAAAATTCAAAAAAATCAGAAAAATGAAAAACAAAAGCATATAGTCTTCTTATGTCATATAGTAAGCATTCAAGTTGATAAACAAGGTCTAGACATATTCAAACCAGAAAAATCATGTATATATCTACCCCTAACCCTAAACTCTGTCTTATGAAGAGAAGTGGTTTAGGGTTTCAAACATGGAAATTTCAAAAACCTCTTAAAAATTCATTTTAGAGTGACTAAGAAGGATGCAAGCTTCCCTTTTCATTTTCATGTCTTAAACTTGTTTAAATCTTGGACAAACCTAAGATTTGACCAAAAGATTCAAACGGGCATAAAATTCAAAAAAAATCAGAAAAATGAAAAACAAAAGCATATAGTCTTCTTGTGTCATATAGTAAGCATTCAAGTTGATAAACAAGGTCTAGACATATTCGAACCAGAAAATCATGTATATATCTACCCATAACCCTAAACTCTGTCTTATGAAGTCAATCATGAAGAGAAGTGGTTTTGGGTTTCAAACATGGATATTTCAAGAACCTCCCAAAAGCTTCATTTTAGAGTGTGACTAAGAAGGATCCAGGCTTACCTTTTTCATTTTCATGTACTAAACTTGTTTAAATCCTGGTCAAACCTAGGATTTCACAAAGATTCAAATATATGTGTATAAAATATAAAAAATAGAAAAATGAAAACCAAAGCACATAGTCTACTTATGTCACATAGTAAGCATTCAAGTTGATAAACAAGGTCTAGACATATTCAAACCAGAAAAATCATGTATATATCTACCCCTAACCCTAAACTCTGTCTTATGAAGTTAATCATGAAGAGAAGTGGTTTTGGGTTTCAAACATTGGAATTCCAAGAACCTCCCAAAAGCTTCATTTTAGAGTGTGACTAAGAAGGATCCAAGCTTACCTTTTCATTTTCATGTTCTAAACTTGTTTAAATCCTGGTCAAAACTAGGATTTCACAAAGATTCAAATATATGGGTATAAAATTCAAAAAAATAGAAAAATGAAAAACCAAAGCACATAGTCTTCTTATGTCATATAGCAAGCATTAAAGTTGATAAACAAGGTCTAGACATATTCAACCTAGACAAATCATGTATCTACCCCCTAACCCCTAAACTCTGTCTTATGAAGTCCAACATGAAGAGAAGTGGTTTTGGGTTTCAAACATGGAAATTTCAAAAACCTCTTACAAAATTCATTTTAGAGTGACTAATTAAGAAGGATGCATGCTCCCCTTTTCATTTTCATGTCTTAAACTTGTTTAATTCTTGGTCAAACCTAAGATTTGACCAAAAGATTCAAACGGGCATAAAAAAATCAGAAAAATGAAAACCAAAGCACATAGTTTTCTTATGTCATATAGTAAGCATTCAAGTTGATAAACAAGGTCTAGACATATTCAAACCAGAAAAATCATGTATATATCTACCCCTAACCCTAAACTCTGTCTTATGAAGTCAAGCATGAAGAGAAGTGGTTTTGGGTTTCAAACATGGAAATTTCAAAAACCTCTTAAAAATTCATTTTAGAGTGACTAAGAAGGATATGATGCAGGCTTCCCTTTTCATTTTCTTGTCTTAAACTTGTTTAAATCTTGGTCAAACCTAAGATTTGACCAAAAGATTCAAACAGGCATAAAATTCAAAAAAATCAGAAAAATGAAAAACAAAAGCATATAGTCTTCTTATGTCATATAGTAAGCATTCAAGTTGATAAACAAGGTCTAGACATATTCAAACCAGAAAAATCATGTATATACCCCTAACCCTAAACTCTGTCTTATGAAGAGATGAAGTGGTTTAGGGTTTCAAACATGGAAATTTCAAAAACCTCTTAAAAATTCATTTTAGAGTGACTAAGAAGGATGCAAGCTTCCCTTTTCATTTTCATGTCTTAAACTTGTTTAAATCTTGGACAAACCTAAGATTTGACCAAAAGATTCAAACGGGCATAAAATTCAAAAAAAATCAGAAAAATGAAAAACAAAAGCATATAGTCTTCTTGTGTCATATAGTAAGCATTCAAGTTGATAAACAAGGTCTAGACATATTCAAACCAGAAAATCATGTATATATCTACCCATAACCCTAAACTCTGTCTTATGAAGTCAATCATGAAGAGAAGTGGTTTTGGGTTTCAAACATGGATATTTCAAGAACCTCCCAAAAGCTTCATTTTAGAGTGTGACTAAGAAGGATCCAGGCTTACCTTTTTCATTTTCATGTACTAAACTTGTTTAAATCCTGGTCAAACCTAGGATTTCACAAAGATTCAAATATATGTGTATAAAATATAAAAAATAGAAAAATGAAAACCAAAGCACATAGTCTACTTATGTCACATAGTAAGCATTCAAGTTGATAAACAAGGTCTAGACATATTCAAACCAGAAAAATCATGTATATATCTACCCCTAACCCTAAACTCTGTCTTATGAAGTTAATCATGAAGAGAAGTGGTTTTGGGTTTCAAACATTGGAATTCCAAGAACCTCCCAAAAGCTTCATTTTAGAGTGTGACTAAGAAGGATCCATGCTTACCTTTTCATTTTCATGTTCTAAACTTGTTTAAATCCTGGTCAAAACTAGGATTTCACAAAGATTCAAATATATGGGTATAAAATTCAAAAAAATAGAAAAATGAAAAACCAAAGCACATAGTCTTCTTATGTCATATAGCAAGCATTAAAGTTGATAAACAAGGTCTAGACATATTCAACCTAGACAAATCATGTATCTACCCCCTAACCCCTAAACTCTGTCTTATGAAGTCCAACATGAAGAGAAGTGGTTTTGGGTTTCAAACATGGAAATTTCAAAAACCTCTTACAAAATTCATTTTAGAGTGACTAATTAAGAAGGATGCATGCTCCCCTTTTCATTTTCATGTCTTAAACTTGTTTAATTCTTGGTCAAACCTAAGATTTGACCAAAAGATTCAAACGGGCATAAAAAAATCAGAAAAATGAAAACCAAAGCACATAGTTTTCTTATGTCATATAGTAAGCATTCAAGTTGATAAACAAGGTCTAGACATATTCAAACCAGAAAATCATGTATATATCTACCCCTAACCCTAAACTCTGTCTTATGAAGTCAATCATGAAGAGAAGTGGTTTTGGGTTTCAAACATGGAAATTTCAAGAACCTCCCAAAAGCTTCATTTTAGAGTGACTAAGAAGGATCCAGGCTTACCTTTTCATTTTCATGTTTTAAACTTGTTTAAATCCTGGTCAAACCTAGGATTTGACAAAGATTCAAATATATGGGCATAAAATTCAAAAAAAATAGAAAAATGAAAAACCAAAACACATAGTCTTCTTATGTCATATAGTAAGCATTAAAGTTGATAAACAAGGTCTAGACATATGCAAACTAGACAAATCATGTATCTACCCCCTAACCCCTAAACTATGTCTTATGAAGTCAAGCATGAAGAGAAGTCGTTTTGGGTTTCAAACATGGAAATTTCAAGAACATCCCAAAAGCTTCATTTTAGAGTGACTAAGAAGGATCCATGATTACCTTTTCATTTTCATGTTTTAAACTTGTTTAATCTTGGTCAAACCTAGGATTTGACCAAGATTCAAATGGGCACAAAATTTAAAAAATCAGAAAAATGAAAAACCAAAGTACATAGTCTTCTTATGTCATGTAGTAAGCATTCAAGTTGATAAAATGGTTCATGCCGGCGTCTTAGCTCCTAAAAAAAATTATACACCAATTGATTTGACGAATTGATGATTTACTCTAGTCTGCTTCTAGACCATGCAGCTAGCGAGTATTCATATGTACTGCATGGAGCCCCCAACTTTTGACTTCCCGTGTCGGAAAAGGCCTGTTTAATAATGTGGGGCAGTGAGGTATCCCGAAGTATCTAGAGGGTTCCAGTGTTTCAGGCTTTCAGCATCGCCAGTCCAAGGGAAGGATGGGTGACGAATCCGTGCATTCACAGCCGTTAGATCTGAAGAGTCCTTGTATGATGAGCGGTAGATAGCACCTCTAAGCTGCAAATCAACAGCTTCAATTACTTCAAATGAGCATTGGCCGGAAGGCTGACAGAGTGAAAAAATTCAAATTCAAAAACTCATGTATAGAATAGAAAAAAAAAAAAAAACATGTAGATAGAATAGAGGTATAGATAGATTAGCCCAAAAAAGAAGAGGACGGGGAAATTTCGAACGCTCGCCTTTAACTCAGCAGACACCTCCCTCGCGCACCTAAACTTTCGAACGCGCGCCCAATATTTCGAACGCTCGCCTTTAACTCAGCACCCAGCCCACCTTGTTCTTCTCTAGACACCTCCTTCGGCGCCCTGTTCTTCTCTAGACACACCCTCGGTGAACCAGGCCGCGCACCAAAACTTCCCCACGCTGTCTATCAGCCGCGTCAGCCGGCGACTGCTGGTGGCGCCGTTCTTCTCCAGCCGCACCGGCAGGCGCGGTCAGCTGGTAGATCCTCACGGTATGCATGCTATCTTCAGGCCTGGGCAAGTACGATTCATTATAGCTCAATCGAAGTCAGTCGCCGTCGCCCAGCCCTTATAAGTTCGTTAGTTCGTTCGAATCGATCGGTTGATATTGTTTTCCGATGTGTTTGTTTGACATTGTTTTACCTCTCTTGTTTGTAAGGCAAAGAGGAAATCATATCATGGCTTATCATCATGGGTATAACCTTTTTAGCTAGATTTTGCTGTTTGGGATCTATGATCCTTTTAGTTGCTGCTCTCCAGTAACATTTTCCCTCTTTTTTATTACAGTGAAAAATACACAGCGAGGAAACCACTGTCCAGCCTAAAAAAAATAGACCTCAGTTGGTTTGCTGAAATCGGCTCAAATAACGTGGCATTTAGTTATATAGTTTTATATTCGACCTGTTTGCTCAGATATGTTGGTTTACATTCATACGCAACCTGTTGGGCAAGTATGGACACAGCTTCAGTGACTTTCAGGTCAAAATTCCAGCGGTTGAGTGATTTTTGGTTGGATCCATTCCTGTGCGTTCGATCGGCTTTTGATGGCTGTTATTGAGACAAAGTCATGGCTGGACTTTTGACGCAGCTCCAGTGACGTTCAGCTAGGTCAAAAGCCCAGCGTTGACTTTGGTTCAATATCAGCCATCCAAAGCCAATCGAACACACATGAATGTATCCAACCAAAAATCACTCTACAATAAGTCGTTTCCAGACTAAAACAATGTTTATTCCCAAACTATTTTTTTTGAATCCGACCAATCTTTCCCGGAATGCAGAAGAAATATATAAGATTTACTGGAATGTTGTTCTTTTTACTGGACAGTTTGAATTTTAAGTTTAAAGTTGGTTGTAAAACATAAAATGAGGTTTATTGATAAACAATATGGCTGAATCTGATGAAACTCCCCCAGAATGCATAACCCGACATATAAGATTTACTGGATTTTTGTTTCAAAAACTTCTAGGCAGTACGAATTTTAAGTTTAAAATTTTCTCGTGAAACTTAAAATGGGTAAATTTTGGATCCATTCTCGTGCGTTCGATTGGCTTTTGATGGCTGTTATTGAAACAAGTGTTAATTGGTTCTATGCCACTCCTCAATTCACAAGTTGTGTTTATGCCATTACAAAAACTGAAGTTGTGTTTATGCCACTCTCAATTCTCAATATCCCCTTCTATATATGCCATTTTCAATACTCCACTATAATAAATATAGCATATCTATGATAGTACTCTATGATACCACCCACTATGCACCCATGTTCCAAACACCACTCCCGCTGACTGTACCTTATTGTATCGAGCGATAAGCTTGATGAGCAACCCAAACAAACAAAAAAAGACTGTACCTTATTGTACTTGCTCTTACCCGTATCTTCTCTTTCTCTTTCATCGCGAGTGCAGCTAATTCAGTTAGTCTTCCAATGAATATTAATATTTTGTCTCAATGATGTCATGTTTCGACTAACAATTAGCACTTTTGAATTCTTAGATTGCTTTTTCACACGATGCACTTCTTTTAATTTATTTTACCACATTTCAATGTGAACCTTGACCAAATAAATAGGACAACAATATCACGATCATATAATACATAAGCAGCATTGTTAGAATCGTGTTGGAAAATACTTTCTAATGATACCAGTTTTATATCAATTTTTTTATATACTTCATCCTGAAAAATATGTTTCAACTTCATCAAAACTTGCATGTATCTGCAAACTAAACTCATCTAAATACATGTATATCTACATAAAATTGAAACATCATTTTTAAATAGAGAGATATAGATTAATATTTTTTCGAAGATAAAATACGAAAAACAAGGGTGCATTGTTTATTGAAATGGAGTGAGTAGTATATATAAAATCATTTTAGTTGCCAATGATCATGTTGAGGGCCTCTATTTCTTGTTTTGCTCAGGCCCTCCGTATTCTCAGGTACGGCCCTGGTGGTCTATGAACCTGTATGTAATCTTATTACTTTTGGCTTCTTTGCACTGCTAATAGATCGGCGGAATTACGGCAAAAAAGAAGAAAGAATGTGTTGGTATTGTATTGCTTTCGATAGATCTGTTCGCCCCTCCCCCCCAAGCATTTATAGATGGCACAAGAGATTCAAGGATGAAATTGCTCTCCTTGTTCATAAGGCAAAGAGGAAATCATATCATGGGTAGAACATTATATATATATTTTGCTGTTTGGGATCTATGATCCTTTTAGTTGCTGCTCTCCAGCAACTTTTGTACATATTTCCCTCTTTTTATTAATAAAAAAATACAAAGTGGGGAAACCCAGTGGTCAGCCTAAAAAAATCTGTTCGCTAGGTAGCCGTAGTTTTGCACTCAGTTCGTTTGCTGAAATCGGCTCAAATAATGTAGCATTTATAGTTTTATATTCGACCTGTTTGCTCAGGTATGTTTGCTTACATTCGTAGGTGACCTGTTTGTTGAAATAGCTTATCGCTTCTCTGACCATCTATCTCCTCAACAGATGGACAGAACTTGGATATTATTTCACTCATTAAACACACCAACATATTTGAGTGGTATTGAAGACTTCATGAAGCACGTTAGTGATTTTACTGACGGCGACAAGACAAAGGAAGTGATTTGTCCATGCCGCGTATGTTTGAATATTGGGTCCAAGCCTCAACATGTAGTCTCAGATCATTTATTCGTTTATGGGATGGACCAGACATATATCAGGTGGATTAACCATGGTGAACACTATGATCAGCCTGACATTATTGATCCTCTTTATTCTGATGGTTATCAGCCTGAAGATCTCGTCCAGGATGAGGCTACTGCTAATTTGTTACGGGATCTGTATCCATATGCAAGCCAACAGCCCCATGGTTATCACAAAAAGCCTCTTTTCCATGACCTGATAGAAGATGCTAAGCGCTTAGTGGCCCCTGGTTCTGTTGTGTCAAGATTCGAATTAATTGTGAAATTACTTCATGACAAGTCATACCAGGGGATTACCAATAAAGCGTTCAATGCAGTTGCGAAGACATACAGCGATGCACTCCCTGGGGCTGGACTGCCAAAATCCTTTTATGAGGTGAAGCAGTACATCAAGGTACTGGGACTTGGATATGAGAAGATTGATTTTTGCAAAAATAACTGTGCACTGTTTTGGATGGAGTATAATGACCTCGATGAATGTCCAGTATGTAAGGAATCAAGATGGAAACATGATGGAGCTGGTGGTAAGAAAAAGATTCCTTGGAAGGTTCTGAGATACTTTCCACTTGTACAAAGATTGCAGAGGTTGTTTGCTTCAGAACAAACATCTCGGGAAACAAGATGGCACAAAGAGATTCTCACGCCCGACCCTGATTTACTGAGGCATCCTGCTGATGGCGATGAATGGAAGCAATTCGACCTGGATCATCCAGATTTTGCTGCAGATCCAAGGAACCTGAGACTTGGCCTTGCTACAGATGGATTCAACCCATTTGGCAACATGAGCAACTCGTATAGCATGTGGCCAGTACTAGTTACACCTTACAACCAGGCTCCCTGGACATGCACCGATCAGTCGAACTGTATGATGGCCTTACTCATCCCAGGTCCCAAATCTCCTGGGAAGGATTTTGATGTGTTCATGCAGCCTCTTATTAGAGACTTGCAAACATTATGGGAGGGTGTCCCTACACGGGATGTGTGTCAACCTAAAGAACAAAATTTTCTATTACGTGCTGCTGTACTGTATTGCACCCATGATTATCCAGCTTTGGGCACTATGTCAGGCAGAGTAACATCAGGTTATAATGCATGTGTTCACTGTGATACTGATCAGCTGGCAGTGAGGATAATAAACAAGATATGCTATATGGGCCATCGCCGTTTCCTTCCATTAGATCACAGTTTCCGAAAAAATAGAAAAAAATTGCAATTTATTGGTGATCAGGCCTGTAAAAAGACTAAACCGCAGCACTTTAAGAGTCACGAGTTGGAGGCGCACCTAGAAGCGGTCAGAAATGTTAAACCAGGAAAACCACCAGCCGCCACAGCAGGTACAGCAGAGAAGAATACAGAAGATGCAGCAGCAGTAGTAGCAGATAGAAAAAGGAAGAAGAGACGAGATGAACTGAGTCTAGCAGCTACCAAAAGGAAGATGGGAGGTGAAATAGCAGCATGTACCAAGAGGAAGGAAATGGAAAATGATAGACCGAGAATATTTTATAAGCGCAGGACCACTCTTTGGGACTTGCCGTATTGGGCTGGTAAGAAGCTTCGGCATAATATTGATATCATGCACATGGAGAAGAATATATGTGACAGCATTGTCGGCACATTACTCAACATTCCATCCAAGACAAAAGATAGCTCAAATGCTAGGATTGATTGTGCAACATTGAATGTTAACAGGCACTTGCAACTGGATCGTAATGACAAAGTGAACAAAGGCAAGGAAAAACATTATAAATTTCGAGGCGCGGAATTCACATTGCCGATGCCTAAAAGGAGATTATTTTGTGAGTACCTCCGAGGTGTGATGTTCCCGTTCGGATTTGCTTCCAACATTGCAAATTGTCTCAATGCTGAAGGAAACAAGCTCCAAGGGTTGAAAACTCACGATTGTCACATCCTGCTGCAAAGGCTTTTAGCTATTGGCATTAAAGATTTAGTGAAGCCAAATATGTACAACGTGATTGCAGAGTTGGGAAGGTTCTTTAGGGAAATATGTAGTAAAACTCTAAGCAGAGCTGTTGTAGAACGTCTTAAGGTGGACATAGCAGTAATCCTGTGCAAGCTGGAGCTGATATATCCTCCAGCCTTCTTTGATGTGATGGTGCATTTGGCTGTTCATCTACCTGATGAGGCACTTTTAAGAGGTCCGGTACAGTATGGATGGATGTACCCTATAGAACGTCGACTGTGCACTTTCAAGAATACAGTTAGGAACAAAGCTAGACCGGAGGCTTGCATTGCAGTGGCGTATATTGCTGCTGAAGCATATACATTTGCCTCAAGATATATTCCTGATATTGAGACCAGATTCAACCGGGGTCGCAGAATTTTGGAAGTTGGAGGATCTGTTTTTAATCATGGTGTTGAGCTAATAGGAAAGAGGACCGAAAAAACATTAGAGCAGTCTGAATTTGAACAGCTGTCTTGGTATGTGCTGAATAATGCTACAGAGGCTGATGAATATGTTAAGTGAGTACTATGCACACGAAATACTCAGTTCCTCGCATATACTATGAACTTGTATCAAAATGAAATATATTCAGCTGACTTGGCTATGTTTTGCAGGTTGTACATGGAAACGAATGGAAAGCTATCGGCACGTGGGAGTGGGTTTCAGGACTGGTTTGAGAAATATGTAAGATGTTCAATTGCACTCTGACTTGTCTATGTGTTTTCACATGAGATGACCTCTTGTCTATTTTGTAATCGTAGATCTCGAAACTCCATGCGGAGAATCCAGGCGCTGTTAGTGCTGATCTCCTTGTCCTATCACGTGGTCCAGATAAGAGGGTGTTGGTAGCTGCAGCTTGCAATGCCAATGGTGTCCATTACAGCTCCTATGAGCGTGAACAACATTTGAAGACACGAAATAGTGGCATCACAACCAGTGGAGATCACTTGACAACCAGAAAGAAGAGATCAGAGTCATTTGACCATTATGGTCACATAGAAGAGGTTATTCAGTTGTTCTATAGTGATAAGGTTACTGTCCGATCTGTGGTTCTATTTAAGTGTTATTGGTACAACCAAGATCCAAACAAGGGCAAAGGTGCCAGAAATGATGGGTATTTCATATCAGTTAATACTACTGCTCAGTGGTACAAGGATGATCCTTATATTTTGGTACCTCAAGCGGCCAAGGTACTTTTCTTGGAAGACAGATCTAGAAAAGGATGGCAGTATGTGCAAAAGTTTGTGGCAAGGAACATATATGATTTGGATGAGAATGCGGATCCAATAATTGGTGCCCAGCAAGATGATTTCGCTGGTTGTATGCAAACTAAAGTTGCTGACATTGATGAAACCTCGTTGGATACAGGTATCCCTGCACATGATGGAGAAGTAGATTTCACTGTTGAGGTTAGCATAGTCGACAAAGAGATGGATAAACTGAAGCTACCTGGTGAATCTCAGGAGGAGAATGGACACGACGAGCAGGATGAGACCATGCACGAATATCAGAATGAAGACGGAGGTGATGATGATGATGATGATGATGATGATTAGACTCTTGTCTCTGTATCATGCTGTGAGATGAAGAACCATGATTTGTTTTGATTTTTCTATTTGGAAAATGTATGAGTCCTGAAGACAATTATCTGTTGGATTGTAATCCCATGATGACTAATTATTTATGTTTGTTGTCCTACTAAAAGTTGGTCAAACTTAATTGTGTGGAAGTAATCCCATGCTGTTTGATTCATAGGGTCATATCCCATAGGAAAATAGAATGATAATACTTGATCAAACTAATGCAGAATATCTTATAACCACAATCAAATAGAATTTCTCTTGACATAGGATTCAAGTTGGCATGGCATCCCTATCATACAGGGGTTTTATTCATACTATGCTACAAATCGAAAATAAGATGGGTCAGCACTTTATCGCGGCAGATAGGGCAGCTGGCGTTCGTTACAAACCAGGAGAAGATGCACTTCCTATGGAACGGGTGTTTGCATCCCCGGAGACGCACCGTTGTGCGCTGCGACAGCCCCAGCATGCATATGCTGCAGTGGCCGTCCTCCGGCGCAACTAGGACCCAACTGTCCTGCAGCGCCGGCAAGTTGACGATGAGCCGGTGGTCCACCCTAAGGGTGAGGTCGAAGTGGAGGCCACCGAGCCGACGACACGCCTGCTGCCACATCAGGTGCATAACATCGTAAGGCATGATGATGTCCCACTCCTCCTCCGTGAGGTTCAGGTTCTTGAGCAGCCATACACGGGCAAGAATCTCGCGCATAGTTCGCACGACATTGCCCCCACTACGCAGCTCCCTCGGAGGCAAGCCAAGATCCAGCACCACCTCTTCGCAGGGTGTAGTGGTGATATCGTCCTCATCCAGTGGGGCAGGGAGGGGGCCGGCCATCCTCCTGAGCTCGTACGTCCTCGAGAAGAAGATGTGCACTGTCATAGTGTACGGGGACGCCTCGCCCTCGCCCACGGCCGGCGGCTCGCCGACGGAGAAGTCGGTCGTGCTTGCCGACACACGGCAGGCACGGAAGACATGTGGGCCAGACTCGATGATGCGCTCGCGTGAGGAGCGCTCTAGTAGGGGCGTCGCCGCCATTGGGGATTCTTCGGAGGGCTGTAGACTGGCGGCTAGTCGACGGTGAGGTGGTTGGTGTGAGATCTCTGGGATGAGGCCAGGGGAAGTGGGCGAAGTGCTCGGGACTAGGGACTGCCCTCAACTTTCCGCAGTAGTATGATAATAATTGGTGGACGAGGGAGACTAGTCCAGAGACTACCCAAAGTTGATAAATCATGTTCGAGGGAAAATGCCCAAGATTTATTATCAAAATTCAAGCTAATTTCGCCGATTTTGTTCTGCCGTTCATTAGACATCATCCAACGGCCTTGGTCTCTGGGATTCGCTGCTACAGTGTCATCTACTATTTTCTACCCAATTCCAGAAACATCCATAAAGCTAGTAGATAGCTTTCCTGCTTGTTGGCCCCACCCCATTTTTTTAATCTTTTCTTCCTTATCCCCTTCGCTCATGCTAGCAGCTACTTGCAGCCATTGCTACACCAGCGAGGTGATCTCTATGATAGGCACGGTTTTAGTAAGACAGCAAGTTGTAGATAGCTAACCATGAGACACATGCCTCTCTGGTTGAGACTGAGCTCGCTCTTGTGATTGGGCTCCAATGGTCGAGGTGAGTCACAGCTGCAATGACAGAGGTTTGTGCTGAATTAATTAGCACAGAGGCGTAACTAGCACTAGATGGAGAAGGCATAGTACACATATCGGACACGAAGTCGCGTCTGGCGAGCAGCTCGCATTCACTTGCATCAGTGCGGTACAACAAAGATGATGAAGAAGGATTGGAGCTTTGAAGGTAGTCAGAAAAGTTACAAAAAATAATACGTGCAAAACTTAACCTGTATAAACGCACATGCATGGATAATTTTACATTTCTGCATGAGAAAGACATGTCAATTTTCAGTACGACATGGTTTGATTTGTCAAATTTGATGCTCCTTAATGCATTTTAAGTGAAAATTACAGGTTTATTCATTATAATTGCCGATTTTTAACGTTACGTGCAGCTGACTAGCAAACTATAAGTGTGTGATTGCTTGCTTCCAAAATAAGGATATGTAATCATTTTGTATAAGGTAGTACCAATTAGTCGTTATATTGCAGAACTTAAAGAGTTTTGAGAGATTCAACTCGTTGCTACTCCATAAGAATGGTCATGTTGACAAATTTGATCCAGTGTTGAACAGAGCCAGAAACATTTCAAAAACTTGAGCATGGAAGAGGCTAGGGGTAAATGCCCCAAGGCCAGCCGAGCCTATCGTAGGTGCCGTCCCGAGGAGGAAGTACCTTAATTTGGGGCGCGCGCGGACGCTGCGGTACCCCGAGCTCGAGACGCCGCCGTACCGGTAGCTCGACCCGCGACGAGGCATGGCGGCGGCGGCGGAAGCGGAGCGGCGGCGGCGGAAGGTAAAGCTCCTGCTGACAAACATATTAGGCACAAATGGGCAACCTTCAGTAACCCATGTTCCATTTTTTTTGTCAGGATAACCCCATGTACCACCTTCCCAATAGAAAAAGTACTGTTCAACCTTCCCCTGTTGGGCCCAATATTTCACTTTTGGGTTGCCAAGGAACATCTACATGGTAATTGTTATCGGTCTACTTGCTCCGGCTGTCGAAGCCCAATAACTACAAATGGGCCTTTCTGCTCATGCAATTTCGGCCCTTTTCTAATGAAACACAGATCCTATGATTGGCAAATAAAAATACACGGAGATTCTACATAAAAGTTGTTTTTATTTATTTTGAATTATAGGGTTCCAATTTTTGAAACTGCTCATGCCCAATATGAAAATCCTTGATCGCTCCATACCCACATGGATAACGGTATTTTTAAAAATTCATAAAGTGGATTTGAAATTTAAAACATATCCTAATAATTCCTTGATTTAATCTATCAACTTGCAAGATCTTGGAGCCAAAGAGCTTGTATTAGTCTGCGAAAATAATACTGATAAACCTGTCGTTAACAAGAAATGAAGGTTTATCGTTCAGAGAGGATGCCATGTGGGACCCATGAGACAGTAGCGTCCTCAACGTTTCAAAGAAAAAGGCAAGTAGCCCGAAAATAGGGGTAAAAAATAAATCCTACAAAGGAAACATTTATAGTTCATAGAGGCTGACATGTGGGACCGATCTGCCAGCTGCATCCTCATCATTTCGAAGTCGGCAGGGATCAGAAGAAAAAGGCAAATAGCCAGAAATTAGGGGTAAAAAATAAATCCAAAAAGGAAACTTTTATTCTTAATAGAGGATGACATGTGGGACCGACCTGCCAGCAGCGTCCTCATCGTTTCAAAGGCCGCAGGGGATCAAAAGAAAAAGGCAAATAGCCAGAAATTAGGGGTAAAAAATAAATCCAACAAAGGAAAGGTTTATTGTTCATAGAGGCTGACATGTGGGACCCATGAGCCAGCGGCGACCTCAATTTCAAAGGCGGCATATGATCGAAAAGAAAAAGGCAAGTTAGCAAAAATCAGTGGGTAAAAAAAATCTAAGAAATGAAACTTTATTGTACAGTCCCATGAGCCAGCACCTTACTCAACGTTTCAGTGGCGGCATGAGATAGAAAGAAAAAGGAAAGTGACCAAATATCAGGAGCAAAAAATAATCCAAGAAAAGAAACTTTTATTGTACATAGAGGATGACATATGGGTCCCACTTATACAAGCTCTTTCGCTCCAAGATCTTGCAAGTTGATTGTACATAGAGGATGACATGCGGGCCCCTTGTGTCAGCAGCTTACTCAACGTTTCCAAGGCGGCAGGGGATCAAAAGAAAAAGGAAGTAGCCAGAAATTAGCGGTAAAAAATAACTCCAAGGAAGGAAACTTTTATTGTTCATAGAGTATGACATGCGGGACCCATGCGCTAGCAGCTTCCTCAACGTTTCAAAGGGGGCATGAGATCGAAAGAAAAAGACAAGTGACCAAATATCAGGAGCCAAAAATAATCCAAGAAAAGAAACTTTATTGTACATAAAAGATGACATGCGGGTCCCATTTTGCAGCAGCGGTGTCAACGTTTCAAATGCGGCTTGAGATCAAAAGAAAAAGAGTAGCCAGAAATTAGGGGTAAAAAAACTCCCAGAAAAGAAAGTTGATTGTACATAGAGGATGGCATGCGGGTCCCATGACCCAGCACCTTACTCAACGTTTCAGAGGCGGCATGAGATCGAAAGAAAAAGGAAAGAGACCAAATACCAGGAGCAAAAAATAATCCAAGAAAAAGAAACTTTTATTGTACATAGAGGATGACATATGGGTCCCACTTATACAAGCTCTTCCGCCCCAAGATCTTGCAAGTTGATTGTACATAGAGGATGACATGCGGGCCCCTTGTGTCAGCAGCTTAATCAACGTTTCCAAGGCGGCAGGGGATCAAAAGAAAAAGGAAACAGCCAAAAATAAGAGGGTGAAAAAATCCAAGAAAAGAAACTTTTATAGTATCGAGGATGACATGTGGGTCCCATGAGCCAGCAGCTTCCTCAACGTTTCAGAGGCTGCATGAGATCGAAAGAAAAAGGCAAGTGACCAAAAATAAGGGGGTAAAAAAATCCAAGAAAAGAGACTTGATTGTACATAGAGGATGACATGCGGGTCCCACCAGTCAGCAGCTTACTAACGTTTCCAAGGCGGCAGGGGATGAAAAGAAAAAGGAAATAGCCAAAGATCAGAGGGTGAAAAAAAATCCAAGAAAAGAAACTTTTGTAGTACATAGAGGATGACATGCGGGTCCCATGGGCCAGCAGGTTCCTCAACGTTTTCAAGGGCGGCATGAGATCGAAAGAAAAAGGCAAGTGACCAAAAATCAGAGGGTGAAAAATAATCCAAGAAAAGAAACTTTTATTGTACATAGAGGATGACATGCTGTCCCAACGTTTCAAATGCGGCTTGAGATCAAAAGAAAAAGAAAGTAGCCAGAAATTAGGGGGTAAAAAAAACTCCAAGAAAAGAAAATTGATTGTACATAGAGGATGACATGCGGGTCCCAGTTAGCAGCTTACTGATGTCTACGTTCCCCCTCCTTTCCTGTAGACAGTGTTGGGCCTCCAAGAGGAGAGGTTTGTAGAACAGCAGCAAGTTTTCCCTTAAGTGGATCACCCAAGGTTTATCGAACTCGGGGAGGAAGAGGTCAAAGATATCCCTCTCATGCAACCCTGCAACCACAAAGCAAGAAGTCTCTTGTGTCCCCAACACACCAAATAGGTGCACTAGTTCGGCGAAGAGATAGTGAAATACAAGTGGTATGAATGAATATGAGCAGTAGTACGGCGCCAGAAAATAGCTTTTGGCGTGCGAGTTGATGGTGGTAGTATTGCAGGTTTGTAGTAGCACAGTAGTAACGCAGTAAAACAGTAAACAAGCAGCGATAGCGATATTTAGGAACAAGGCCTAGGGATTAGACTTTCACTAGTGGACACTCTCAACATTGATCACATAACAGAATAGATAAATGCATACTCTACACTTTTGTTGGATGATGAACACATTGCGTAGGATTACACGAACCCTCAATGCCGGAGTTAACAAGCTCCACAATAATGCTCATGTTTAAGTAACCTTTAGTGTAAGATAGATCAAAAGACTAAACCAAGTACTAGCATAGCATGCACACTGTCACCTTCATGCATATGTAGGAGGAATAGATCACATCAATATTATCATAGCAATAGTTAACTTCGCAATCTACAAGAGATCATGATCATAGCATAAACCAAGTACTAACACGGTGCACACACTGTCACCTTTGCACACGTGCAGGAGGAATAAAACTACTTTAATAACATTGCTAGAGTAGCACATAGATAAATTGTGATACGATGCACATTGCAATCATAAAGAGATATAAATAAGCACTTCACTACGCTCTTCAACAGTGAATAAGTACTTCGTGAAATATAGCCTAAGAGACCCACACGGTGCACACACTGTCACCTTTACACACGTGGGACAAGGAGTCTCCGGAGATCACATAAGTAAAACCCACTTGACTAGCATAATGACATCTAGATTACAAGCATCATCATATGAATCTCAATCATGTAAGGCAGCTCATGAGACTATTGTATTGAAGCACATAGGAGAGAGATTAACCACATAGCTACCGGTACAGCCCCGAGCCTCGATGGAGAACTACTCCTCCTCATGGGAGCAGCGGTGATGAAGATGGCGGTGGAGATGGCAGCGGTGTCGATGGAGAAGCCTTAGGGCACTTCCCTCCGGCGGGTCTTGGAACGAGACTCTGTCCCCGGATCTTGGCGCGATGACGGCGGCTGGAAGGTTTCTATCGTGGCTCTCTCCGTAGGGTTTCGATGGGGGCTTTATATAGGCGAAGAGGCGGCGCAGGGGGGTGCCACACCATAGGCTGGCGCGGCCAGGGCCCGAGCCGCGCCACCCTATCATCTGGGGCCCACAGGGCCCCCCTCTGGTGGTCTGGATGCTTCCGGGCAAAATAGGAACCTGGGCGTTGATTTCGTCCAATTCCGAGAATATTTCGTTACTAGGATTTCTGAAAAACAGCAGAAAACAGGAGCGCGCCGGCATCTTGTTAATAGGTTAGTTCAGAAAAATGCATAAATATGACATAAAGTGTGTATAAAACATGTAGATATCATCAATAATGTGGCATGGAACATAAGAAATTATCGATACGTTGGAGACGTATCAGCATCCCCAAGCTTAGTTCTGCTCGTCCCGAGCAGGTAAAACGATAACAAAGATAATTTCTGAAGTGACATGCCATCATAATCTTGATCATACTATTGTAAGCATATGTAATGAATGCAGCGATCAAAACAATGGTAATGACATGAGTAAACAACTGAATCATAAAGCAATGACTTTTCATGAATAGCACTTTCAAGACAGGCATCAATAAGTCTTGCATAAGAGTTAACTCATAAAGCAATAATTTAAAGTAAAGGTATTGAAGCAACACAAAGGAAGATGAAGTTTCAGCGGTTGCTTTCAACTTATAACATGTATATCTCATGGATAATTGTCAATGCAAAGCAATATAACAAATGCAATATGCAAGTATGTAGGAATCAATGCACAGTTCACACAAGTGTTTGCTTCTTGAGGTGGAGAGAAATAGGTGAACTGACTCAACATAAAAGTAAAAGAATGGTCCTTCAAAGAGGAAAGCATCGATTGCTATATTTGTGCTAGAGCTTTTATTTTGAAAACATGAAACAATTTTGTCAACGGTAGTAATAAAGCATATGAGTTATGTAAATTATATCTTACAAGTTGCAAGCCTCATGCATAGTATACTAATAGTGCCCGCACCTTGTCCTACTTAGCTTGGACTACCGGATCATCACAATGCACATGTTTTAACCAAGTGTCACAATGGGGTACCTCCATGCCGCCTGTACAAGGGTCTAAGGAGAAAGTTCGCATTGGATTTCTCGCTTTTGATCATTCTTCAACTTAGACACCCATACCGGGACAACATGAACAACAGATAATGGACTCCTCTTTAATGCATAAGCATGTAACAACAATTATTATTCTCACTGGAGATTGAGGATATGTGTCCAAAACTGAAACTTCCACCATGATTCATGGCTTTAGTTAGCGGCCCAATGTTCTTCTCTAACAATATGCATGCTTAACCATATGGTGGTAGATCTCCCTTACTTCAGACAAGACGAACATGCATAGCAACTCACATGATATTCAACAAAGAGTAGTTGATGGCGTCCCCAGGAACATGGTTATCGCACAACAAGCAACTTAATAAGAGATAAAGTGCATAAGTACATATTCAATACCACAATAGTTTTTAAAGCTATTTTGTCCCATGAGCTATATATTGCAAAGGCGAATGATGGAATTTTAAAGGTAGCACTCAAGCAATTTACTTTGGAATGGCGGAAAATACCATGTAGTAGGTAGATATGGTGGACACAATTGGCATAGTGGTTGGCTCAAGTATTTTGGATGCATGAGAAGTATTCCCTCTCGATACAAGGTTCAGGCTAGCAAGGTTATTTGAAACAAACACAAGGATGAACGGTGCAGCAAAACTCACATAAAAGACATATTGTAAACATTATAAGACTCTACACCGTCTTCCTTGTTGTTCAAACTCAATACTAGAAATTATCTAGACCTTAGAGAGACCAATTATGCAAACCAAATTTTAGCAAGCTCTATGTATTTCTTCATTAATAGGTGCAAAGTATATGATGCAAGAGCTTAAACATGAGCACAACAATTGCCAAGTATCACATTACCCAAGACATTATAGCAATTACTACATGTAGCATTTTCCAATTCCAACCATATAACAATTTAACGAAGAGGAAACTTCGCCATGAATATTATGAGCTAAGAACACATGTGTTCATACGAACCAGCGGAGCGTGTCTCTCTCCCACACAAGGATGAACTTATTCAAACAAAAGCAAAAACAAAAACAAACAGACGCTCCAAGTAAAGTACATAAGATGTGACCGAATAAAAATATAGTTTCAAGAGAAGGAACCTGATAATTTGTCGATGAAGAAGGGGATGCCTTGGGCATCCCCAAGCTTAGATGCTTGAGTCTTCTTGAAATATGCAGGGATGAACCACGGGGGCATCCCCAAGCTTAGACTCTTCACTCTTCTTGATCATAGTATATCATCCTCCTCTCTTGACCCTTGAAAACTTCTTCCACACCAAACTTTAAGCAAACTCATTAGAGGGTTAGTGCATAATCAAAAATTCACATGTTCAGAGGTGACACAATCATTCTTAACACTTCTGGACATTGCCCAAAGCTACTGGAAGGTAATGGAACAAAGAAATCCACCCAACACAGCGAAAGAAGCAATGCGAAATAAAAGGCAGAATCTGTCAAAAACAGAACAGTCCGTAAAGACGAATTTTAAAATGGCACCAGACTTGCTCAAATGGAAAAACTCAAAACTAATGAAAGTTGCGTACATATCTGAGGATCACTCACGTAAATTGGCATAATTTTCTGAGTTACCTACAGAGAATTAGACCCAGATTCGTGACAGACAGCAATGCTGTTTCTGCGCAGCAATCCAAATCTAGCATCAACTTTACCATAGAGACTTTACTTGGCACAACAATGCAACAAAACTAAGATAAGGAGAGGTTGCTACAGTAGTAAACAACTTCCAAGACACAAATATAAAACAAAGTACTGTAGCAAAATAACACATGGGTTATCTCCCAAGAAGTTCTTTTCTTTATAGCCATTAAGATGGGCTCAGCAGTTTTAATGATGCACTCATGAAGAAATAGTATTTGAAGCAAAAGAGAGCATCAAGAAGCAAATTCAAAACACATTTAAGTCTAAAATGCTTCCTATGCATAGGAATCTTGTAAATAAACAAGTTCATGAAGAGCAAAGTAACAAGCATAGGAAGATAAAACAAGTGTAGTTTCAAAAATTTCAGCACATAGAGAGGTGTTTTAGTAACATGAAAATTTCTACAACCATATTTTCCTCTCTCATAATAACTTTCAGTAGCAACATGAGCAAACTCAACAATATAACTATCAAATGAAACATTCTTATCATGAGTCTCATGCATAAAATTATTACTACTCCCAACATAAGCATAATCAATTTTATTAGTAATAGCGGGAGCAAATTCAACAAAGTAGCTATCATTATTATTCTCATCATCAAATATAGGAGGTATATTGTAATCATAATCAAATTTATCCTCCATAACAGGTGGTAACAAAAGACTACTATCATTATAATCATCATAAATAGGAGGCAAAGTATCATCAAAGTAAATTTCCTCCTCAATGCTTGGGGGACTAAAAATATCATGCTCATCAAAGCCAGCTTCCCCAAGCTTAGAACTTTCTATATTATTATCAACAATGGTGTTCAAAGTGTTCATACTAATATTACTACCAGCATGCAAATAAGATTCCATAGGTTTTTTAATTTTCGCATCAAACAATCCATGTTTTAAATCAGGAAATAGAAATAGAAGCTCATTCTTGTCCATTATGCCAAACTAGTGTAAACAAGAAACCAAATGTCGCAATTGCAGGATCTAAAGGAAATAGCTTCGAGTACTTACAACAGCGGGAAATAGCTTAGTAGCCAAGATCCGGAGTGTGAGTACCTTTTACCTTTCCTCCCCGGCAACGGCGCCAGAAAATAGCTTGATGTCTACGTTCCCCCTCCTTTCAGACAGTGTTGGGCCTCCAAGAGGAGAGGTTTGTAGAACAGCAGCAAGTTTTCCCTTAAGTGGATCACCCAAGGTTTATCGAACTCGGGGAGGAAGAGGTCAAAGATATCCCTCTCATGCAACCCTGCAACCACAAAGCAAGAAGTCTCTTGTGTCCCCAACACACCAAATAGGTGCACTAGTTCGGCGAAGAGATAGTGAAATACAAGTGGTATGAATGAATATGAGATAGTACGGCGCAGAAAATAGCTTCTGGCGTGCGATTGATGGTGGTAGTATTGCGGGATAAACAAGCGTAATAAGCAAGCTAACGATAAAACAGTAACAAGCAGCGATAGCGATATTTAGGAACAAGGCCTAGGGATTAGACTTTCACTAGTGGACACTCTCAACATTGATCACATAACAGAATAGATAAATGCATACTCTACACTTTTGTTGGATGATGAACACATTGCGTAGGATTACACGAACCCTCAATGCCGGAGTTAACAAGCTCCACAATAATGCTCATGTTTAAGTAACCTTTAGTGTAAGATAGATCAAAAGACTAAACCAAGTACTAGCATAGCATGCACACTGTCACCTTCATGCATATGTAGGAGGAATAGATCACATCAATATTATCATAGCAATAGTTAACTTCGCAATCTACAAGAGATCATGATCATAGCATAAACCAAGTACTAACACGGTGCACACACTGTCACCTTTGCACACGTGCAGGAGGAATAAAACTACTTTAATAACATTGCTAGAGTAGCACATAGATAAATTGTGATACGATGCACATTGCAATCATAAAGAGATATAAATAAGCACTTCACTACGCTCTTCAACAGTGAATAAGTACTTCGTGAAATATAGCCTAAGAGACCCACACGGTGCACACACTGTCACCTTTACACACGTGGGACAAGGAGTCTCCGGAGATCACATAAGTAAAACCCACTTGACTAGCATAATGACATCTAGATTACAAGCATCATCATATGAATCTCAATCATGTAAGGCAGCTCATGAGACTATTGTATTGAAGCACATAGGAGAGAGATTAACCACATAGCTACCGGTACAGCCCGAGCCTCGATGGAGAACTACTCCCTCCTCATGGGAGCAGCGGCGGTGATGAAGATGGCGGTGGAGATGGCAGCGGTGTCGATGGAGAAGCCTTAGGGGGCACCCCGCTCGGCGGTGCGGAACGAGACTCTGTCCCCGGATCTTGGCTTCGCGATGACGGCGGCTCTGGAAGGTTTCGTATCGTGGCTCTCTCCGTAAGGGTTTTCGATGCAGGGGCTTTATATAGGCGAAGAGGCGGCGCGGGAGGGTCAAAGGGTGGCCACACCATAGGCTGGCGCGGCCGGGGCTGAGCGCGCCACCTATCATCTGGGCCCACGGGGCCCCTCTGGCGACTCTCGGGTGTTGGATGCTTAGGGCAAAATAGGAACCAGGCGTTGATTTCGTCCAATTCGAGAATATTTCGTTACTAGGATTTCTGAAAAAAAAAAGCAACTGGCACTTCGGCATCTTGTTAATAGGTTAGTTCAAATGCATAAATATGACATAAAGTGTGTATAAAACATGTAGATATCATCAATAATGTGGCATGGAACATAAGAAATTATCGATACGTTGGAGACGTATATCAACATTCCAAGGCGGCAGGATCAAAGAAAAAGGAAATAGCCAAAAATCAGAGAGAAAAAAAACCCTAGAAAATAAACTTTTGTAGTACATAGAGGATGACATGCGGGTCCCATGAGCCAGCAGGTTCCTCAACGTTTCAAACGTGGCATGAGATCGAAAGAAAAAGGCAAGTGACCAAATATCGGGAGCCAAAAATAATCCAAGAAAAGAAACTTGATTGTACATAGAGGATGACATGCGGGTCCCATTGTGCGGCAGTGGTCCCAACGTTTCAAATGCGGCTTGAGATCAAAAGAAAATGAAAGTAGCCAAATTAGGCGGTCAAAAAAAAACTCCAAGAAAGGAAAGCTTTATCGTTCATACAGGCTGACATGTGGGACCTATGAGGCAGCAGCTTACTAAACGTTTCAAAGGCGGGGATCAAAAGAAAAAGGAAATAGCCAAAAATCAGAGGGTGAAAAAAATCAAAGAAATCAAACTTTTATTGTACATAGAGGATGACATGCGGGTCCCATGAGTCAGCAGATTCCTCAACGTTTCAAACGTGGCATGAGATCGAAAGAAAAAGGCAAGTGACCAAATATCGGGAGCCAAAAATAATCCAAGAAAAGAAACTTTATTGTACATAGAGGATGACATGCGGGTCCCATTTTGCAGCAGCGGTCTCAACGTTTCCAAGGCGGCACAGACCAAAAGAAAAATGAAGTAGCCAGAAATCAGGGGGTGAAAACAATCCAAGAAAAGAAAGATTTCAATTGGGCTGCATCTGGACATCTGGGCCTTCGAACTATCCTTCTGGGCCTTTTGACTCGTACAATTTCAGCCCACTCCAGAACATGAAAGTTCGGATTTTTCTCAAAAAAAACAGGAAAGTCCTATGCTTCGCCAAAACAAAAAACAAGGAGATTCAAGATATAAGTTGTAAAAATAAAGATTTAATTTATCCGTTCGCAATAGCTCAGAGCGAAATACACTGTTTATTGATTGCAAAATAATCAAGATATCACATGTTTCTTGTACGGGGAGGCTGACATCAGGGACCCATGAGCCAGCAGCGCCGTCAACGTTTCAAAGGCGGCAGGGGATCGAAAATAAAAAACCAAATATCAGTTGGTAAAAAAATCCAAGAAAAGAAAACATTTATCGTTCGAGAGGATGACATGCGGGACCGATGAGGCAGCAGCATCCTCAACGTTTCCAAGGCGGCGGGGATCAAAAGAAAAAAAGGAAATAGCCGAAATTAATTAGGGGTTCAAAATAAATCCATCAAAGGAAAGTTTTATTGTTCATAGAGGATGACATGTGGGACCGACCTGCCAACAGCGTCCTCATGGTTTCAAAGGCGCAGAGATCAAAAGAAAAAGGCAAATAGCCAGAAATTAGGGTAAAAATAACTCCAAGAAAGGAAACTTTTATTGTTCGTAGAGGATGACATGCGGGGCCCATGAGCCAGCAGCTTACTTAACGTTTCAAAGGCGGCATGAGATCAAAAGAAAAAGGCAAGTGACAAAATATCGGGAGCCCAAGATAATCCAAGAAAAGAAACTTTATTTACATAGAGGATGACATGCGGGTCCCATTTTGCAGCAGCGGTCCCAACGTTTCAAATGCGGCTTGAGATCAAAAGAAAAAGAAAGTAGCCAGAAATTAGGGGGTCAAAAAATCCAAGAAAAAAAAGTTGATGGACATAGAGGATGACATGCGGGTCCCATGAGCTAGCGACTTACTCAACGTTTCCAAGGCGGCAGGATCAAAAGAAAAGGAAATAGCCAAAAATCGAGGGTGAAAAAAAACAAAGAAAATGAACTTTTATAGTACATAGAGGATGACATGCGGGTCCCATGAGCCAGCAGGTTCCTCAACGTTTCAAACGTGGCATGAGATCGAAAGAAAAAGGCAAGTGACCAAATATCGGAGCCAAAAATAATTCAAGAAAAGAAACTTGATTGTACATAGAGGATGACATGCGGGTCCCAATTAGCAGGCGGTATCACCGTTTGAGAGGCCGCACGGGATCGAAAGAAAAAGGCAAGTGACCAAATATCGGAGCCAAAAATAATTCAAGAAAAGAAATTTTATTGTACGTAGAGGATGACATGCGGGTCCCATTTTGCGCAGCGGTCTCAACGTTTCCAAGTGACAGAACCAAAAGAAAAATGAAGTAGCCAGAAATCAGGGGTGAAAAAAATCCAAGAAGAAAGATTTCAATTGGGCTGCATCTGGACATCTGGGCCTTCGAACTATCCTGCTTGGCCTTTTGACTCGTACAATTTCAGCCCACTCCAAAACAGGAAAGTTCGAATTTTCTAAAAAAACAGGAAAGTCCTTCGCAAAGACAAAAAACAAGGAGATTCAACATATAAGTTTGTTTATGTAAAAATAAAGATTTAATTATCCGTTTGAAATAGCTCGGAGCGCAATACATTGTTTATTGTTTGCAAAATAATCAAGATATCATATGTTTCTTGTACGGGGAGGTGACATCGGGGACCCATGAGCCAACGGCGTCGTCAACGTTTTAAAGGCAGGGGATGGAAAGAAAAAATAAACCAAAAATCTGTTGGTAAAAAATCCAAGAAAAGAAACATTTTCGTTCCGAGAGGATGACATGCGGGACCCATGAGCGCAGCATCCTCAGCGTTTATTGTTCATAGAGGTTGACATGTGGGACCCGTGAGCCAGCGTCCTCAACATTTTAAAGGCCCAGATCGAAAGAAAAAATAAGCCAAAAATCGCTTGGTCAACAAAATCCAAGAAAATAAACATTTACCGTTCGAGAGGATGACATGCGGGACCCATGAGGCAGCGCATCCTCAACGATTCCAAGGCGGCAGGGGAAATATCCAGAAATTAATTAGGGTTCAAAATAAATCCATCAAAGGAAACTTTTATTGTTCATAGAGGATGACATGTGGGACCGACACACCAACACGTCCTCATCGTTTCGAAGGGCGGGAGATCAAAAGAAAAGGGCAAATAGCCAGAAATTAGGGGTAAAAAATAACTCCAAGAAAGGAAACTTTTATTGTTGTAGGATGACATGGGACCCATGAGCCAGCCTTACTCAACGTTTCAAAGGCGGCATGAGATCGAAAGAAAAAGGCAAGTGACAAAATATCAGGAGCCAAAGATAATCCAAGAAAAGAAACTTTATTGTACGTAGAGGATGACATGCGGGTCCCATTTAGCGCGGTCTCAACGTTTCAAATGCGGCTTGAGATCAAAAGAAAAAGAAAGTTGATTGTACATAGAGGATGACATGCGGGTCCCATGAGTCAGCAGCTTACCAACGTTTCCAGGCGGTAGGGGATCAAAAGAAAAGGAAATAGCCAAAAATCGAGGGTGAAAAAAAATTTAAAGAAAATAAACTTTTATAGCACATAGAAGATGACATGCGGGTCCCATGAGCCAGCAGGTTCCTCAACGTTTCAAACGTGGCATGAGATCGAAAGAAAAGGCAAGTGACCAAATATGAGGAGCCAAAAATAATTCAAGAAAAGAAAGTTTTATAGTACATAGAGGATGACATGCGGGTCCCATTTAGCAGCAGCGGTATCACCGTTTGAGAGGCGGCAGGGGATCGAAAGAAAAAGGTAAGTGACCAAATATGAGGTGCCAAAAATAATTCAAGAAAAGAAAGTTTTATAGTGCATAGAGGATGACATGCGGGTCCCATTTAGCAGCAATGTATCACCGTTTGAGAGGCGGCAGGGGATCGAAAGAAAAAGGCAAGTGACCAAATATGAGGTGCCAAAAAAATCCAAGAAAAGAAAGTTTTATAGTACATAGAGGATGACATGCGGGTCCCATTTAGCAGCAGCGGTATCACCGTTTGAGATCGAAATCGAAAAAGGCAAGTGACCAAATATGAGGTGCCAAAAAACTCCAAGAAAAGAAAGTTGATTGCTCATAGAGGATGACATGCGGGTCCCATTTAGCGCAGCGGTCTCAACGTTTCCAAGGCGGCAAGGGATCAAAAGAAAAAGGAAGTAGCGAAAATCAGGGAAAAAAAATCCAAGAATAGAAAGAATTTTGGTTCATAGAGGATGACATGCGGGACCCATGATCCTGCATCGTAAACGGCTCGATCGGAGAACGTTGAACGAGATGGCGCGATCGAGAAAAAACAAAGCGAGAGGCTGCCATCTGGGCCCTACATCCCTCGGCGGTGCGGATTTGCGTTGACTCGGCCGGCGAACCCGAGAATTCGCGATGCACCACGTCCCGGCCACCATACGCGACGTTTTGGCCGCTTCGTCGGGCTAGGTGGCCTCAAAAACGAAAAAAAAGTTTTGACATGCACCACGGAGGGACCAAAATCGTCGGCCATGGTACACCAGCAACCACGGCGCGACTTCAACTTCGTCGGCCATGGCAACTTTTCTTGTAGTGGCTCCTTCCTCGGCCAGCCACTTAGGACATCTCCAGCAGGCCGACCCAAATGGTTTGGCTGTCCGAAATGTTCCGCGCGGACTGCCGGACAGCCCGCACACCGTCCAGCGGGGCGACGCAAATGGACCGACTCGCGCGGACCGACCCATCCGCTTCCCAAATGTAGGACGCCGATGCATCGTACCGGACAATTCGTGCGTCCTTCCTAGAAGATCATGCCCCTCCCACCAGTGGCGTACACATTCCCTCCAAAAACCCTCCCACAGAAATTCGACGGTGGGAAAGGCAGCGAAAGCGATGGATTTCGCCGCCGCGCCTACTATGGCTATCGCCACGCCTGCCACGACCATTGGCGGGAAGAAGCAGACGAAGCCGAAGAAGGCCACCATTGTTCCTAGCACATATGAGAGCATATACCATTGTTTGTTGTTGTTGTTGTTGTTGTTGTTGTTGTTGTTGTTGTGTGTGTGTAGGCTGTTTATGCTTTGGAGCACTACAAGTCCACCTACGAACAACAAGGACTTCATAATGAGCCATTGTTGGATGTTCTTCAAGAACACCAAGATGTGGAAAACAAGCTACGTCCTTTGGAAGAAACTCGAGATGGCGAAGAAGAAGGGGAATGTCAATTCATCAACGGACGGTACCATCGACCTTGAATACGATGGCCAAAGCCTAGGCGTCGACGCAACCGAAGAGGCATGCGGTGGTGGCCATGCCAAACGGCCAACTGGCCACAAGGCAACCAAGATCAAGATGCGCCGTCAAGCTTCCTCAATGGCGTTCCACCTTAAGGGAGTTGATGGTCAAGAAGGAAGAGGCCATCGCCGAGAGGGAAGAGAGGCGGCGCAAAGAGAAAGAGGCAACCACAAAGAGCTTTGTTGATCTTCAAGTGAGAGCTCTTGAGGTGGAAGAGGCCCTTGCCAAGTCTTAGCTCGTCGAGGCCGAGGTTAAGGCAAGGCTCATGAATGTTGATGCCAAGTCCAATGAGTTGGCGGCCGAAGCCAAGATCACGGCCGAGGAGAATCGGATCATGCTCACGGACTTGGCAACCATCACCGATCCCGTGCAAAGGGCTTGGATCGAGAAGAGGCAGAAGATGATCCTTGCTCATGAAGATTGAAGGGTATTGACATAGAGTTGCCAATTGGGTGAAAGTAGCCACTTTTTGGCTGAAGCTTGCCACTTTTTGGATATATTATAAGATATTGTCTAACTTGACACATTCCGAACACTTCCCACTAGTTGGTGCCGCTTGGAGGGATCAAACATATGTTTACCACATATTATGCTTTTCAATTGCTATGTTTTGTGTTGAAATTTAAAATGGAATTGGCCAATTAACAAGGTCATGAAAATCGCCAGCGGATCGAATGGATCGTGCCGGCTACGCGTCCTGTCCAGGCAAGCCGGATGGCGTGACGCATTCAATCCGCAGGCCGACCCAAATAAACATAAACATTTGAGTGATTAGCTGGAGATGCCCTTAAACGCCAGCCCGCCACCCTATATATCTCTTCTCACCATGCTAGGGTAGCTATGTACTACTGGCCTACTGCAGTTCTCACTCTACTGCTAGTGCTACAGTACTCCTACGACTACTAGGATCTCTGTTTCTCCCTCTGTCCTCGACTCCTCGTGACATGACATGACCAACCGAACAAACGGCCGATCGCGTTAAATCCATGGCTAGCCCGCCCGACGCACCTACGGTAAACAATAAATGGAGGAACACGTGTCGGCCTGTCACGCGAAGATACATCATGTATCCATGTTCGGCAGGGGCAGACCCTATTTTTAACAAAGGAACGGCTGGCTGGGTCGTATGTAGCTGGGCGGCTCGTCACGCAGCCGCTCACGCCTAGTGCGTGTGTGCGCTCCGGGATGCAGGCCGGTACGACCTCTTTCTGCCTCCTATCTTTCTGCACTTGCCAAAACCGGCTTTTCGGGTACATACGTACGTCCCGCGCGCGCGTACGGTGCCGCTCGATCAAATCGACGATCCATCCATCCGTCCATGTCAATATCAGCCTCCTAGGCTAGCTATGGATCCTACGAAATGGGATGCACGAACTATGCTAATCGATCGGAGATTTTCTGTCCTAGCTGCTTGATGGCGATCTTGTGAGAGATTCATAAGCGCTGGGCCTAGGTATGTAAACGGGTTGGATATTGCTGCTATTTCCATATCCTTGCTGATCATAGTCTAGTGTTTTTTTTCCCGCAAAAAATAGTCTAGTGTTTTTGACGGATTTGAGTTGGAACCTATAATGGCTAAATGCAGATTCGGATACTCGGAGCGGAAGCTGATAACTAGGAAAACACACACGTAAAACTGCAAATTTACTTCTATTTTGTATAAAGGAATGTTAGAAGCAAGTGTGCAACACTGACTTTAGCTAAAACTACGAAGTACGAACTTGTTCACAAAACACATCAGTTTGCGTGTTGTCGACGCATTAACAATGAGCGAAAACATGCCGTGAATGTGCAATACCGATAACAAAATGGCATGGCGAGAAGAGGTAGCATGTACATTTGGGTCGATTGACTAACTAGGTTGTCTTGGCATTTGGGCTTGTGCTAATTTTATTAAATAAACATCTTTGAGGGCCTCAAATAATCGCAAAATATGTTGGATAATGCATATCCTCTACTATATCCGTCGGATATCAGGTAACATCCACATCCATATCCGGTCATGGATATAGGGTGCAACCATTTGACAAGATTGGAGCGGCGGTTTGACATGTTGATGCCAAGGCGCTGCATGTTACTAATTATCTTTTAGGTGGCTCAGTTTCATTGAGACTTTAGATGACCCATGAGCTGTAATAATCTGTAATAATACTCTAAATAAAGTACTCCCTCCGGTTCAAATTATGACTCAACTTTGTCTAATGTATCTAGTCAATAAACACGTCTAGACACATTCATATTTAGACAAAGTTGAATCAATTAATTTAGATTAGAGGAAGTAATAAAGATCCGTATGCATTGATTGATGCATAGGCCGGGCTTTCCATTTTTATAAAAAAACATGCATATCCTCAGAAAACAATGCGACTGTGGATTTAGAGCTGAAATTATCCGTACTATTACATGGCATAGGTTTTCTTGCATACACTGGCTAAACACTGAACAAGTGAGGGCCTCAAATAATCGCAAAATATGTTGGATAATGCATATCCAACATATTTTGCGACTGTGCATTTAGAGCTGAAATTATCCGTACTATTACATGGCATAGGTTTTCTTGCATACACTGGCTAAAGATTCATATCCCTCGAACATTATTACTAACATATCAGCCACCGTATCCGCTAGATATCCGATATCCACACCCACATGGTCACATTCATATCATGCAAAAATGCATACCATATCTTCAAGAACTTTGGATTTGTAGTGGAGATTATCCGTACTATTACATGGCCTAGGTTTTCTTGCATGCAATGGCTGTAACTGAAGAACTGAGCGTACGGTAAAGTTAATCAACAGTTTGGCCTCTGCCAAGTCATGTTCGACCAATCGTCCTCCATCTATGACAAAAGCGAGCTTCTGAAAAAGCGGCAGAAAACATCTGTCATTTTACATCTAGCTATAGTCGAGCTAGGAGTTAGGCCTAGCCGACTAGGTCGGTACCGCGCGCGGCGATTGTTACTTTCCTGCTGCTAGAACCGTACTCGTCCTGCATGGTAGTACTGCTAACCATGATCGACGGGTAAAGCTGATCGATCCATGCATGTAGTACAAGTACAACGTGGTTTCTACGAAGAAGGACCGGAACAAGCACGTCCGGTACGTGGATGTCGATGGGGCCGGCGGGCGAGAAGGAGGAGCAGCCAAGTTGTATGTTGGGTACGTGACCAAGTTGCACGTCGCCGTCGCGGTGTTTATTGCATGCTGCGGCGGACGGACGGACCCGATTGCATGGCTTTGCCGCCCAACCCCACACGTGCCTCTGCCCCGACGCCAGAAGGAAACCAATTAAACGTCACCTGCGTGTAAGCCCGTTCACAGTTTGGTGTCGACCCGCACAAATCGCAGAACCAACTCGGCGAAAACCGTGTGCCCGGTTTCGGTGGGTCACAGTTTCTGGACGGTCTTAAACGGTTGAAACAGTTATTCTAAAAAAATTGTAGATAGAATTATAAAATACTGAAAAATGGAAAATTATCCTGAGGGTTTCATGCACTTGAAGTGCAACACCACAAATTGCAATGTGACTTTGCCTCGGTACATACCGGATATTAGAGATGTAGTTGAGTCGATATTAGGTTACCCTCTACCTTCTTGAGTTCAACAAATTAAACTAACTTCTCCAAAATGATGAAGTCATCATAAAAGTTAGTTTCATTTTATTCTAGTGAAGAGAGTAGAGGTACCCTAAGAGCATGTACAATGATGATGACTAAGTCGTCTACAAGGGTGGTTATAGGCGATTTTAGTGAGATGTGGGAAAAAAAGAAAGTGAAGAGAGTGAGGATCTCTTTAAAATTCTAGATAGTCTGTAGGATCTTTATAGACAGCTTATCGCTTGCAATTTTGTTGTTGTATGAATGATATATGTAACTTATGCTCACAAATATGGGAGTGGCGTTCATAAAATTTAGTGGGTACATCTTGAAATTCTACACGTTCACAAACTAGTTTCACAGAAAACCGACATTTTGAGTGTCATTTGTGAAAAAGACAATTTTTGCTGTAAAAAAAGTTGTGTACGAAACGTTTTGTTTGTCATTTTCACATAAGTCACAAAAATATCGGTTTTTCGCAAGACTTGATGTGCGCACGTAAAATGTTGATACGTAAGTGAGAAAATTTTAGTTCGATTTTTTTAGCATTTTAAAATATTTTTCCGGTGGCAGGAGCATATGCTCCCATGTGCCGAATTGAATTTATGCACATATAGCTATGACTAAAAACATTACAGACTATTATATACATTTTCTATATGACATGAAGTTGTATTACACATGCCTACACCAATGTACTCCGTACATGTTGTAATACTAACCAACTTGCATCATACCGGACATGTTGCTCTCCGTCGTAACAGTGCGGTGGTTACATGTTTCGTCGGATGCCTCTGCCTGCATGTGGGCCTGGCAGTTGTGTCACGCGCTTGTTGTTGCTCTCCACCGTCTACTGCGCCAGGCACGGACGTCGACGTACGTGAAAAGGTATCTCCTCCCGCTCTCTGGCAAAGGCGGCAATGATAATGAAATCCTCGCTGCTCTCGTCGCGAGTGCGCGCACTGTAGCTGCTGTCATGGAATCTTGCGCGAGGGAGCCGGTGACTTTGCGGCTGCATATTCAACTACTCCAGCGTACGTGAGATCCAAGAGGAAGAGAGAGTGCCTCGACTCACGCGGTCATCGGTCAATCAGATCGGGGAGTATTAAACAGTGTCAGGGTCGTGTAAATAAGTGTGGGAATCCGACCAGGCTAATGCACGGGTGACCCACCAGTCTCAAGCTCTGCGAGCATTGTATGACTTCCAGAGAGCTCGATCGATGCATGCATCTGAATTTTCGTCCTGTCATACAACTAGCCGACCGTGCATTTTTCATACTGCACTGGACAGTGGATTAATTGCTCGTGTCTATCATAATTTTTCTTCGAAAAATTACAAATTGTTAATGTCTCGTTGCGTGGGTAGAAAAAAAGATCAGAAATATGTCTGATCAAGCTATACATCATTTCCTTAATGAAACAATATGATGATACTAGCATAAATCATAATTTCTTTGTCATTCTAGAGACATGTGTCGGAGTATTATGCATTTTTGGAGTAAGCACTAACGCACTTAACCATACGCAGATCTGCACATAGAACAACAACTAGCGCTAGGTAAGGCTACCACCACAACATCATTGCTTGATGTCGCCCATATTATTGTCAAAGTCGCTGGTGAAGCGGAGGCTAGCGAGAAAGAAGCAAGCCGGCTAGGTCGAAGTTAGCCGGTGACACATTTGTTCCACATTTATTCCAATCATTGTTTAATATACCTCTATTTTAGTGGACTGTTGAATTAAACTTCCACTTAGGTAAAGAGCTACGCTTGACTACAACTGGACAATGGACTAAGCCTTGAATTGTCAGCCTCGTGTAGCATGTTTTACTCAATGCAAATGCGGTACTAAGTCGTCATAGGATTCCCCACTGGTGGGGCTTATAAGTCATACTCCTCAGCCTTTCGTCTTATTAGAGATTCACCCAAATCTCTCACACTGTGAGAAGCAATGTCACTCATATAGGTGGGTTCTTCCAAGATCACCCTATAGGACAACATCTCAGGCTCACAAAGAGCCTCTTAGAATACATTAATACATAGTCAACCTGCAATATAATAGCTATGCAATAGAGAATTTGCATCTGCGGTGGAGTGAGATTATAAACACTAGTAGAGAAACCCCCCTTTAGTACCGGTTCCAAAGGGCCTTTAGTATCGGTTTTCGAACCGGTACTAAAGCCTCCCACCTTTAGTACCGGTTCCTTACGAACCGGTACTAAATGTGCCTCCACGTGGGCACAGAGGAGCCCGCGGGGCTAGAGACCTTTGGTACCGGTTCGTAACACAAACCGGTACTAAAGGCTATTTCGTTTAATTTTTTTATCCATTTTTTTCTAATTATTTTTCACTCCCTCTTTTTTTATTTTTTTCAGAATTTCTAATATTTCCGTTAGTCTCTAACTACACTTAATCTCTAGTCAAATTACTTACCCGTGGTCAAACTTCCCGGTCGGTCACCCATCCTCACACTACTCCAACACTAGCACGCTTAACTTCCGAGTTCCTTTCCGTCCCACTTCCAAGTGCTTCGCGCGCATGTTGTTGATAGTAGTATCATATCAATCCTATTAATATGTTGGTTGATGTCACACTTCTTTATTATTTGTATTGCAAATAATTCTTTTAATAAACAAAAGTAATGATGTAATAATAATGTTGAATAAATAAATAAAATTAACTTTTTTAATTTGTATTATTTTTAATTATTTTTTAAATTTTTAATATTTTTTTCCAAACCTAAAACCTGAAAATTTGAAAATCTTATAATTTGCTAAAAGTAATAGTAATATTCTAGGATTCAAAAAATCTTCTAATTATTATTTTTAATTTTTTAAAAAATAAAAAATATATAAAATTCTAAATTTTTGGAAAAAGCCTAAAATCTCCCTGCTTTCATATTTTCATTTGGAATTTTGAGAATCTAAAAATTGGCTAACCGGGTAAACCCTGGTGAATTCCCACGATGATTTTGATATATTATACTTTTTTCCGATGTCGTATGCAAAAGTGAATGCGGTTTTACCATTTTTCAAACTTTTTTTACAAAAAAAAGTCAAAATTTGAATTTCTTAATTTCACCGAATAGTAGATTGCATAACATACAAGAATCTGAAAACATTTTATTTTTGAATTTTCTATCATTTTCATTTGTATTTTACAAAGCAAAAAAGACGATCCACGGGAGGGGGGTGGAGGTGCGTGGGAGCGGAAAACCTTTAGTACGGTTCGTGACACGAGCAGTCTACCTTTAGTACCGTTTGTTAACCGGTACTAGATTCCGCTGACCTTTAATACGGTTCGTGACACGAACCTACTAAAGGTCTGCACAAACCGGTACTAAAGGTTGCCGGCCTGGGCGGCAACCGACTAATGCACCCTTTAGTACCGGTTCGTAAGGAAACCGGTACTAAAGGGTTGGACGGAAGCCCCTTTTTCTACTAGTGAAAGTTTCTCTCTAGTTGCTTCGGCTTGTTCTCCTAGGTCCTATTTTACCCCCTCGGCAAATCACGTGGATCTCAAACCCATCTCAAACGATGCAAGGTCTATCATGTTCATTGATAATCCTTTTGTGAAAGAATCTGCTAGTTTCTTAGTTTTTGGAACATAATCCAACACAACAACTCATTAGTTTTTTTCTCAATATTCTGACAAACCTTAATCTCCTCTTGACAAGTTTCCAGCTCTTCATACTATCCTTAGAACTTTTCACTATGCCAATCATAGGTTGATTACCACAGTTCATAAGGATAGCCGATATTGGTTTCTCAACCATCGAAAAGTACATCAAGAGCTCACGAAGCCATTCTGCTTCGACATGTGTTGTATCTAGTACTGTGAGTTATGCTTCTATTGTTGATCTTGTTAAGAAGGTACATAGTGATTATACATAGTTATGTAGTCCAATATGAGTAGCCGTATGGATGGATATTTCAGCTTCATAAACTTTCACCGATGATTTGAGTGCATATACATGGGTATATCTAGTTGACGAGAAAGAAATATGAAATATTTTGAAAGGTTCATAGAATTTACACGCAAGGTAGAAAATCACCATAACAAGAAAATCAAGTATCTATGATTGAATCATAGAGAAGAATATTTGAGTTACGAGTTCAGCAAACATCTGAAGAGTTGCGAAATTGTTCTACAACTTACGCATCCTCGAACACCATATAAATATAAATGATGGAGTGTCCAAGAGACATAATCCAAAACTTGTTGGATCGATGATAAAACTGCCATTATATTTTGTTGATTATGCTATGGAGACTACAACTTTTACACTGAATAGAGCGACATCTTAATCCGTTGAGAGATATGGCATGAGTAGAAATCCAAATAGTCTTTTCTTAAATGTTTGTATGCGTAGCATATTTGAAGTGTTCAACAAAAAAAGATTAATACTTCTTTAAAGGTTATTCCAAATAAATTATTGGGTATTTCACTTATCACCGAACCGAAGCCAAAAGTGTTTGTCGCAAAAGTTTTTTTCGAGAAAAATATTTCTTTGCGAACGAGATGAGTGGCAGGATGTTGCAATTCGACGAGCCTAGCAGAATCTTCATCATCGTGACATAGTAGCGCAACGTCGGAAGTTGTTCTAGAGTTTCCTAATTGACGGATCGATATGAAAGTCACTGCATGTGTTGTAGAGACTTAGGTTGAGATTGTAACATAATTGTGTAGGTGACACCGACTTTGTACTAATCTAACATGTGGTTTGAAGAAAATGATGGGCCCTGACTCAATCAAAATGGACATACGCTAAAATCCGTGATTGTATCCATATACAAAAATCAAGTTTGGGGCGTGCTGGACCCTCCAAAAGGCATAAAGCCATTCAAATGTAAATGGATCTATAGAGAAACATATGTAGTTGTCCACATAGATTAAAATGCTCAACTTTCCAAAAATGATTTTCGACAAAGTTCAAAAAGTTGACTACAATAAGATTAAGATCTTTCGTAGCCAAACTTTACTCTACATGGATGATTCTAGCAATCATTGTATATATTTCAATTAAGAGATATGACAAATGGATGTCAAAACCTAGTTGTTAACAAGAAGCTAATCGAGGATGTATGCAAGATGCAACTGAGAATTTTTACGATCTAGAGAATGTGAGAACGGTATGCAAACTTCAACATGCATTTAAGGATTAAAGCAAGCATCGGAGTTGGAATATTTGTTATGATAAAATTTTCAAACAGTTCGTTTTCATTAGGAATGGTAGAGATGCTTATGTTTACAAGAAAGCATGTGCGGGGCTGAAACATATTTCTAATACGTTATATAGTTTACATATTGTTGATTGGAAATGGTGTGTCTTTTCTTGACACGGTTAGAACATCACCGAAGAATAGTGGTTTGATGGAAGACTTAGGTAAAACTAGAATGTTGAGCGTCAATATCGATAAAGTGGATTGAGGCAACTAATAAGGTTTTTCCAAAGTACATAAATGTGACATTGAATCGATCCAATATGGAAACACCGAGAAAGGTTATTGTTGCATGGAAGAGATTGAAGCAAGACTTGATGTATCACAATATATCACATAGATATGGCCATGTGGATTGAATCCCAAGAATCTTCATACATGTTAGGTCATTCAAAAAAAGTTTTTTTGAAGAGGCTTTCAAAATTTAAGTTTATCGATGATAATGGATACTAGTGCACGTTAGAAAGACCCCCTTGCACAAGTTTTTTTTTTTTTTTTTTTCTTCATTTTCAAAATTGGGTCAAATCTGTTTGCTTGAAAATTCGTACCAGGTTGAATATTTCAAAATTATCAGTGGATCTACAATATAATGACTAGTTGGATACCTTAAAATGAATTTTACCAATTTTCGTGCGCAGTCTATCACACACTTGTAGTTCAAGCTATCCCTATTTTCGGTAAATTGACAAAAAGATTGTATGCTAGAAAGGCTATGGTCGTTGTCATGTGGGTCCATGTGAGGTGGGCACCATATGTCAGCAGCCCCACGTGAGTCAAGCCTAGGTCATAGTAACCTTGTTCTCGATATATACTATTAGCTTCAAACTCAAAAATTTGGCAGCGCTTTTTCATGGCAACAAAGACGACAAATCCTACCATATGTACACTCTCTTCTCTCAAGCCGGTGAAAGTGCATGGACCCCCCATGTGTGGTTTTGGTAATTAGTGACAATCCTTATGGACTAATGTTTGTGTTGAGTTGTATTTATAGGATTTATCCATAGGCAATGCTTGAACCATATGTTGGCTTCAATATTGTAATAAGAAGAAAATGAAGAATATAAAGTGACAAGTATGTGTTGAAGAAAGAAGATTAAGTTTGATCTCATGTGTGTTTTCAAGACATCAACATAATGAACAAAGAAGAAATGGTGTGCAAGTTCAACATGAGCATCTAAAAGATATCATATGCTTGAAGCTTATCATTCTTATGGTGATCATGGATATGTGAAGATGCGCCGAAGAAGAAGCTCTCACATAGTGGTGTATGGGGGAGCAATCCACAAGACTTCATCAAGCAAGCACAATCAAGAAAGGTGTTCCATCTTGTTGTGGTCAAGACCGTCATCATCTAGCTCAAGTGGAACGTAAGGTTAAGGTTTGTTATTTATAGGGTTTCTTTCTTACCGGTCTCGTGGTTTAGTTGGGAGACGGGTTTATGGGATATGTAGCCGTACTATCAAGAGGGGCTCTCAAGTTAGTAACTTCATCGTATCATTCAGAGAGAGCTCAAAACTTTGCATCATTGGTATCATATTTCTTGGTTCTTATTTGGTTCTTATCCATGAGAGTATTTAGAGCTTGTATTAATCTCCACGACAAACTCTAGTTCATCGAAAACGGATTTCATATGCATTCTCTATTGTGTCTTCGATATTGGTGGTTTTACCGGTTTATCTTTTATAGATAGGTAAAATATTTTCATTTGTTTCTATCCTCCCTTACTGTATTATGATGTTTCTATGGATATTTTTATATAGCTATTTGTTGTGATTTCAATGAGCCCAAGATCATCGAAATTAGAGTACGGATGCAAAAGTAATAGAACTTTCCGTACCATGTTGTCCTGTATTTTTTCCTTAGGCGTTAGTACCGGCCAAGTACCGATATACTTACTGAAATATCATTTCTTGAGTCAAGGTGGCGACGGGTATGGGGATGACCAGGGATGACTCCGTCGTCCCCGCCCCGAACCCCGCAAGTCCCCATCCCCGCTAGTACCCGCTAAGCAATCGGGGGGAAAACGTCCCCGTCCCCGCGAACGACGGGTACCCGACCCCCGCCGGGGACTCCACGGGGATGCCGCCGACGAGTCAGTTAGGTGGAGAAGGGTGCTGGCGAAGGGCTAAATCAGGGTAGGGGACATGCCGTGTTGTTGGAGGAGGTCGGCGACGAGCTGACGCAGGGGACGCCGTCATCGAGAAGATTATGCGCAGATCTAGGGAGCTTCTGGGACGAGCTCCTCCTTGCACCACCAGCCGCCGCCGCCGGTGTGGCCTTGGGAAGGGAGAATTCGGGACGAGCTCCGCCTTGCGCTCCCGTCCGCCGCCGGTGTGACCTTGGGGATTCCGGGACGAGTTCCTCCTTACGCCGCCGACCGGCCGCCGGTGTGTCCTTGTGAGTCATGGAGGAGATAGGACACGGGAGAGGCTCGCAGAGTCACAGACCGTGAGGCACGATATTTGGGATAGGAGACCGGGGGCTGGAGTGAGGGGAAAAGAGAGTAGTAGTTAGGGTTTTCTTTATATATCTGCTACTTTGATAGACTGATAGGTGGGGTCTCGGGTATCCGCGGGGACTCCACGGGGTAAATTTGGCCCCCATCCCCGCCCCGCTACATATCGGGTACCCGCCCTGCTATCCCCACCTGGGGAATTTGTCCCCCATCCCCGCTTCTTAACGGGTATATACCCGCGGGTACCCGCCCCCACGGGGAAAACTGCCATCTTGATTCTTGAGCGTGCTTGGAAAAATTTCGGGCACCCGGTAGTCACCCTACCGCCCCGAATAGCCGGAAGTATCGGTAATTACGTTTTTTTGCATAATGGGCAGATTTCTCTTGCCCTATTTATGGGATCTTCTTCCCCAAACTTTCCCAACCGTTTGAGCTCGTTTTTGTCCCCATTGTTGACCTTCTTTGAGCTTGCAATATCCTTCTCCCTCAAATGTTCTTTCATCCATTTGAGAGAAGAGAGAGAGGATATCTACATCTACATCTTCACCAATAAAATCCCTCTCTTTGTGAGGCGAACCACCTAGATCTAGATCTTGGAGAAACTTGGAGTTCTTTGTGGATTTACTTTGTTTTCCGTCTCTTATTCCCTCATAAGGTTTTGTAGCTTTGGTGGAATTTATGAGTGAAGGATTTTCCATTGCATTTGGTGCATCGGTTTGAGCATCCAAGAAGATTCGTGGAAGTGAAAGTTAGGAGCTTGTTACTCTAGGGTTCTTGGAACCCTAGATGGCTTTGAGGCCTTTATGGAGATTTCTTGGGAGCCTCCAATTAAGTTGTGGAAGTGTGCCCCAAGCTTGTGTAAGGCCCGGTTTCTGAGAAAATCCCTTAGTGGAACCGTGACCTGGGCCTTTGTGGCGAGGGTCACTGGAGAATAAGGTGAGGCAATTGTGGCGTTCAGTGTGTGGTGTACTACCGTATCTTGGGGTGAGGCGTTCGTGGCGTTGGTGTGTATCGTGCAACCACACCCCAAGGTGAGGCCTCTTGTGGCGCTCGGGAAGCATTAAGCCACCGCACCACTCCAACAGAGATAACACTTGCAAGAGTGTGAACTTTGGGATAAATCATCTCTCTACGTGCCTCGGTTATCTCTATTCCCGAGCTCTTTACTTATGCACTTCACTTTGTGATAGCCTTCGTGCTTGAAGTTACATATCTTGCTATCACATAGTTACTGCTTAGCATAAGTTGTTGGTGCACATAGGCGAACCATAGTATAAATGTTTTGTTCTTGACAAATTAAACGCTAGTTTTATGCCGTATTTGTTAAGACCATCTCGTAAAAGTTTTAAACACCTAATCACCCCCCTTTGGGCGGCATTTGTGTCCTTTCGGCCGGTCCACGTTAAAACCCAGTTTTGAATGATTAACCAAGTGAAGAGCTTGCATTGGGGAGGGGTGGGGTTGGGGGGGGGGCATTCGTGCAAACTAACAAATCCATCTCCAAACAAATTGTGTCGGCGAACTATGCCTTATAGGCCGAGGCACAACTGTATGCCCGGCAGTATATGAGCTTCCAATGAATAGAGCCCATTATGTTGTGATTAATATAATTGTTTGAGGTAAACTCTCAAATTTTCAAGAACTCTTGCAGATGTTGCATGGTGAGACCGACGGTGGTGTCAATTTGAGAAACCCAAGCATCATCGGAGAGGGTTCTTCAGACGAGCCAAGACTTCCTCTTAGAAATGACATAAATCAACGGTGTGATGGTTTTTGGGCTAAGGCCACCCTCCCAAGGAGCAGCAAAAATCCAGTCTTGTTGCCGTTGTCAATGGTGATCTTAGTCAATGAGTAGAAAGGTTCCATGTCCTCCTTATTGCATAGGTTTTCCATCCCTACCCAAGGTCTCTCTGGGTTCGCCGGCCCACTCAAACCATGTCCATCTAAGATGAAGATATCTACCATACTTGCCCATGTAGAGGATGCCTAGACCACCAACAGAGGTTGGTTTACATACCTACGTATAACTGAGTTTGCATTTCCCCCGGAGGCATTGTCGGTGCACGCCAAAAAGCATCTACAAATCAACTTTTGAATTTCTTGAAGAGACTCCACCGCGACATCAATGACAGTGAGTGGATAGATTGCTTGGGCGGTGAGAACCAATTTCACGAGGGCCTTCCAACCCACAATGTTAATGTGCTTACCATTCCACTGAACCGCCACCTTATCTTTGAGGTATAGAAAGTCGATTATCTTTCGTCTTTTAACAAAGAGGGAGACCAAGATATTTTTTTGGGAAGCTTGTTTTTATAGCTGGAAGGTCTTGGTGATTGTTATCGAGATCCACTTCACCACATCGAACAGGGGCAACTAGACTCTTTTAAAAGTTGGTTGTTAGCTCCATGACAATTCCGAAGTTGTTACGACTAGAGCTAGTGCCAAGATGTCTTCATGGAGTGGGGTCATGAAAATTGATGCATCATTGGCATATAGAGAAGCTTGGTATCTAGCTCCCTTCTCGGTTAGATGGCGAAGTAGGCCACTATCAGTTGTCACTTAAATGATTTGTTGGAGAGGGTCAATGGAAATATATAAAAAGGAGCGGATGTCCTTGTCTAAGACCATGACCATGATTGATGGGTCGCCTAGGATCCCATTGAGAAGGACTCTTGAGGAGGCAGAGGAGAATAGAGAGGTCATCCAATTGCGGAATCATGGTGGGAAGCCAAGTTGTTGAAGGAGGTCAAGAATGTAATCCCACCGAACGGAGTCAAAAGTTTTTTTTTTGTATGAAGATTGAAAAGGAGGGTGTCTTTCTTTCTTCGCTACAACCAACATGCATAATATCTAACAAACATGTAATATCTAACAAACATGAAGTTGTTGTGAATACTTCTCTTCTTGATAAAACCATTTTGGGCGAAAGAGATTAAATCATTCATGTGTGGTGCTGTTGCCTGCCAAAACCCACCACAACTTGGATAAACACGAAGAGCCGGGAGACTACCAAGACTGCTGGGTGGGCCCTGGTGCCTCGACGTCGTCCCGCAATGCTCCGGCACACGTCCTGGCGGTTGCAAGGGCGTGCCACCTGACCTATACCTGGTCAGGAAGGTGTTGAATTGCTTCGATTAGTCTCCTGCATGGTAGACACGTAAACATTAAATACGAGCCCGATCGGCTCTCAGGTTGCCCTGTGGATCGGCTCAAAGAGCCGATTGCCCCATGGTTCACGTTGGATTTACGATGACATGGGGATCTGCTTGATCAATACAAAGTTAAACCAATCTACGACAGTTTAGGGTTTTCACCGCATGATCGGAACATCCTACGCGTAGTTGAGCCTAGTAGACACGAAAGATGATGGAAAACTAACCCTAAAAGAGGCCTAAAAACCAACATTAAGTCAATTCCCGGAACAATCCCTCTTAGGGCTAACAAACGACACCTCTCGCACTACCGGATCGTTCAACCCGTTTGCAAGGCCTAACCATACGGGTATTAAACTAATCCTTGAAGAACAAGGAGCAACTATAACTGATCGGATCTACTAAATAACGAACAAGCAAGGTGCTGCCCTTACACCTAGATAGGTGTAAGGGCAGCTAGATATCGAGGGACGGCATAGCTAGGCAAATATGCATAAGAAAAGCACCAATGCAAGCCCCAAAATATCTACGATAAGTAATGCTACTCGCCATCAACAAGGCTTCAGCACGAGCAACACAATGTAACGAATAAACGTATACTGCCTAGATCGCAAGATGCGATCTAGGCAGCATGATGCTTACCCGGAAGAAACCCTCGAAACAAGGGGTGACAATGCGCCTGGTTTGTGTTTGTTGTGAACGTGATTGTCCTCCTTTCTCAATAACCCTAGGTACATATTTATAGTCCAAGGGACTTTCTAATTCGGAAGTACACCTAACCGTGTACGGGCTAAACTCTATCTTTTAATTCCAAACTAAAACACAATCTACTAATAATGTACAGATACACGGGCAATCTAGCCCAAACTCTCGCGCAAGGCCGCTTCAGAAACGCTCCACGTGTATATCCTTCAAGCCCATCTCAATTACGGCCCATCTCCTGATTTGGCCAAAATCTGGTGATAACACATGCCCCCTGGTTTTGGCAATGATAATTTCAAAACCACTCGTTTTCCTTCGAAGGGTCATGTCGTGGCAGCGAACCGTGTATCCTTCGTCATGATACCCGTCCTCTCAACTTCGCACGATTGACGCTTTGGCACCGCAGCCTCGAAAACTGCTCAAGCATTAAATCTCCACTATATCCCCTTTTATTTAACCGCATCGAGCAGTTCATCTCTTCATCCCCTTGCTCCGTACTAGCCATCAACAAAAAACCCTCCTCTGCAGCCATGTCTTCCTCCTCCTCCTCCTCTGGGACATCGGGTCTTTCCTCCCTTTCTTCTTCCTCTCGCGAGCCGACACCAGAGTGGGGCTCGCTGGCGGCGCACGACATCCTCGCCCCAACGACGTGGGACAAGGAGGACCACGATTCCTCCGTCTGGTCCGAGGATGACAAATCCTTGACCGATGGGGAAGACGATCTTCAATTCCTCGTCAATGGGGAGGATGAAGCGGAGAGCGAAGACGACCGCTTCTCCTGGGATGACTTCACCTCTTCCGACGAGGAAGAGGAAGAAGAGGAAGACACCTCTGATACGTCTCCAACGTATCGATAATTTCTTATGTTCCATGCTACTTTATTGATGATACCTACATGTTTTATACACATTATATGTCATATTTATGCATTTTCTGGAACTAACCTATTAACAAGATGCCGGGCGCGCCTCGTTTTCTGTTTTTGGTTTCAAACCTAGTAAGGAAATATTCAATTGACGAAATCAAGACCCAGGTTCCTATTTTTCCACGAAGCTTCCAACACCCGGGAAGGACCAGAGGGGGGCCACAGGCCCACCAGACCATAGGCCGGCGTGGCCCAGGCCCTGGCCGCGCCGCCTTATGGTGTCACCGCCTCGTCGCCCCTCCGATTCCGCCTCTTCGCCTATATAAAGGTCCCTGGCCTAAAACCTCGACACGGAAAAACCACGGTACGAGAAACCTTCCAGAGCCGCCGCCATCGCGAAGCCAAGATCTGGGGGACAGGAGTCTGTTCCGGCACGCCGCCGGACGGGGAAGTGCCCCCGGAAGGCTCCTCCATCGACACCACCGCCATCTTCATCAACGCTGCTGCCTCCCATGAGGAGGGAGTAGTTCTCCATCGAGGCTCGGGGCTGTACGGTAGCTATGTGGTTCATCTCTCTCCTATGTAGTTCAATACAATAATCTCATGAGCTGCCTTACATGATTGAGATTCATATGATGATGCTTGTAATCTAGATGTCGTTATGCTAGTCAAGTGAATTTTACTTATGTGATCTCCGGAGACTCCTTGTCCCACGTGTGTAAAGGTGACAGTGTGTGCACCGTGTGGGTCTCTTAGGCTATATTTCACAGAATACTTATTCACTGTTATGAATGGCATAGTGAAGTGCTTATTTATATCTCTTTATGATTGCAATGTGCATCGTATCACAATTTATCTATGTGCTACTCTAGCAATGTTATTAAAGTAGTTTTATTCCTCCTACACGATGTAATGGTGACAGTGTGTGCATCCGTGTTAGTACTTGGTTTATGCTATGATCATGATCTCTTGTAGATTGCAGTTAACTATTGCTATGATAGTATTGATGTGTATTATTCCTCCTACATAAGCATGAAGGTGACAGTGTGCATGCTATGTTAGTACTTGGTTTAGTCGTTTCGATCTTTCATGCACTCTAAGGTTATTTAAATATGAACATTTAATTGTGGAGCTTGTTAACTCCGGCATTGAGGGTTCGTGTAATCCTACGCAATGTGTTCATCATCCAACAAGAGTGTTGAGTATGCATTTATCTATTCTGTTATGTGATCAATGTTGAGAGTGTCCACTAGTGAAAGTCTAATCTAGGCCTTGTTCCTAAATACTGCTATCGCTGCTTGTTTACTGTTTTACTGCGTTACTGCTACTGCGTTACTGCTTGTTTACTTCCCGCAATATTACTACCATCAATCGCACGCTGCCAAGCTATTTTCTCGGCGCCGTACTACTCATATTCATTCATACCACTTGTATTTCACTATCTCTTCGCCGAACTAGTACACCTATTAGGTGTGTTGGGGACACAAGAGACTTCTTGCTTTGTGGTTGCAGGGTTGCATGAGAGGGATATCTTTGACCTCTTCCTCCCTGAGTTCGATAAACCTTGGGTGATCCACTTAAGGGAAACTTCTTGTGTTCTACAAACCTCTGCTCTTGGAGGCCCAACACTGTCTACAAGAATAGAAGCACCCGTAGACATCAAGCTATTTTCTCGCGCCGTTGCCGGGGAGGAAAGGTAAAAGGTACTCACACTCCGGATCTCGGCTACTAAGCTATTTTCCGGCGCCGTTGTAAGTACTCGAAGCTATTTCCTTTAGACTCTGCAATTGCGACATTTGGTTTCTTGTTTACACTAGTAAGGCATAATGGAAAACAACAAAAATTTGAGAGATCTTTATGAACTTTATCTTGAATTAGGACATGATGTGTTTGAAGAGAGAATTAAAACCCATGGAACTTTATATGCATGCTAATGGGAATGTTATTAATATGAATGCTTTGAACACTATTGTTGCTAATGCTATGGAAAATTCTAAGCTTGGGGAAGCTGACTTTGATGAGCATGATATTTTTAGTCCCCCAAGCATTGAGGAGAAAATTTACTTTGATGATACCTTGCCTCCTATATTTGATGATGAGAATAATAATGATAGCTACTTTGTTGAATTTGCTCCCACTACAACTAATAAAATTGATTATGCCTATGTGGAGAGTAATAATTTTGTGCATGAGACTCATGATAAGAATGCTTCATGTGATACTTATATTGTTGAGTTTGCTCATGTTGCTACTGAAAGTTATTATGAGAGAGGAAAATACGGTTGTAGAAATTTTCATGTTACTAAAACACCTCTCTATATGCTGAAATTTTTGAAGCTACCCTTGTTTTATCTTCCTATGCTTGTTACTTTGCTCTTCATGAACTTATTTATTTACAAGATTCCTATGCATAGGAAGCATGTTAGACTTAAATGTGTTTGAATTTGCTTCTTGATGCTCTCTTTTTCTTCAACTACTATTTTTTGCGAGTGCATCATTAAAATTGCTGAGCCCATCTTAATGGCTATAAAGAAAGAACTTCTTGGGAGATAACCCATGTGTTTTTTTTACTACAGTACTTTGTTTTATATTTTTGTCTTGGAAGTTTTTTACTACTGTAGCAACCTCTCCTTATCATGTTTTTGTGCCAAGTAAAGTCTCTATGGTAAAGTTGATGCTAGATTTGGATTGCTGCGTTAAACAGCATTGCTGTCTGTCACGAATCTGGGCCTAATTCTCTGTAGTTAACTCAGAAAATTATGCCAATTTACGTGAGTGATCCTCAGATATGTACGCAACTTTCATTAGTTTTAAGTTTTTCCGTTTGAGCAAGTCTGGTGCCATTTTAAAATTCGTCTTTACGGACTGTTCTGTTTTGACAGATTCTGCCTTTTATTTCGCATTGCTTCTTTCGCTGTGTTGGGTGGATTTCTTTGTTCCATTACCTTCCAGTAGCTTTGGGCAATGTCCAAGTGTTAAGAATGATTGTGTCACCTCTGAACATGTGAGTTTTTGATTGTGCACTAACCCTCTAATGAGTTTGCTTAAAGTTTGGTGTGGAAGAAGTTTTCAAGGGTCAAGAGAGGAGGATGATATACTATGATCAAGAAGAGTGAAGAGTCTAAGCTTGGGGATGCCCCGTGGTTCATCCCTGCATATTTTAAGAAGACTCAAGCATCTAAGCTTGGGGATGCCCAAGGCATCCCCTTCTTCATCGACAAAATTATCATGTTCCTTCTCTTGAAACTATATTTTTATTCGGTCACATCTTATGTACTTTACTTGGAGCGTCTATTTGCTTTTGTTTTTGTTTATGTTTGAATAAGTTCATCCTTGTGTGAAGACACGCTCCGTGGTTCGTATGAACACATGTGTTCTTAGCTTTAATGTTCATGGCGAAGTTTCCTCTTCGTAAACTGTTATATAGTTGGAATTGGAAAATGCTACATGTAGTAATTGCTATAATGTCTTGGGTAATGTGATACTTGGCAATTGTTGTGCTCATGTTTAAGCTCTTTCATCATATACTTTGCACCTATTAGTGAAGAAATACATAGAGCATGCTAAAATTTGGTTTGCATAATTGGTCTCTCTAAGGTCTAGATAATTTCTAGTATTGAGTTTGAACAACAAGGAAGACGGTGTAGAGTCTTATAATGTTTTCAATATGTCTTTTATGTGAGTTTTGCTGCAGGTTCATCCTTGTGTTTGTTTCATATAACCTTGCTAGCCTAACCTTGTATCGAGAGGGAATACTTCTCATGCATCCAAAATACTTGAGCCAACCACTATGCCATTTGTGTCCACCATACCTACCTACTACATGGTATTTCTCCGCCATTCCAAAGTAAATTGCTTGAGTGCTACCTTTAAAATTCCATCATTCGCCTTTGCAATATATAGCTCATGGGACAAATAGCTTTAAACTATTGTGGTATTGAATATGTACTTATGCATTTTATCTCTTATTAAGTTGCTTGTTGTGCGATAACCATGCTTCTGGGGACGCCATCAACTCTTTGTTGAATATCATGTGAGTTGCTATGCATGTCCGTCTTGTCTGAAGTAAGAGAGATCTACCACCTTAATGGTTAGAGCATGCATATTGTTAGAGAAGAGCATTGGGCCGCCAACTAAAGCCATGAATCATGGTGGAAGTTTCAGTTTTGGACACATATCCTCAACCTCATATGAGAATAATAATTGTTGCTACATGCTTATGCATTAAAGAGGAGTCCATTATCTGTTGTCCATGTTGTCCCGGTATGGGTGTCTAAGTTGAAGAATGATCTAAGGCGAGAAATCCAATGCGAACTTTCTCCTTGGACCCTTGTACAGGCGGCATGGAGGTACCCCATTGTGACACTTGGTTAAAACATGTGCATTGCGATGATCCGGTAGTCCAAGCTAATTAGGACAAGGTGCGGGCACTATTAGTATACTATGCATGAGGCTTGCAACTTGTAAGATATAATTTACATAACTCATATGCTTTATTACTACCGTTGACAAAATTGTTTCATGTTTTCAAAACCAAAGCTCTAGCACAAATATAGCAATCGATGCTTTCCTCTTTGAAGGGCCATTCTTTTACTTTTATTGTTGAGTCAGTTCACCTATTTCTCTCCACCTCAAGAAGCAAACACTTGTGTGAACTTTGCATTGATTCTTACATATTTGCATATTGCATTTGTTATATTACTCTATGTTGACAATTATCCATGAGATATACATGTTATAAGTTGAAAGCAACGCTGAAACTTAATCTTCCTTTGTGTTGCTTCAATACCTTTACTTTGAATTATTGCTTTATGAGTTAACTCTTATGCAAGACTTATTGATGCTTGTCTTGAAGTACTATTCATGAAAAGTCTTGGCTTTATGATTCAGTTGTTTACTCATGTCATTACCATTGTTTTGATCGCTGCATTCATTACATATGTTTACAATATGATCAAGTTTATGATGGCATGTCACTTAAGAAATTATCTTTGTTATCGTTTTACCTGCTCGGGACGAGCGAACTAAGCTTGGGGATGCTGATACGTCTCCAACGTATCGATAATTTCTTATGTTCCATGCTACTTTATTGATGATACCTACATGTTTTATACACATTATATGTCATATTTATGCATTTTCTGAACTAACCTATTAACAAGATGCCGGTGCCAGTTCCTTTTTTTTTTTTTTAAATCCTAGTAAGGAAATATTCTCGGAATTGGACGAAATCAAGACCCAGGTTCCTATTTTTCCACGAAGCTTCCGAACACCCGGAAGGACCAGAGGGGGGCCACAGCCCACTGCACCATAGGCCGGCGCGGCCCGTGCCCTAGCCGCGCCGCCTTATGGTGTCACCGCCTCGTCGCCCCCGACTCGCCTCTTCGCCTATATAAAGGTCCCTGACCTAAAACCTCGACACGGAAAACCACGGTACGAAAACCTTCCGAGCCGCCGCCATCGCGGGCCAAGATCCGGGGGACAGGAGTCTCTGTTCCGCACGCGCCGGACGGGGGAAGTGCCCCCGAAGGCTCCTCCATCGACACCACCGCCATCTTCATCAACGCCGCCGTCTCCCATGAGGAGGGAGTAGTTCTCCATCGAGGCTTGGGGCTGTACCGGTAGCTATGTGGTTCATCTCTCTCCTATGTAGTTCAATACAATAATCTCATGAGCTGCCTTACATGATTGAGATTCATATGATGATGCTTGTAATCTAGATGTCGTTATGCTAGTCAAGTGAATTTTACTTATGTGATCTCCGGAGACTCCTTGTCCCACGTGTGTAAAGGTGACAGTGTGTGCACCGTGTGGGTCTCTTAGGCTATATTTCACAGAATACTTATTCACTGTTATGAATGGCATAGTGAAGTGCTTATTTATATCTCTTTATGATTGCAATGTGCATCGTATCACAATTTATCTATGTGCTACTCTAGCAATGTTATTAAAGTAGTTTTATTCCTCCCGCACGATGTAATGGTGACAGGTGTGCATCCGTGTTAGTACTTGGTTTATGCTATGATCATGATCTCTTGTAGATTGGGAAGTTAACTATTGCTATGATAGTATTGATGTGTATTATTCCTCCTACATAAGCATGAAGGTGACAGTGTGCATGCTATGTTAGTACTTGGTTTAGTCGTTTCGATCTTTCATGCACTCTAAGGTTATTTAAATATGAACATTTAATTGTGGAGCTTGTTAACTCCGGCATTGAGGGTTCGTGTAATCCTACGCAATGTGTTCATCATCCAACAAGAGTGTAGAGTATGCATTTATCTATTCTGTTATGTGATCAATGTTGAGAGTGTCCACTAGTGAAAGTCTAATCCCTAGGCCTTGTTCCTAAATATCGCTATCGCTGCTTGTTTATCAAGCTTTACTGCGTTACCACGCTTGTTTACTTCCCGCAATATTACTACCATCAACTGCACGCCAGCAAGCTATTTTCAAGGGCCGTACACGCTCATATATTCATTCATACCACTTGTATTTCACTATCTCTTCACAACTAGTACACCTATTAGGTGTGTTGGGACACAAGAGACTTCTTGCTTTGTGGTTGCAGGTTGCATGAGGATATCTTTGACTCTTCCTCCCCGAGTTCGAGCAAACCTTAGGTGATCCACTTAAGGGAAACTTGCTGTCGTTCTACAAACCTCGCTCTGGAGGCCCAACACTGCCTACAAGAATACACCCGTAGACATCAACCTCCTCATTCTCCGACGAGCCGCCGGCAGCGCCCGCGCTGGTCGGATGATGACGACGACGACGACGACGAGAAGGAGTACGGGTCCCCTGCCAAGGCTACGGCAGCAGGACGAGGAGCCCGCCGGCAGCAGCGCCGACGGCACCGACGAGGGCACGACGGCCCTTAGGCTAGGATTAGTAGCATAAGACTAGTAGTAGCAATCGGCTCTTTTGTTCTTCCTCTTTTGAGCAATCGGCTCTTCTGTAAAAATCCTCTTAATTAATGAAGAAAATGTTTCTATACCGATTATGCCTTCATACCAATTTTGCCGATCGTCAAAGCAAGTCAACGCACAAAGAGCCGATGGCAGCGCATCGGCCTTCACCATAAAACGTGAGTAAGGCCAAGTCAATTGCCTATTCAAACGGTAACTTGCAACCCTTATCTGAAAGAGCAAACTCAGATCCCCAAATCGCCGCTCGAACAGCCCCAACTCACAGCCACGCGACTTTCAGATCTCAATCGCGCCAACCCAACTCTTCAACGAATCCAATGTCGGAATCATCCAACACCGCCACTACGGTCTCTGGCCTGAAGGTAATCCTCAACCGCTCCTCGTTACCCAAGCATAATGTTAGAATTAACAGCAAACACCTGAATTAATGTCTCATTCCGTCATTAAATTTTAGGTATCAGACATTCTGCTGCCGCATCCTTCTCTTCAAAATTCTCTCTGTCTTGGCCCTCGTTCTACCGAGAATCCTGCTCATTTGATTTCATGCGAGGCCAATAGAATTCCCTTCGTGAACCAGAACTTAGATCTATTCTTGGGCCGACCGCTTACGAGCCCGCCTAATCCTCCTAAAGGTTGGGTCATGGTACAATAGAATAGCCAGAACCCACCAAGCCGCCTGGGAAACCACAGGAATAGCCGATGCTTTATCTTTATCACTGTCTCCACTTGAGAAGCATGAAAACCTTCTGAAAACCATCGGCTACTTTTGGTCTGATGCCTTGAATTGCTTCATGTTTGGCATGGTCCCATGACACCAACCCTACTAGACGTGGCCATGATCTGGTCTAGACATTGCATCCCCAAGTCCCTCTGGCTTTCATGTTGCCAAGGTTCCTTTCACACTCTCTTCCAAAACAGAGTGCACAAACTGGGGTGCTTATCTTCGTCGTCACATGAAAACCAAAGGCCCTGTAACAGAGAAAGAACACACGGCCTTCCTGAATTTCTGGTTGGAACACTTCATATTTTTTGGCCCTTCCCTTGCTCCAACCAAGAATTACCTTTCCCTGGCCTATGAACTTGCCAAAGGTACCCAGCTTGGCATTGGCAAATTGTTCCTTGGAGAGGTCTATAGATATCTCCAATTAATGTCCACAAGTTGTTTTTCAAAGACAATCAAAACAGAGGCCCTTGTGGTTTATTCAAGCAGGCCCAAGCAGTTCCAACCACATCCCAAACTTCCCATCTCTGGCCACTCGCACATCCCAGATACCAATGGGAAACAAATCCGATGCACCAACTACGGCCAAGCTCTATATAGCCTTTCCGTGCAAGTAGGTTGACTCCTGTGGAAGCATCAAAATGGTTCAAGATTTCTTCCAAGGCCTCGAACAATCCTCTCTTTCTTCCTTACACGGAATCAACATTTTGAGAACTGGCCCTTTTAGGCTAGATAGCTTTGCCGATGACACCAGACTCAGCATCTGTATTCCATCATGATTCGCCCCTGCTTCCTCCCAGGAGCACCTCCAACAGGATCATCAAACCTGGCTATGAGTCCTATCAGCCGGTCGTAGCAGCCCGGTAGTTTGGTCTTGGGCAGGTGCCTCCTCATTTCTTCCTCCACCACTTAACAGTGACGAGGGATCACCTCGGCAATGCCTACGTATTGTAGACTAGGGTTTTCGGAAGAGCACGAGTGGAGATCTTGTTTAGATTAGGCACACGACGCACTCCGCCTTCCGGGGTCCCCTCGTGGAGATCCCTACGGCCGCCAGCAATCCACTATATGATCATATGTATGTTTACGTGGTGCCGCCATAAGCGGGAGCGATGTTGTCTATCCGTTCGCCTCATTTCGGGTGCCCCGGCTAGCTTTATATATGCAAACAAGTTTAGGGTTTTACAAGAGTCCTAGTCGATTACTTCTTCGGTTGCCTTGTTGGCCTTCTCCATATTGGTCTTCCATATTGGGCCGAGCTGTGCATACTAATAATGGGTGTCCCAAGGTATGCCCATGTCGCAGTCTCCTTTAGTTTATAGGGAAGTTCAAGACTTGCGTAGAAACTCCAAGCATAACCATCTCCGAAGTCGAAGAAATATAAGGCGAGGTCCATGCAGAATGGTGTAGCTTAGGGATGATGTCGACGATTCTTGAAATTATCGGGTGCGCGACAGCTCCCGATGGAGTAGCCCCCGAGTCTATGGGCAAGTGCTGCACTTAGGCATAGACTCAAGTTGTAGCTACTCGATGAAGAACTTAACTATATTTCGGGAGGACTTGATGGAATCCATGTGCTCCCGATGGAAGTAGCCCCACTCGAGTCGTAGAATCGAGTTGAGTCTACAAACCCGAATTGTCAGAGATGTTGCTGGTTATTTTTCTATCGTGGGTGCGTCACTACTCCCGATGGAGTAGCCCCCGAGGCTACTGAGCTAAGTGTTTGCACTTGGGTGTAGGCTCAACTTGTTTTTAATCGACACCACATTTTTCTCTTTCTTGTATCTTATTGAGAGGGTGAACAAAATACTCTCGATAAGAGTAGCTCCCGAGCCTATGGGCAGTGCTTGCACCTAGGCATAGGCCCAAGTCAATAAAGAACTTGACTATATTTCGGGCGCAGCCCCTCTTTTTATCGACTCCAGGCCATTGCTATTTTTATTTGACATCCATATCTATATTGTGCAGGATAATGGTAATTGGGGGCTAGTTCGTCCGACGGATCGTACTAGTTAACTGCTTCTAGTGCAATCCGCAAAAATCTCCACTTCAAGATCACGTCCGGACATGATCTCGGATACCGTGTAAACTTCCGACAGGTGCCGCTAAGGTCTTACCATTCTGTCGAGTCCCGGTCATATTTATCGGGAATTGTTCCGGACGGTTAGATTTTCTTCGTGATTCTGATACGGAAAAGTAGCATAGCTTTTATGAAGTTATCACACACAACGGATTCAGTCTTACCTTCGCAGTTTTGGCGGGGCATTCGTGAGATTGTTCGTAACTTTACGCCTGAGAATATTTTGACAAGTGCCTTGTTCCTACCGGGAGCACAATGACCCATTTTGGCGTTCTTCATATTTTTCTCAAGTGATAAGACAAATTCTAATATATTGGGTTCTTCTATATTGTCGTCAGCACATCGGCCGAGCTCTTGCTCAGAACAAATGACGAGTCAATGGACCCAAAGATTTGTCCATCCCTTTTTTTTTCTCCTCCTTTTTTTTTTGGTTCCTCCTTGATGAAAATTTCGTCAAGTTCTTCCTTCAGGAAAATTTCTTCGGGTCCTCCCTAATTCTTCGGGTCCTCCTTAATTCTGGTCCTCTTCTAATTCTTCGGACTTCCTTACAGGACAATTCTTCTGACCTTTTTGAGGACAATTCTTCGACCTTCTGAGGACAATTTCTTCGACTCCTTTTTTAGGACAATTCTTCGGTTCTCATTGAATAAAATTTCGCCTGTTCTTCAAGATTTTGGCTGGCAATTTTTTGATTTCGGCTTGGCCAAGAAGATTTACTCGCACTTTTGAGGATAATTTGCTCGACCTTTTGAGGATAATTTTTCAGTCCCGTTTTCTTGAAGACAATTTCGTCGAATTCTCCCCCTGTAGACAATTTCTTCGGGTTCTCTCTTATATACTTTGAATTTCGCTTTCTCCTCTGCACAAATAAACAAACTTTTTCTATCTTTCTCTTGACTCTCTTTTTCGCATGCGGTGTCAGATGCTCGACTGGCGATATGTAAAATAACATATGCCGCGTAGCCTCCCGAGTGTCGAGAGCGACGAAAGTAAACGATAATCAACTTTGTACAAAATAAAGAACACTTAGCTTTTTGGACACGACTTAAGTCGATGCATGATGAAGTCTTCGAGTGTAGATAAAAACTAGCCAAAGTAGAAACCACTAAATAGCAAATAATGGATGCCACTAAATTGTTGATGAAGAAATAGCCGTGAGCCCCGAGCTGCTGGGGTGATGTCATGATTGTTGCTTAGACGCCATGTCAGTTGTTACTCGAGGCGAAGTCATGGTCGAGCCCCCGAGTATTTAGCCATGATGTCTGTCGAAAGAAGTTGACGAAGTCGCGGTGTTATATAAGGTGACGCCATTTAGGATGAAGCCATTGTCAATGATATAATATGAGTCCATGAAGATGAATGAAATATTTAAGATGAATCCATATTGAATATTGCGCCAGTAAATATGAAGCATATATTAAAGATGAATCCTACTTTATATCATAGAGGATGAATCAATTGACCCGAAGAAAATAAATCCAATAAATATTCATAGAAGATGAATCCGCTCGAAGAATCCAGTAATATCCATATAAGATGAATCCGCTGATATCATAAAAGATGAATCCATTGTCTCGAAGAATCCAGTAATAACCATAGAAGATGAATCCGCCGAAGAAAATAAATCCAATAATAATCCTCGATGATAAATCCACTGACCCGAAATACCTCGGGTAATATTGTATAAGAGTAAGCCAGTAATATTCATATAGATGAATCTTATAAGATGAATCCGATGAAAAAGAATCCGATAAGCCGAAGCCGAAGAAGATGAATCCATTGATCCGAAGAAAATAATTCCATTGAGCCGAAAAATAAATCCACTTAGCCGAAGTAGATATATCCAGAGGCGAAGAAAAGGATTTCACCAAGTAATCGAGTGTATTTGTGGTAACAAAGTAATGGCAGAGCTCCCAGTGTTAAGTGTATTTGCTGTAATATTGTAATGGCAAAGCTCCCGAGTATTTGGGTATGGCGAAAGTAAATAATAATTGACTATCGAAAGAATAATACTTAGCTTTATATCTGGTGCGGCGGAACCGATGTGGAAGCAAATCACGTGGCGGACACTGTCGGTGTAGTCGCGCGGCGCCTAGCCGGAAGTAGTCGATCAAGTCGTGCCAGTCGCCGTCGATACTGATGAAGTAGGTGCACTATGTGACGATACACCTGCGCACGCACCAAAGTTCGCGGCGAGCGAGCTCCCGAGAGAGGCGAGTGCGCGCTGTCCATTTTCGGCGAACGAGCCCCCGAGCAAGGCGATTGTGCGTTGCGCAAAACTCCACTAATTTCCATATTCTCCCGAATATTTTTCACCGTGGACTCATGGGAAATTGAAGTCTCCAATCTCATCTGATTCCTTTACTTCTTGGAGGCGTACGATTCTCGTCAGCTATGCCGATTGCGGCTTATGCTGTGGCTGACCAAGACATAATTTATACGTATGGCCTCCGATTTGCTGCTGCTTCGTGAGCCCCCTTTTTTTTTGAGAACTTGGTTCATTGACGGAACTTGCTTCGTGACGGAACTTGGTTCATTGACGGGTCTCCAATCCCATCTTTCGTGAGCATCTGTTGCTTTTTTTTTTTTTTTTACTAATAATGGGTACCCGAAGGCCTATATGCCAAAATCAGAGAGTAGAGCCGGACTGGTTCGATATCCCCACCGTCGAGAGGTGTTACCTTTTGATTTGACACACTCTAGCCATTCCAATTCCTCACAACATCTCCTTCACCTCATCAATGCCTTCATCGAGATCTGGTGGACAATGTGGAAGACTCATGCCTCAGAGAGCTCTGGGACCATTGCTGAAACAACTTGATGCCGAGTATGACATTCCCGCAGACCACTACTCTCAGATTTATCCTCGAAGTGGTTTACCACGATTTCCCTTTTTTTATAACCCTGCTCTGTCTTCTTACAACAACAAGACGGTTCAAAATAAGCACATTCCGATTCCTCCCACCGGCTCCGTGGTCCTCTTATGCAAAAACTCACCATCCTTGAAAAAGGTTGTGATGGTGAGCGCCGATTTCACCAAAATCGGCTTCCAAGGGCAGAAAGAACTTAGGCCAAGCCGCTTCCCCGATTCGCCTAAGGCGAGAACAAGAAGGAGGAAGGTAGCTATCATGAAAACCTTGAAGCGCCAAGCCCCAACCCCAGCTCAAGAAAATTTGCACGTAAGCCGATCCATGCCTTGGCTGGTTTCATCTATTCTTCTAGGCTTCTGCAACATGTTGTATTTCTTTTACAGGCCTCTACCGAAGAAAACTCCAGCGAGGGGACACAGTCCAGTCAAAGGGACTCGGGCACCTCTGGGAGAACCACCACGCAGAGCGCCGATTTGCCACCATCGCTTCTGAAGAAAAGGTCAGCTCCTGGACCTGCAGATTCCCAGGCTCCAATCGAAACAGGAAAGGGCGGTCTACGCACAAAGAGCCGATGTATCAAGAGAGCTCGCAAGGAACCGCAAACATCTTCCTCAAACCGGGAGATTTCGAATGTAATCACCCTCCATGTTCTCCTTAGCTCTTATTCACGGTACCCTATTGTTGTTCTCATCGGCTAACCCCTTCTTTTGCAGACTGATGACACCTCTAGTGGAGAAGTTGAGGAGGTACTGATGCCATCCACCACCTTGGACCTAGAAACTTCCAAAAGTGTAGGCCGACAAGGCTACGACTTGGCCGAGCCCGCGCCAGAAACACCCGCAGCCGATCACCTCTTCATCGGCCGTTCCTCCGGTCTTAGGAGAGGTACACTCCTTTCCCTTGGCTCTACCCTTCTCCTTTGCCGTATACTGACGCTCTTATTGTTTGTCAGGGTTGTGACCTCTCAGACCTGCTAACGTTCGACCCTGAATCCATCGAACCAACCATGTTTGTGACTCTGTCTGCTTATAGGTCAAGGGTGGAATTGGCTCGTCAGAGAATCAGCCTACGCCACGCCCAGCTTCCGTTGAAAGCCGATATTGCGAACAAATGTCGGCGGCTTAATGAGAAAAAGGCAGCTTGGACGCCAAACCGACACCTCTCGCTAGCACTGCTGAACTTGAGGCCTTGCGAAAGGAGTTGGAGGCCTTGAAGAGAGGGTCCGAGCCACCAAACAGCCATCCAAGATAAAGAAACTCTCATCGCTCACTCCCAATGGCTAGCTGCATGCCTCAAAGCTGAACCGAAATCTGATCTCGCCAAAATTCGTGCCCCGAACAAGCAAACTGTGACAAAGCCAGGACGAAGATGATGAGGCCAAGCTCGCCGAGGTGGATCGTGTTCGCGTTGACGCCCTCCATGCCCTTGAGGCATTCCTTCAGTAGAGCCTCTCCATGTAACTTGATAATTGCTCAATTGAGCTTGTACCTCTGCTTATAACAGTTTGCTCAATTTTTTTATTTTTTACGGCCGATTTATTTATGCATCGGCCCCCATATTTCAATGCCCATCATCCCACATACTTGGGAAATATTTCTTGAGATGTTGGCCATTGACAGCCACTGGGCACATACGTAATCTCGTACCTTATCCGTTTAAGTGCCCCCCGAGCCGATTTTTTCAAGTAATTGAGGATATCGGCTCTTCAGTCATCCTACTACTGCTATGCGGCATGCTTGAGATGAGATCATTTGCTTTTTATTTTTGGGGCCGATCGCAGGGATCGGCCTTGCCACATACGTCCATGACTTGGATCTTGCTACTCTGCCAGGCCGGTGGATAAGACCAGCTTCACCCCCTTTTTTGAAGCTTCGATGCGCTCACACCCGTCCAGATTGATTCCAGAGAGCGGCTCTTGGTCGTGCCCGTATCCCAAATATTCATGGCAGCTAGTGAGATCTCGATTGAGTCATCTGGCCCGAACAACCTCCACTTCATCTCCATCCCACCGTATGATGCATCCGATGCATTGTGGATGGAATGCACCAGTTAGCATTGATCCAATCCCTTCCTAGCAAGACAGCGTAAGTGCTTTGCGGTCGACGATGAAGAATGACGTAGGGATGGTTTTTCGCCCTACGGTTAGATCTACGTTCAGAACACCTTGCTTCCGACGCTGTCGTTGAAATCGCTATGTGGACGTTGGTCTTGATCAAATCTTCATTAGAGCATCCCAAACGTCTGAATATGGAGTACGTGCATTATATTGATCGCCGCTCCGAGTCGACCAACATCTTGCCGATAGGTTGCCCATTGACCTCGCACGTATAGGGCTTTCAAATGCCTCTAGCCCCTCTCTCGTGGCTTCTCAAAGATCACCGGCCGTGGACCGCAGTCCAAATTGTGCCACTGACACTTCCTCATCTTTTGGAGCACAAAACTCTACGTGAGTATGAACACCATGTTTGTATCACCCGATACTTCGTATCGACTCCTTGCCTCGTTTGGGGCGCCCACACTTTGGCGGCGCGCCTCGTTTCCAACGTTTGCTGAATTTTCACGGCCGTATCGGGCCGTGCTTTCCTCAATGTGTGCTGTACCGGTGGCCTCGCCTTCCTCTAGGCGCCTCACAGGGAGGCCGCCGCACCCTACGCTCCGAGAATGGCCGAGTCCATCCTGACACCACCTTGGCCGGTGGTATCTATCTTCTTCTTCATCTCCTGTTCGAAGTCTTCATCTCGAGATGACTCACTGCCCTGTTTCCGAGGTGGGAGAGGCTCCTAGACGCTTGAACACCGAAACTTCATTTGTTCCCTTCTTCAAGGTCTACATTCTCGCGCCTCGATTAGGCAATCGGCTCATTCCCGAGTCCCAGCAATGTTTAAGAAAGGATAGTTCCAATGCCTATCCATGTCTTCTTGCTCTCTTGACTTCCCTCTCTAGCGTGACGCTCATACCCTTCGTTGTCTCTATCGTATCGACGATATTTCCTGTCATCTGCATCAGACCACAATATCTCTCATCGTCTACGCTCGTAGCGCCGACGTCGGTCATATTGCATGCCCATATTTGTTAAGGAGATGCGAGAGTGGTCTGATACCGCACGCTTCTGTTTCTTCCTCGGTCGTGTACTGTGTGTCACTACACGGCCGGTCATGGGACTGCACCTCTCCTTTATCCTGCCACGGGAGGACCGTCGCTGACCCTTGCCATGGCGGCCTCCTCACAAGCCCCGCCATGTTGACATCAAAAGAGAAAACCTGCCTCGCATCTTATGAGTGACCGGATCCACTGGTGTTGACGCCGCAGAAACGGATGTGTGTCAACTTTCATGGCAAATTGTCCGAAGATTAATCGGCCCGATTCTATTGCCATTTGAATCTCGTCCGCGCAATACTTTGGTCGTTGGTGGCATGGGTGAACGTGGCATGCCATTTGCAGATGGCCTTCCGTTCATCTCTTGTGACGTAGGGATTTTGTGGCCTTCGGGTAATTTCAGCTGTTTCTCCTTCAAGAAGAATCAAAATCAGCTTTCAGTTTTGCTTAAATCAAAGTCAAACCCTTTTTGGAGGCCCTGTTGTTTCATCTTATTTGCAGACACGGGAACTCGCGTCCAGTCCATTCCAGCTACTCTGCCACTTCCCCGATCTTCCTACAGAGTCTTCGCCTCTTCCCGCATCGACCAGCCACCGTGCGCTTGAACTTGTCTTCTGGTACAATTCTCGGGGGTGGCGATGCTCATACGATGTCGCTTCGACCATGTGCGCCAACGAATTGTACTCACTTGGAATGTCGTATCCTTGAGTGGCGTCGCGAGGCCTCGCCACGGCGCCGATCGTTTCTTTCGTATAAATGAACCGAATAACATCGGTTCGTGCTGAAACGTTGAATGTACTCAGACACCGTCTCTCGCCTTTGCCGAACCCGCATCGATCAGCAATGCCAGCTTCGGTAGCTTCCGAATGATATTGTATGTGAAACTCCTCTTCCAGCTGCTTCCATGTCCGGAATCGAATCGTGGCAACGATGTACACCCAAAGGCCGGACCCGTGAGAGATTGCTGGAAGAACCTCACACGTAGCCGTCCGATGTCAAAACCATGCCTAACCGTGCCAAGTATCGGCTTACGCGTTCGATGGAGTTAGACCTTCTGATCCATCGAATTTTGTGAAGTCGTGAGCCGATACTTAGGCGGCAAGTGGGGATCAGTCATACTGCTTGGGATACTACTTGGAATAGCCGATTGTTCTCTTCTTTCAGATACCGAACTGGTCCTTCCAAGATTGCGCCGATCCGATCCAAGCGTGAGGAGCCGTAGGGGCTGGAGTCATGACCTGCTCCTGCCAGCACATTTAGCTAGCCACGCCCTGCTTTCAAGATCCGTCTTAACTCCTCGCGTTCCAAAGAATCCCTCCCGCTGTAACTGGCTCCGTATGCGCCTCAGCTGTTGCATTCTCGCACGTATGTGCACACGTATCCATGTGGGGTCTCCTTGGGCGGCTCTGATAATCGCCAGGGTCACCTCCAACCTTGTAGACGACGTATGCCGGTGAACCTTGTTGGCCGTGGAGCCGCCAACGTGGAATGGCAAAGGGTGGCCCAGTGCAGAACGATTTCTCCCCTGGGTAGCTCCAAGGCAGTCCCGAAGGAGAATACCGATGCTTCATGATTTCTTGCACCACACGAAGCGCAACACGCTCAAGAGTGTTCACCGGGCTCTCGGAATGCCGATGTAGAGAATGAGCCACCGCATAGTTAATTTCCTGGCGCAGGGCTCTGGTACGTTCCTCCGAAGGAAGAGATAGGATCTAGTCCCTCGAACGCGCCTTCGGGTGTGAATCCTTTGAACCTAATGCCGTGCGAACGGTTTTCAAAAGAGCCGATGAGATCGGCTTCGAAGATGGACTTCAGCTCATCGATTTCTTCTTATGCTCGTCAGGCAGATCTTCGTACTTGATCGGTCCGTCCGACATCTTGGCTGCCGATGTCGACGGGTTGTCGCAGTGTCCCACCTGGGCGTGCTGTAATGTGTTGTCGCCAAAAACCCAATTTGGCTGGCAAAGGTTAAGCAATTTTAAGAGCCGGGAGACTACCAAGATCGTCGTAGGCCCCGGGTGCTCGACGTCGTCTCCGCACGTTCCCACACGTCCCGGCGTGTTGCATGTACACCCGACCTATACCCGGTCAGAAGGTGTTGAATTGCTTCGATTAGTCTCCTGTATCACAGACACGTAAACATTAAATACGAGCCCTATCGGCTCTCAAGTTGCCCTGTGGATCGGCTCAAAGAGAGCCGATTGCCCCATGTTCACGTTGGATTTACGATGACATGGGGATCCCGCTTGATCAATACAAGTTAAACCATCTAATGGCGTCCTCAGGTAGGTTTTCACCGTTATGATCTAACATCCTACGCGTAGTCGAGCCTAGTAGACATGAAAGATGAAGGGAAAACTAACCCTAAAAGAGGCCTAAAAAACAACATTAAGTCAATTCCTGAACAATCCCTCTTAGGCTAACAAACCGCACTTCTCGCACTACCGGATCGTTCAACCCGTTTGCAAGGCCTAACCATACGGATATTAAACTAATCCTTGGAAGAACAAGGAGCAACTATACGCATCGGATCTACTAAATAACGAACAAGCAACAAAGCGTCTCATCCCCAAAATATCTACGATAAGTAATGCTATCGCCATCAACAAGGCTTCAGCACGAGCAACACAAGGTAACGACTAAACTATATCGCCTAGATCGCAAGATGCGATCTAGGCAACGATGCTTACCCCGAAGAAACCCTCGAACAAGGGGTGGCGATGCGCCTGGTTTGTGTTTGTTGTGAACGTGATTGTCCTCCTTTCTCAATAACCCTAGGTACATATTTATAGTCCAAGGGACTTTCTAACTCGAACGTACACCTAACCGTGTACGGGTTAAACTCTATCTTTTAATTCTAAACTAAGATGCAATCTACTAATAATGCATGTACACACGTGCACCCAGCTCAAACTCTCGCTACAGAAGGCCGCTCTTCGTAAACGGTCCACGTGTATATCCTTCAAGCCCATCTCAATTACGGCCCATCTCCTGATTTGGCCAAAATCTGGTGATAACAGGTGCCAACTGCGTAGACAAATTATTTGCCACAATCTTGGATAAACCGTGGATGAGGCTAATGGGCTTGTAGCACGAGATGCCTTCTGCCCCATCTTTCTAAGGAATGGGAACAATATTAGTGGAGGTGGAACAATGAGGATTTCTAGAGTGGATATTGGCAGGGACGGAGCCAGAAATTGGAGATAGGGGGGCGAGAAATCGAAGCATCGGGACAACGAGACCCACGCGCCGGCCCGCAAGACGGTCTCCTCATAGACAATTTCACCAAGACAAGAGGATTATGGGAAGGCTTAGACTGCGACATAAAATTCAAAGATAAAAATTAAAATCATAGAAGACATATGTATGTGGACAGATAAAGTTCGAGTTGATCCCATTCTATTCTTTTAATAATGTTAGACAAGCATATGTGGACAATCCAATAGTCTTTTATAATTTTAGATATTTGTAGTTTTCAGAGTTCTACCAAGTTTTGAAGGCACAGAAGCTTTTAGATCCTATAGTAGGAGATATGGACTGAATAGAAGATAATAGAATTTAGAAACTGCCGCAAAAATAGAAGGGGATTAGAGCTAGGAGGAAACTAGCCTTTCCTTGCCTCGTTGCCCAGCGCTCATGGTGGGCATGCTCTTCAATCAATTGAAAGATGCAAACTGCAGCAGAAACTGGCCAAGAGTGCTAGACCTAGGCGGCAGGGGGCGAATACAGAAAGAGGGGAGTAAGGAGGACGATCTATCTGTAGCAAATTAGGCTTTCTCGTCCTTTGGTCTTCTAAATTACGGATAAATAGATGGGCTTAGTTAGTTAAACAGTTGGGCTTCACCTGATTAGGGAGGGCGAAGTTACTCATTCACGTACGAAACGCTTGGTTTCCTGATCGCTATCAAGCAAAATCACGATCGATAGGGGGGGGGCGTCGCCCCCGCTCGTCCCCCCTTGAATCCGTCCCTAGATATTGGAGAAACGGTTGATCGCTTATATGATATCCTCTTTGATGGTATCCCAACATACGTTGGAAATTTTACCAATGAAACCTTCCGACCAGGACGCCTTATTGGAAGGCATGCCTATTGTTGCCTCCCATCCTCCGAGGAAGGGTATACTGATCCCTCGAAATCATGCACCGCAAGGTATAGGCCATCCCAATTCAAAGCGAGAGGGCTCAGCTCCCCTTTTTCCACGGTTCTCTTAAAGTGAATTTGAGCCACTTGTTGCTCTTCTACGTGAGAGGTGACCCACCCATGATTGACCCACCCATGATTGTGCAAAAACTTGAAGATGAATTTTTCGTCCGGCGTCGTGAATTTACTCTCGCTGGCATGAAAGAATTTGGTGTTAGCATCCCTTCTTTTATATACACTAGAAGTTGTCAACACAGATGTGCTACGTCACTACGGGAGAGCTCCAGTCTGCTGACGGCCGCCAGCCGTCGGCACAGCAAGGAAGGCCGTCGGCACAGGCTGTGCCGACGGTGACCGTCGACGTAGCGTCGTCGGCATAGTTCGGTCAGGGACTACCCGTCAAGACACAGACAAGAAGGCCGCTCGCACAGACCGGCCGTTTGATAGATTGTTGTGCCGACTGGCCATACCGGCATAGTATTTCAAAATTTTCAATTTTTTTTGAAAAATATTTTTTTCAATTTTCTTCTTATTCTTTTTTACTTGTTAATCTTTCACAATCACACTTACACTTAGTACATCTAATCTTAGGTCAAATTGCACTTGTAGTCAAACTTCCCAGTTGGTCACCCATCCTCACACTACTCCCGCCCAAAGCACGATTAACTTCTTGGTTTTCTTCGGATGAGCTTCCATGAAAGAAATGACGCCCTTGTTGTTAATACTACCATATCAATCATATTAACCCTTTGACCGTGCTGCCACATCTCTATATTTTTTTAATTCTAAACAATTACTTAAGTAAACAACAATTAATATATATAAATAATAATAATATAGAATTTGAAAAACAATTAAATGATTTAATTTTTGACTTTTTATTTAATATGGAATAATTAATATCAGTAAATACGAATTTGGCAAATAATATGTCTAAATTGATCAGAAAAATAAGAGGAATACAAATATGACATCCATATCATATTTTGAACCTACAATTTAATTTACCCAAAAATCATGAGCAATAGATCAAGTACCTCTAGTTTAAATCTGGTTGACTTTATCGAAAATGAGGTGGGAAACGGCCTCGGCATGGCATAGTTTGCCGAACTGAGGTCATATTTGGCACGTGTGTGGGTCCTAGGATGGGAAGCAAGACCCCGGACGCGGATTTCTAATCCGACCCATGGGCGACCATATTTTCATCTTTAGCGTGCCCAAACGGTTTTTATTTGTGAAGCAGCTACATGGGCGCATTTTAGTATGACGTGAAACCTCCGTGCGATGATAGTAGACCACCTACGCACCACCTATCACATGGCATGTACACGCGTTAGCTATTTGAGAATCCATGCGGCTTCCGGCGGTGTCCCGCCGATTCCGTTGGAAACTGACCGGATTTGAACTAGGGCTCAACTATCCGTCACTCCAGAAATTCCGGAAAAAATGTTTTTAGTTCTAAGATACATCATTATATGTGCTAATTTTGTCCGTTTAGTTTGTTCGCGAATGGGTGCACCCGCACGCCCGACGGGCGATACCGCATGTCCCGCGGTCCTGTTTTGGCCATGGCAATTTGAACGAAGTCAAAAAATCCCACGGAGCCGCGTGGCGTCATTTTATATGTCATGGTAACTATTCCGTTTGTCAAAACTGGGATACGGCAATTATTTTGAAAAACCCTTCACGAAAAGGGCTATCACGTCCGAGTTCTATGGATTGGAGGAAATGAGGAGGGAAACGGCCTCGGACGGCATAGTTTCCGAAACAAGGTCATATTTGGAACGTGTGTGGACCCTAGGGATGGGAAGCAAGACCGGTGCGGATTTCTAATCCGACACACGCGACCATCGCTTCATTTTTAGCGTGCTCAAACGGTTTTATTTGTGAAGCAGCTACATGGGGCACATTTTAATATGACGTGAAACCTCCGTGCGATGATAGTAGACCACCTACGCACCACCTATCACATGACATGTGCACGCATTATCTTTTTGGGAACCCATGCGGTTTCCGGCGGTGTCCCGCCGAATCCGCTGGAAACTGACCGGTTTGAACTAGGGCTCAACTATCCGTCACTCCAGAAATTCCGGAAAAAATGTTTTTAGTTCTAGGACGCATTATTATATGTGCTATTTTTTGTCCGTTCAGTTTGTTCGCGAATGGGTACACCCGCACGCCCGGTACGGCGATACCGCATGTCCCGGGGGTCCTGTTTTGGCCAGATGGCAATTTGAACGAAGTCAAAAAATCTCACGGATCCGCGTGGTGTCATTTTATATGTCATGGTAACTATTCCGTTTGTTAAAACTGCAATACGGCAATTATTTTGAAAACCCTTCACGAAAAGGGCTATCATGTCCGAGTTCTATGGATTTCAGGGGAAATGAGGTGGGAAACGGCCTCGGCATGGCATAGTTTCCCGAAACAAGGTCATATTTGGCACGTGTGTGGGCCCTAGGATGGAAAGCGAGACCCCGGACGCGGATTTCTAATCCGACCCAGTGCGACCATCTTTTCATTTTTAGCGTGCCCAAACGGTTTTTATTTGTGAAGCTACATGGGGCGCATTTTAGTATGACGTGAAACCTCCGTGTGCGATGATATTAGACCACCTACGCACCACCTATCACATGACATGTGCACGCATTAGCTTTTTGGGAACTCATGCGGCCTCGGTGTCCCGCCGAATCCGGAAACTGACCGGATTTGAACTAGGGCTCAACTATCCATCGCTCCAGAAATTCCGAAAAAATGTTTTTAGTTCTACGACGCATCATTATATGTGCTAATTTTTGTCCGTTTAGTTTTTCGCGAATGGGTGCACCCGCACGCCCGGTACGGCGATACCGCATGTCCCGGGGGGCTGTTTTGGCTGATGGCAATTTGAACGAAGTCAAAAAATCTCACGGAGCCGCGTGGCGTCATTTTATATGTCATAGTAACTATTTCGTTTGTCAAAACTAGGATGTGGCAATTATTTTGGAAAACCCTTCACGAAAAGAGCTATCACGTCCGGAGTTCTATGGATTTCGGGAAATGAGGTGGAAACGGCCTCGACATGGCATAATTTGCCGAAACGAGGTCATATTTGGCACGTGTGTGGGCCCTAGGATGGTAAGCAATACCCCGGACGCGGATTTCTAATCCGACCCACGAGCGACCATTTTTTCATTTTTGACGTGTGTGAAAGCCATGAAACCTCGAACATTATAGCTCATTTATAAGAAAATTTATTTAGGTATTTGAAATATTCTATTTTTGATATTTTTCTATGATAGATCTTGTTTTTCTGCAAAATTTGATATATTATACTTATTTTTCTCAGTTAGAATGATTTAGTTATGCTTTTTTGAAGACTCGCCGTTGAGAAAGGAAGCTATGACGGCTTAACCGTCGGCACAGTTCTGTAGTGGAAAAAAGGAAAAATGTTGTGCCGACGGCCAGATGTCCTGTGCCGACGGCCAGAACTGTGCCGATGGTGACCGTCGGCACCTCCAGCCTGTACCGACGGCCAATTTAACGCCGACGGTCATCCTCGTCGCCGCGCTCCGGAGGCTACTCTGCCGACGGCCCCGATATTTGGCCGTCGGCACATCGCCTGGCCGTCGGCGTACGGCAATTCTCTGTAGGCACATTATTACGAAACAGAAATCAAAATCGCTTCGCTTCGCTGTATATGCTGAGAGGATGACAGACAATGTGAGTAGCTAAATGGCCCAAGGACAACACAACTAATTTAGCCAGGACCATGCAGTTGCTGCTGTACGTTAGTACGTACCGATGTGACTGTGTGCAGGAAGTTAACGAGAGCGCACTGTGAAACACGATCTTTGGCAAGCTGGAGCAGGACCAGCCTCCAAGATTTCATGGTCCTGAACCTACATGTCTAATTTGGTTCGGTCCCAAGATAGGAAGCTGCATCGTCTTTTCGATCGGGTGCGTAAACAGGCCCTCATCTCGATCGACCAGTCGCCCGCCCGCGCAGCGGTGTATAATTCAGGTCGGTCTGGTCCACCGGTGGCTGCTTTTGGGCCAGCCCACGGTCGGCCAGTGACTGTCGATCCTACCAGGAGATCGATCCAGAGAGATTATTGAGTAGGGCCGATCGATGGATCGATGACATGAAGCGGCGTTCTAGATCGTACTAGTCTTGCATGATGAGTAATCCTGACATTGTAATCAGCGCACCACGAAGACTAGAACCTTATAAGCAAGTTCAATAATACAGTTGGTTGTTGATATAAGCAACATGTCATGTCACTTTAGCTACTAACTTATAGCCAACATATACCATCGGAAGAGGGGCTCCCTCAGCCTCCCCTTCTCTCCCATGTTTGCTCTCAGTTGCGCCGCCTGAGCGACGGCTTTGTCCTAGCCTATACTTGGCTCGTGCTCAACCTTCACCGGTCCAGCGAGGAAAAGGTCTCGGCTTTCTGATCTCTTTGTGCTTCTCTAGTGATGTGATTGTATCATGGTGGGTGCTCGCGAATGCCGATGTTGTCCCCGGTCATGGAGTGGTTGGTTTTGGATTGAAGTCGACGGCTCTGGCGAAAGCCACAACTGGTCTGTCCGGAGCCGATGACGGTGACACTCTTGGGCGCCATTCTCCTCCTTGGAGGTGTCTTAGTTGAGCATGGGGTTTGCCCCCATCATGGTCGGATGTCTCTAGGTGAAAACCTTGAGCCTTGATGGGTCGAGCAACAACATCACTTTGGTGTCGTTGTCTTTCCTAGAGGCATTGCTTCTGAGGCCTCGTCATTCTCTTGCTTCTCGTTCCGTGGTCACATGTGGCTGACGTCTGCACATGGTAGTCGGTTGGTTGGGATTCCGGTGGTGTCCATAGGTGTCACCCTCCGCTCTTCATTTTTTTTTGAGACAAAGATCTCAAGGCTTCAAGTTTCATCTATGTTTGTTGTAGTCATGCTCCTCTCATTATGGGTGCCGTTTTGCTCTTTTATGTGCTTTCATTGTAAGATAGTAACTTCATCGTAGTTCGTGTATGTTCGGGTTGTGCTGTAACCCTGGCCGGTTAATGGCTTTGTTAATTTAAAGTCGGGCTCTTTGAGCCTACTTAAAAAAATCGTTGACTCTCAAATGCCTATAAGTACGTGTTAGAGCTGATTTTTGCATTAAAGCTCGGTAGCTCATTTACCTTCGCTCTCTTCTCCTCTTTTATTCAACTAAACACAAATAAGTTCATATTACTTGCCACTAGTATGAAACTATGGATGTATCTAGAACTAAGATATGTCCAGATACATCTATATTATATATTAGTGGCAACTAATATGGATCGAAGTGAGTATTTAAATCATTTATAGCTTACTCACTAACGTCATTCTACTTGCTCTATTCTCAAAAGCAAAAAAATCTAGAACCTGGAGCCAACACGAGATGCATGCATCATGTCCACTTCACATTGCGGCGAAGCTTGTACCTGCGCATCGATGTCGCTTGCCAGAATGCCAGTACCACGTACGGCGCGGCGTCAACGCTGGAGAGCCAATCACGAGCCGCTCATCGCTATCTCCAGCCTCGCCCCGGGCTGGCAAGAGGCGTGCCGCGCCGCACCCTCGTCACATGCATGGCATGGCAGTGCGTGGACCTAGGCGGCCGGGCGGGCGCCGTCGATCGGACCCGTCACTTCGATCGGACGCGCATGCAGCAGGTGTACTACCAGCCTGCTAATTGCCTGTGCCAGGCCCGAGGACGATCAGCCGGTGAGGCGTCACCTCGAGCTCCTCCCGCCGGATGGATCACCGATCGCTCGCCACGCAACGCGCGCGTGTACAAGTACTCCGTATTACATTACGCGGTACGACGGGGAGGCGACGCGCGCGGCCGATCGACCGATCGGTTTACACACGCTGGCTGGGACCTCGGCAGCGGCGGCGACGGGTGGCTGCCGGGGATGGGAGGGGGGACCGGCGGTGGTGGTGGCCGGGCTGCTGCGCGCACCTAACGCTGCTCCCGCGGCCCGGTTGTCTGCCTGCCTGCCCTGCGCACCTAACACTGCCGCGCGCGATCGGGCCGGCCGGGGACAGACAGGCGCGCCTGCCGCGCGCGTGCCGTGCGCCCTACATCGCCGGCCCCTCACCTCTCCATCCATCGATATCGATCGTACGTGTCCCGTTAATCTCTCTCAAGGCCCAGGTTAGGTGTATGACAGCATTATTCAGTGCGAGTTCGGGGCCGGGATCCACAGCCATGATTGAGCTTGAGCATCATCGATCGATGGTTAGGCCGATCGGAAATTTGCGGCGAGAGGTGGGTGCTCCCTTCGCCGCTCCGCATTAACGTTTCAGTTGGGCAAGTACGTGTACCGGTCGATCCATGTCCTCCTACAACGTGGGAGAGGCACAAGCACAAGCTAGGGTTGGAGGCGAGGGGCTGGGCCGCACGGTCTCTCTCACGGGGCTCCTCCCTGGATTTTGACACATCAGCTCGTAAAATCAATCTCAAAGCTCCACCGTCACCTGGTACAGTGGTACTTCGTACTTGTGTGTACACAAAATGTATAGTATCATGGTGTCTTTGTAATTGTACTGTTCTAATCAGAAGCATCAGCCGGTGCCTAGCTGCTCCCACTAATGGCGATGATGCTCTCAATCTTGTGTTCACCAGCATCTCATCACCCGCGGAGGTGGCGGCTAAGGCGACGCCGGCAACTCTGCGTGCTGGACAGTGGAGGTCGGCTCCGACGCCGTGACCGCCACTGAGGTGAGCCGAGATCATGGGGATATCTTCAGGAGACTTGCATGCCGATATTTTCAATTTTCAGTTGCGATGTTGGCCTACTTACTCAAGCAGATCCCCAAATCGCAAACCCCAGATCCGCATATTGAGGTCACCCCAAACGTGTTTTGGAGGCCGAAAAAGTGCCGCGCAGTCCAGACGAGCCAAACGCGGCCTGCATAACAGCATATTCGAATATGTTGTTATGCGAGCCGCGTTTGGCGCATCGGGACTACGCATCCCTTTTTCGGCCCGCAACCAAAAACCGCAAACACAGGATTTATCCGAATTATTCGAAGCGTTTGGCGCATCCCTTTTTCTGCCCGCAACCAAAAACCGCAAACACAGGGTTTATCCAAATTATTCGATGATTCTCAAATGCAGCAACAAAATCATGCAAAATAGATTGTTCAAAGTACTCAATCATACATGAAACACGGTACCAAAAGAAGATCGAACATCACATCATGAAAGAGGGAAGTGATCACGCTTCACCATCGCTTGACGGCGCATCGACATGGCCGCCGCCGCTCGCCGTAGCGTCTCCACCTCCGGCAGTCATCGCGGCAGCCATGGCAGCGCGTGCAACTTCCCTCCTCCGCGCCAAGATCTGTGTCTTCGTGAGCTTCCACCACTCAAGGGTCTCCTCATCCATGGCGGTCGGGTTCATCAACATAGTGGCATTCTCCGCCGTGATGAGCTCCGCCATGGCACGATGCTCCTCGGCGCGTGTTCTCTTCTCCTCAATGTCGGCCTTGCGCTTTGCATCCTCCCGGAGTGTCGCCCACTATGTCTCTTTCTCCCTTGTCTTCGCCTCCATCATCTCCTTCTTCGCTGCCAAAGTTTTGATCGTCAACGCCTCTTTGGATTTGACCATCACCTCGATCTTGAGAGGAAATGAAGTGGCCTCTCCTTGTCTCTTGATCTTCTCCTTGGTCGCCTTGCATCCATCCGGCCTCTTGTCCTTGTTGTTCTTCTTGGTCTCAAGCACGTTATCCTCCTCCGCGTCCTCCAACTCGATAAGCTTGTGCTTGGACGGTGGCGCCTCTTGCTCCCTCAACTTCCATTTTGGATTGTGCTCAAGAAGGGCATAGCAATGAGCGAATTTGAACGGTACATGCTTCAAACCCGGCATCTCCCGGAACCTTTGCTGCGCAATAGATTCCCAATCGCCGGAGTTGGTGCCGCTCGGTGGCGCGTTCCTCACGCCCTCGATGCAACCTGACCACCGGCTACACACCGTCTTGATGGTGTCCCATCGGCCTTGGAGCGAGCGGTAGGAGCGGGTCGGAGTAGTAGAGAGAGGCGGCATCAATTGGAAGAATTTATCCTCGATGTGTTGCCAATACCTCTTGCCGATTTGGTCGGTGCCGGTCACGGCCTCCATCAAAATCGCCTCCCAAGCACGGATCAATATCACGTCTTCGAATTTGGAGTAGTTGACGGTCCGGATCGCTCTCCCCTTCGCCTTGGCCACCGCCCCATCGAACGACCCCTCCTCGATCTCTTCCAATTCATCTTCTCCCTCGCCACAGGCGTCTTCTTATTCCTCAAACTCCTCCCCTTCGAGCCCCTCCTCCAATCCATCGTTGTAGTCACCGTAGTCCGCAAGCGGCGGCGTGTCGATGTCCACGGCAGCATCGTTGAGCATGTCAATGTACGACTCCGGCGTGTCATCAACCGCGGGACTTTCATCGACCACCTTGCGCGCATCGGCCGGCTCCATTGGTGTAGGCACCAACGCCGCTGTCAAGGCAGTCAGCGACACCATCTTTGCCGCCGGTGGCTTCTTCGCAGCCTTCTTTGGCGCCGGTGCCGGCGCCGCGACCGCCACCTTGCTGCTCGACGGCTTCACCCGCTTGGCCGGGACGGCAGGGGCAACTGCAGCGGGGAGCGCCGGGCCAGCGGGAGGCGCGGGGACGACGTGCTGCCCCAGCCGCTTCCGCTTTTCGGCTGCTGCAGCAGCGAGAGGCGCGGCGACGACGGCGCCTTCGGTGGTGGCTTCTGCGGCGGCGCTAGATCCAGATGCGGTCGTTGCATCTAGTCCGTGATGGCGTGTGCTCGTCGTATGGGGACACGCTGTTGGGGAACCCCAAGAGGAAGGTGTGATGAGCACAACAGCAAGTCTGCCCTCAGTACGAAACCGAGGTTTAATCGACCGGTAGGAGAAAGGCGTGACTTTTGGGGTGTTGCTGGCTGACTAGTGGCAGGGCGCACTACCGGCATCAGCAACAACGTGGAACCTGCACACAACACAACCAAAGTACTTGCCCCAACTTACAGTGAGGTTGTCAATCTCACCGGTTTGCTGAACACAAAGGATTAGATGTATCGAATGGAAGGAGATGTTTGCAGAAATTAAACAGAACAGGATTGCAGTTGAATTTATTAGTAAAGGAAATAGGACCGGGGTCCACAGTTCACTAGAGGTGTCTCTACATAAATAAATAGCATGTTGGGTGAACAAATTACGGCTGAGCAATTGACAGATTATCAACCATACATGACAAGATGATTACTATGATATTTGGTATTGGGCATTACAACATAATACATAGACCGTAATCCAACCTCGTCTATGACTAATAATCCACCTTCAGGTTAGCGTCCACACCCCTTCCAGTATAAAGTTGCAAACAACAGACTATTGCATTAAGAAATGTGTGTAAAGTAAACAAGAGAATTACCCTTGGATAAAACATTGTTGTTTTCTCCCTAGTAGCAACAACACATCTACAACCTTAGAAGTTATAAAGTCACTCTCCCAGGAAACTAGAGGCATGAACCTACTATCGAGCATAAATACTCCCTCTTGGAGTCACAAGTGTCCACTTGGCCAGAGTTTCTACTAGCAACGGAGAGCATGCAAGATCACAAATAACATATGACATGAATATATAACAAAACTCAACATAGTTTTCAACATTCATCGGATCCCAGCAAACCAAACATATAGGATTACATAAAGATGATCTTGATCATGTAGGGCAGCTCACAAGATCGATACATGAAGCACAAGGTGGGGAAGACAACCATCTAGCTACTGCTATGGACCCATAGTCCAGGGATGAACTACTCACGCATCACTTTGGAGGCGGGTAGCGTGTCAAGGTGGGATCCCCATGGGATGTCATTTTGTACTATGTAGTTCAAATTTTGATGTCAAAATTTGTACTAAAAAAATCAAATTATACTACAAGTGGGACAAAAGTGGGATCCCACCTGACACCCTTAGAGGCGGGCATGGCGATGTAGATGCCCCGTGATTTCCCCTCCGGCAGGGCGGAAGAGCTGAACCCCTCCCCCTCCCGAGATGGGTTCGGCGATGGTGGCCGCAACAGAACTTTTCGTGGATGGATGCTCGGGTATCTAGGGTTTTCCCGAGAAGATGTATAAATAGGCGGAGGATTCAGGTCGGTGGGCGCCTGGGGGGCCCACACCATGCCTTGGCGCGGGCCTAGGCTTGGCCGCGCCAGGCGGTGTGTCTGGTGCGCCTCTTCATCCCCCCTCCGGACTTCTTCTTCGTTTCGGTAAAATATTGACTTCGGCTTTTGTTTCGTCCAATTTCGAGAATATTTCCTGTACAACTTTTCTGAAATACAAATGATGAGGACATCCCTACTACACTACTACCTCCGTCATTGCAAGATAAAGACGATGTTGTTGTGAAGCTCAAGTCCAATGAAATCAGGATTGGACCAATGACACAAGCTCGTGCAAAGCTACTCAAACAACATGTGAACTTGTTCCTAAGTGATACTTTGATCGATGAGAACTTTATACTACCTAAGTCCTATTACTTATGTATGATCAGGTATGAAGAAGGAGCAAGCATCGCACGAGGAGGAGAGGAGCAGCTGGACAAGAAGCCGGACGTGCTGGACATGGAGCTGGACATGAAGACATCCCATGGAAGCGCGAGGAGGAGAGGGAGGCATGCGAGGGAAGAAGACAAAGTCCAGGCGGCCCGGTCATCGGCCGCCACGCCGGGCGCACCCGGTCCAACCGGCACCGACAGCCCAGCCCGGTGGCGACTGGATCCCCAGCTGTTGCCAACCGGGCACTATCCAGTAAGCCTGGACCCCTAGTCCGGTCACCACCCGGTGGCAGGCCCGGTTCCAACCGGCCTGCCCGGTCCTAGGCCCGATCGACCGGCTCAGTCTGCCTCGACCAGATCCAATCTGGGTCGGTTTTCTATGTGTATTTTCGACTTTTGGTCATCCTGAACCCCTATATAAGTGCCCAGGACGCCACCAAATTAGGTTTAGACCACGTTTAAGATAAACCCTAGTTCATAGTTTTTGCTTTGCAAGTCTATCGAATTTCTACACCATATTGCATTGATTTGGTGTATACCCTGAAAGTCTTGTGTGATCTGCTGTTCCATTGGGAATTAGACGGTTGCAACTTACCGCTTCGTGGTCGGCGGCTACGTGCGCAAGTGTGTGGAGTTGCGAAAATCTTGCAGGGTTGAGAGCTGTTGCATTGGCGACAGGGACCAATCGAGAGACTTCGTCGCGTCATACAAGTTATCATCCACTTCATCATCAAGTTATCTCCGTTGTGTTCATCCCGTGATCATCATCACCACCGTGCTTACTGAGAAGATCGGCCAACCCCATATGGTTTTCATCATTGGTGATGGTTGTTATTCTAGTGTGGTGTGCTGGTTCTTTGGGGCCTTAGCACCACAACTTCCATCTGTCTACTACAACAAGCATTGCCCGGCTTCGGTGATGGTGGGGTGATGACACCGGCGCGCATTTGGCTCACGCAAGTGTATATAGTCATTGCTAGGTGGTCCAAATACCTATTTATATTTTTATTACTTTTGGAGTTGTTTGTGCTACTATTGATGATGCTAGATCGGATCGGCAGAATTTTCGCCGAAAAATATATTATTGTGTGAAATTATTACTATGTAATATGGTTTGAATATTTGTTTAAGACCATGCAAGATCTTGCTATTGGTCAAGAAAAACTCTCTTTGAGGCCAGCCGTATTAGGACTTATGCTCACTACACTTTTGATAAGGAAGTACCAGGGAGCGCCCGTGTGGAACGTCCCTCCCAATACGCCGGCAACAGCCACTTCCATAGCAATACTGCCAACGGTCTTAGAGCATCTCCAGCCGCGTCCCCCAAACCGTCCCCCAAACCGCGCCGGATTGAGCGTTTGGGGGACGTGTTTCGTTCGTGCCGCGTTTGGGGACGTCGCTCCCGCCGCGTCCCCCAAACAAAATTTCGCAAATTTTAAACTTAACTAGATTCGATTAGATTCGTCCAAACTTACATAGATTCGAACGAAATTTGACTAACTTTAAAACTAAACCTAATCTAGAACCACTTGCGGCGGCCGGAGGCGTCGTACTGCTGGAAGTTGTACATCTCGTCGGTGACGACCTCCTGCTTGACGCTCGTCGACGGGCTCGTCCTTCACCAAGCCGCTTGGTCCCTCGCCGTCGTCGGTGAGGTCCACCGCCGGCTTGCCGAGTCGCAGATGGACATGGCGATCGCCGCGTCCAGGTCGCCCCTCCAGGCGTCCTTGTCGTCCATGGACGCCAAGAACGCCGCCCGCAGCCCCGGGCAGTCCTCGGGGTCGTGTCGCGATGAGCGCCGCCGCCGCTCGTACCGCCGCCGCCGCCGCGACGCTTCCTCCGCTCCTCCTTCACCTCGGCTTCGGGATGAGGAGGGCGCCACCGCGCCTCCCTTGCTGCCGCCGCTGCGCTACCGCCACGCCGTGTTGACGGGCGTCGCCGGCTCCTCCTTGACCTCCCGTTTGGGGACGGTGTAGGGCGCCGACCGGACGACGAGGACGGCGTCGATCGCGCCGGTCCCGAGGAAGAAGAGTGCGAGGAGGACGAGTACGTCGTCCTCCTCGGCTGCCATTGAGGAGACGGCGGCGGCGACGACGCATCTCCAGCCTTGGAGCGCCGTTGCGGCCGCGGATGACGTTCTCGGTGCGCCGAACGCCCTGAACAGGCGCGGCCTTCCCCGTTCCAGCTGTTGGGGCCGCCGACGAGGTTGTCGGTGTTGTGCATCTCGACGTCGTACTTCGCCTTGAAGTACGTCGTCCACCAGGCGTCGTGGACCGCCCACGTCGGATCCAACCGCTCCTCGGCGGTGAGTTGAGCCCGACGGCCTTGATGGCGTCCCTCCATTGGTCCGTCTTCGGCCGGGACGCCAATGCCGTTCACGGCCATCTTCCACCCGCCGCCGCAGCCGCATGTCCGGCGGGCCGGATACCGGCGTGATACACGCCCACGCCTCCGCCACGGTGAGGCTGCCGCGGCCATTCGCCGCGGCGATCTTGCGGGAGGACGAGCTCGACATTTTTTGAGCGGCGAGGAGAGATCTGGAGGAGGCGGCGGCGACGAGAAGGATTATGAGCGGCGATAACTGCAGGGCGTCTTAAAACAGCGGCGGCCGGGTGGTTGCACGCAATAACTCCGCGCGGACGGCCACGCGGCCATGCACGACGAGACGCGTCCTGCGTCGCCTGGGAAACAGGGACGCCATTAACGTCGCTTGACCAAAGGTAGGCGACGGGGTTTTAGCCTTCCGTGCCGCGACGGGTCGGGCCCGCGTCGGCTGGCCTCGCTTTCGTTGTGTCCGGAGCGTCCCCCCGTGGGACGGGACGGGCTCGGGGCACCGGACACCGTATCGGGCCGTGCCGGACAAAATGGGCTTTGGGGCCGCTTTTTTTGTCCGGCGCGCACCAAATCCCTTTGGGGGACGCGACTGGAGATGCTCTTACCGGTTATGACAATTTGGGAGCTGCCGGTGGAGATGTTGTAAGTCTCGACTCTCCATCTCTTACATTAGACTATCGTCGATCTTGCAGGAGAACATGCGATACAACTGTTACGTTCAGGTGACGACTAATGAGGACCAAGAAAAGGGAAATGCATGGTTCCCATTCTGTCAGAAACACAATAATTCGATCAGCACTCACCGCGTTCAGTTCTTAGGAGGACCGAAGCCGCATTACAACTTTGAGAAAATGCTGCCCCTGCTGTTATACTTCATCTGACCGAGAAAAGCAGGCTTCCTTGGTCAACCATAGAAAGCTCTGTCAGCGAGGGGGCTAACTAAACATCTCTTTTTGTTACAAGGGTAACGCAACATTTTTCAATCTCATAAATCAAGGCGCATTCTACATATTTCTTGGGAGTAGAAATATAGCAATCAACAAGGGAGAGATAAATATGAAAATGGGAACGCCACACATTTGTATTGAAGTAAAAAAAAAGTGTAAATTCGTTTCAATTTGACAGCACATTTTTTTTACCATGTGATATCTACCATCTTATATTCATGCATCATATACCCTATTTTTTATTATCTTTTCAGCCTCAGCAGCTATCAGATGCCTAACACCATGCTCCCTCAGCCAATTCTTATCTGTAATCATTCTATCTCCTAGTTGCTTCTCATCGACCTTTAGCAATTTCAATCCATCAGACAGTCTCGGGAAGAAGCCTTCAGGCCTCAGACACCAGGCTTGGAAAACAGCAAACAGAACACTCAGATCAGCATGAAGCCTTCCCACCCCACCGTTACTGAACTTTGGGCTTCCCGTGAAAATTCCTGCGAAAAGCAGCTGGTCTACTCCACTTGCCACAGCTCTCCATAATGTTACAAAGTCTAGCGCATTTAGGCCAACTTCCAGCTTAGATAGCCTTCCTTGCATGTAGCCTGAAGATTCGATGATGGCCCTGGATATAGCTGGTTCTTCTGAATGCTCCTGCCACTGCCTTTTGTTCTTCAGATAATCCCGAGAGCGACCATCAAATCCCCTAAGAATGACAGTAGAAATCTTATCAACCCATTCTGATCTGAACTCTTTCAGTTGATTTATCTCTTGCTGGAATACACTCCTGCCTTCACCAACTAGAGATAAATTTTCCATTTCAAGAAAGAATACATCCTCACACCATTGTGTCAATGTGGATTCCATGAACCGAGCTGCATTAATGGACTGTGACACTTTGATCAAAGCATCGACATCTGCCAGAGCAGTTAGTCCCTCTGCTTCTTGGCACCTCCGAAACATGCAACCAAGGAATTCTGATATTATGGGTGAAGCAGAACCCTTAATGAATTCTGCCCTAAGTGCAATGCTAGGAATAGGCCTAGCACGATCAATCAGCAAAGACAAGCCCTGCTGAACAGCACCAGTTACTGCTGGAGATTTGTAGTCATCTGATCCGTACTCAAGCATTGCTCCTTCAATCCTCTTACTCCAATTTTTCTCATTCTCCATTGCAGACTTAAGGTTATCAAAAATCTCTTGTCTCTCAATCTCTGCCCATATTTCAAGCCAGTCTGGACGATCACAGAAGACAGAGAGCACTGAGATCCTCTGCCAATTGTCATCATCCTTCACTGAAAGTAGCAGTCCTGTACTTGAGATCAAATCTTGAGTCCGCTTGTCAAAAGATATCATCAGATCCACAAGGTTAAGCCATGAGACTCTTGCTTGAGAAGGCGAGCTGCTTGCATCAGTTGAGCTACTTTCTTGAATAAGTTCAATCTGCTTAGGAAATATCTCTTTCGCCAAGTATGTAGATAATGTAATAACTATTCCTGAAATCCACTCTTCTCTGCAACTATACCCTACAAGATTGGCCTTATCTACAAGGGGCTGTAGTATCTCATCCATGGAATCAACAAAATCTCTTGTTATCTTAAAAGCAAGAGCAAAAACAAATTCAGGATTCTCAACCCATTTGGAAAAATGGTGTTGTGCTGCAGCAGACAATGGATTTACTAACTCCTCTATTACCCATAATGGTTGACGTAGTTGGTTGTCCACATTATGCCCTTGCAATTGCCTAGCTTTTCTGCGTTTCTGTAATTCCTGTAGACTGCATAGCGAAAGAAAGCTTTCGGAATACTTTCTTGTCAGGTCACCCTTCATTGAAAATAATGGGTTCACTGTCTCTGCTGATTTCCCGGAATTACTATCGGAAATTTGTGTTCCAGCAAGGGAAGGAGGCCATCCAAGGGATGAAAGAAGGGCTCGATGATCAACAATAGCTTGTGGTCTTAGTAAAGCTAAAGACCTGTCCACTCTGTGATCCACTGCAGATATAAGGCGAGTCCATTGTGGTCTGGTCCTTGTAACTGAAGCTAAAAGATCTTCTATCTTTTTGAGATATTCAATAGCAACATGATGGGTTTTCTGGAGTAAAAATGACAATGGCAAAATCAGCACTTGACAACTTAACTGTCCCCCCCAAACACAGTATGACATGAATCATACCTCTGAATTTTGTCCGCGGGATTTAAGTTTTGCAGTCACAGAAGAGGAAACGGCGTCTTCTACATCACCGATCAAACTGTCAAGCTTTAAAGCCATTTCTGTATATGACAACCTACCGTTAACAAACCATCAATTGCAAAGTCAAATATAAACAAGCACTCAGCCACATTAAATAAAAGTAAAGTAGTAAGCAGTAATCCCAGAGAAAACAAAAGAAACGAACCGTGATAAACACCTAAAGCCATCTAATCTAAAAAAAAGTTGGGGGGTTTTTCATCACCGGCAAGTCAATTAGCTTTCATTCAATTCATCATCCTAATCCTCCATGATGAACCACATATGTAAACTTGTCGTCATCTTTAGTACTCTTTGACCAGTACAGTATCTTAGGTTCAACCATCTTTTTATTCCATAGATTGCATGCCATGCAAGTACCTCTCATTTCTAGGTCTCTAGCATAAAGGAAACTCTTGGATAGAGTAGAAAAGAAAGAATGACTAAGAAATTAAGAATAGTCCAATATTTTGAATGATGTGTTTGGGTTAAAACCCCACGATGAGATAATGAAATACATTCTAATAACTTGAGAAATCTCAATATACATAATTTTAATTGAAATGGGAAAAGATAAACTGCAGTATCGATGGTAAGAAAGAACAAGACATTTTAAGCCTAAAAATAGTCCCAATAAATCCCAGGAATAACTACCAAGTTATTAAGCGGTGGTTAGGGGTGGAAAATCTCGGAAGTCATGAGCTAACTCAGTCCGTTAAGGACTCAGCTCAAGCTCGTGCCATAGTGAGCCAAGCTGAGTCAAGCTAGCATGTTAGGCTTGCTTCATCCAAAAAAGGCATGTTCACCACATTGCCCAAGGCCCAGAGCTTTCACTCAGTACACTAAACCCAACCTCATTTTTGTGACTTGATAATCCCAGATTGTATAAAGAAAATTATTATTCGAAGAGATTTACTACTTGATGATCCCAACAATCTGAGCGGAAGTTTATACCCACACCTGGCTTTGGTACATCGTTTGCCAAGAAATGCACATGCAAGAAATAATATTACTTTGACATTGTTAAGCAATCAAGTGAATAATTGAAATGCAAAATTCAACACACACAAGCAGACTGGAACAAATATTTGAGAACGGGAGACAAACAAAATACTCCCTCCATCCTATGAAAGTTGTATGAGATTTGTCTAAATTCGGATGTATCTAGACACTAAATAGATCTAGATACATCTAAATTTTGATAAATCTCAACAAATTTCATGGGCCGGAGGGAGTAATAAATATTGCACTCAGGGCAACAAACAAATTTAAAGAGTTGTGGTATTCCTCTTTCCCCTAGCGGTAGTTTAGTTGTGGTGCCGATCCTGTAAAACAGTGACCGGCTGACTGCCTGATATAAGGAGATTAGTAGCGATAATTATCACCGTATGGCCAACAAGTGGGCATTATAAAATTCTTTACACATTATCACAAAGTATTGTTTATGCATAGAACATAAAGAATACTCATCAAAGTGTGTACGAAGTTTGCCTGAGGTGAAAAAAAACTGCTAGGTTTTAATAATTATCAAACCAAAGCGCCATCTTAACTGACTTAGAGATTTTGTTAGTACTTCCCTTCTATACACACGTCCATTCGTTAATTTGACATTCCAAATCCAACACACTTATTTTTTGTCCTCTTCATTATCCAAGAAGTGAGAATTCGGTGTAATCTCCATTGTGTAATGTATTTATTCACATATTTGTCAAGTGTAGCCACTTCAAAACTAAATTTCCAGCCAATTACTCCAGCACCCGAAACATCCCACTACGTAAGAAAATAATCACAAAAAGAATATTGTCTAGGCCAAGGATGGGCGACAATAGGAAATTATAATGGATGTTGTTGTTAACTGGTTTCAACACTCATATCAGTGGAAGGTCGTCATAGACAACCCATAGATCCACATGATCAAAATGAGGCTCCCTTCCAAAAGCTTCCAGATCCATGTCAACTAATTGAGGGCCAGAAGAGATATCATCATCCATCCTAGTTGTACTGGACTAGATCTGTACCAGCCATATCTAATTATTAACCTAAGTACCTAACCAGTCTTCTCCTGCACACACACACCAAGCAAATCATTTCCCATCGCATCAAGCACTTGTACAGTATATGTTACCTAAAAGAAAATCAATCTTCACACTGTAACGGACACATCATATAGACATAATATATCTGCCGGATTCAAGATCAAACAGAAGTCCTATTTCCCACATGCCTAACATAATAGTTCAATCTATAATTATAAGCTTTAGCAAGCAGCTGCGGATCTAAACTTAAGAATCATGACACAATATTCCTAAACAGACATAACCAGCATAAGAGAAAAATGGACAGCATAGTTGTCAATATAGTGTTTATTGTACGAAATTCGAGCCACGGTACGGAACAAGAGACCAAATACGGCATGATCACATACTCACCAGCGTAATCCCTGACCATGTCCACTCTCGCCACGTCGGTGGCCAGGGGAGGGAGTTGCTCAAACAGCATCTTCTCGCTCCCAACCTCCACATCTTCTCTAATCCCTAGAGAACGCCAGCAAATAGAATTACAGCTCTGCAGCAGCATAGATCAACTCGGTAATTCCATGAGCATTTGCTTGAGATACCTGTCTTGCCGGTGGAGGCTTCGAGGGCGGCGAGGCCACCGCGCACGCCGCGGAGGGCGGAGCCAGCGGCCTCGAGGGAAGAGGCGTAGGACGCGGCTGCATCCGCGAGGCGGGCAGATAGCTCGGCTACCGAGGACTCGAGCTCCGCGCAGCGCCCGCGGATCTCGGCCTCGACGTCGGCGGCCGCGGCGAGGTCGGCCGGCGAGCGGAAGCGGACGTCGAGGAAGCGCCGGAGCTCGGGAGTGATGTAGGGAGGTCTAGGGAGCAGCGGCGACGGGGCCGCAGCTTCCATGGCGTGAACGGATCCCCACGCTTAGGGCTTGGATCCGGCAGAGAAGTGGAGATGGGAGGGAGGAAGACGACCGGCAAAGTTTTTCTTAGATCAAGAAGAGTGGAAGCTTCTCCGTTTCGGGTCGGGAAATTGTAAGTTGTAATCTTGGGCTTTGATTTGAGCGGGTATGCGAGTATTGATGGGTTCGGCCTTCTTTTTGGGAGATGACGGGCTTCGGCCGTTGATAAGAGAAAACATGGTCTGGGCCGTCGCGAGAAGAGAGTTATCTTCATGGGCTAGCTTTGATAACTGCATTAGGGATTCCAGTTTGACTAATCGAAAAATGGGCTTTATTTTTTTTTTTGAGCTTAAAAATGGGCTTTATAAGTCAAGGCAAGTCAATTGGGTGTTTGATAATCCTATTGTCGGCCCGGAGAGAAAAGGATCAAACAGTCTGCAACCACTAGGAGCCTCAAAACTTCAGGCTTCTTTTCTCAAAAAAAAAAACTCAGACTTCTTCTTTTGGAAGTTCTAGTTTATCTTCTGTTTTTTTAAATTAAACATGTTCTTTAATCTGGATGGCAAGTGTGACGGCCCTCACAGGTGGCAACAACGAGAACAATGTTGTGGCAACTTAGCAATGGGGCGTTAACGAGGGTGCTCATCGGCAATGCCCACCATGAGGGCTTAGGGTTAACGGAATCCTGCAAGCTAGCACTAGACATCGAATACCAAAGAAACGGGAAGAGAGATTTACACAGGTTCGGGGCCCTCGATAAGGTAAAACCTTACTTCTTTGCTTGTCTGATCTTGATTATCGAATATATCGAGTTACAATGGGGTAGCCGATAGGCTGCTATGGTCGACTCGCCGAGAGGCAAGGGTTCTAGGGTTTTGTGCTCTAAGTTGCGGTGGTTCTACGTATTGTTGTTCTGTTCTTCAGCAGGCTCTCTCCTGGCCTTTATATAGCAGGCCAGAACCCGAGAGTCCTGCCCGAAATCGACTAGGTTAGAGTGAAATCTAATCTAGTCTTTCCTTTAACGAAATCTTCTTGCCTTGTTCATCAACAATCTGTCTTCTGGTAGGTCTCTTTTGTTGGAACCGACGTATGGGTCCACCTTGGTCGTTGGGCAATCTTCATGTGCCCCTAGTTGGGCCAGAGGAGGTAGACTAATGTCGTGTACCCGAAGGGTAATGCCCCCATCAGTAGCCCCCGAGTGACTGGCCGAAATGAAGCTTCGGGCAGAGACTATAATTGCCCTCATCCGAATATCCTTAACTGTCGAAAATAATTGGACCTTCTCATTGCCTTGAAGTCGAATTTTCTTGATATCGGGTGTGTGTCTAGCGCTCCCGATGTGAGTAGCCCCCGAGTCTAGGGACGGATGCTTGCAACCGTGCGTAGACTCAAGTTATACTACTCGAAGATTTTGATGCCGATGCTTTCTGAACTTCTTTCGTTATCCGATATCTTTTAATATATCGGGTCTTCAAAGACTTCAGTTGAAGTCATACAGTATGATAGTGCGCAAGGGATAAAAGTAACGAGCCCAGCCTTATCTGATAAATCGATGTTGGTTAACTACCGATGGCAAAACAATGTTACCCTACACAGAATCAAGTTCCCGAGCCTGATCCTGGATCTGCTGGAACCTTCAGGTCCGTTTTTCTTCGGATTCATTTGTTTTTATCGGGTGCGTGTTCAGCGCTCCCGATGGAAGTAGCCCCCGAGTCTAGGGACGAATGTTCACAACCGTGCGTAGACTCAAGTTGAGTAGGTTCCGTCGGATCCCAGATTTGCTTCGAATGCTATTGTTATACGGAGCCGATAACTTTAGGTGACCTCATCAATGACGGTGTAACTATAGTTGCAGGTTTGACGGGACGTGACCTGACAGGCCCACCCCTGCTCTGAGTAGTCTATTTGGGAAATGACCGATCATTGCGCTTCATCTGAGGTGTCTCCTCGATTTCCGCGTGTAGTGGAGGTAATAGTCCTTTGGCTTGCTTGTTATTTTGACATGTGGTGAGCCAGATCTGTGCCCAATATTTACGGCGTGAATCCACCAGTCCACATCCTAGGTAATTTTTCCTTGGGATTTCTATTTCTGTGCCCTCGGGTCCTTAGTTGTGCTCAGTTTTCCCCAGCTCCTTAGTTTTTCCTCAGTTTTCCCAAGTCCTTGTTTGAAACGCGCAAAAGGAGCTCAGACGGCAGGGTTCCCGTTTAGTTGACCGTTCCGTGTTGACGTGTGGGCCGCGTCGTGTGGGCCCGCGTCTGCGTGGGCCGGTAGGGACCGCGTGGGACAGGCGAGATAGCGTTTGGTTGCACGTGAGCGGAGCTGGATTTTGTCTCTCTGGCCCAAATTGGCATTTTCCCATTTAAGAGTACCTTTTCCGCCTCCTTCTCTCTGACTTTTTTCACCTAATTAGTATCAAATCTAGAGAAGTTTGCATTTCTGTCTTTCTTCAATTATTATTTGTGCCTTTTGGCCCTCGTTGTTTGCCCAATATGGCAAATCTAGTAGGGAGCCCAGTCTAGTACTCCATCTGGTCCATATGTATGTAGTTAAATCTAGAAGCAAATCTAAAGGGAATGTACGATAAATTCACACGGTCATATAGTAGAATAGGGATAGATAATAGGGATCCCTCCCTAAATAATAAGCCGCATACAAGCAAAACATAGTAACGAGTTCGAGGTTATTCACATCACAATCATACTAACAACATAACAACAAGGGATCCCTAGCTAACAACAAAATAGGAGGCAGCACACGTCCGACTCCGCCTACCCCATCTGGCTCTGCCTCCACTTGTTGCTCCTGCTCCCCTTGGGAGCCTTGGGCTTGAGCGGAGGCATGCGCCGGCGGAGATCTCCACCCGCCGCAAGCCGCGGAGGTGCATGTCGAGCGCCCTGTGCTTGGCGCGGAAGGAGTGGACGTTCACCGTCGTGCCGACCTTGGGGAAGGTGTTGGCGATGTTCTCGGCATGCGTGGGGACGCAGTTGAAGTCCGTGCCGGAGTCTCCCAGTGCGAAGGGGCACTCGTAGACATCCTTGGCGAAGTAGGAGATGTATTGGCCGACCTGCAGCCTCCGCAGCATCAGCGAGTCTTGACGTCCTCCTCCTCTTCGTCGCCGACGTCGCGTGCCAGACACCTGATCCATATCAAACGAAACTATGAGTGAATGAGTTGCAACGATGACTAACGTGCATGATAACAAAGTTAGGAAAAACAGAGGCCTTAGTTAGAGTGGGCATGATTATATATCTACAGAGAAGGTGTTAGCGAACCAAAGCTCATGCACAACAGATTTGTACACAGCAATGGTTCGCTGAACCCTCCCTGTAAAAATTTGTGCCCAACGATTCATCATAGGCAAAGATCTGAACTTGAACACATTCCAGATCTGAACTTGAACACATTGCAGATTATTTGCAAAATTAAACGGTTGATATCTTTTGATTAGTGCATCAAATAACTGATTGAGATCCCATGATTACTTGCATAAATTAACTGATTGAGATCCAATTATTACTTGCATAAATTAACCGAACTGCCGAACCCCAAATCTTAAACGAAATCAAGAAGTGATCAAAACAAAATGGAATAAAATCGGCGCAAATATTAGCCCAATACTCATCCATCTACAGATCCATCTACACCAGCAAAAATAGGGTTCAAAAAGGAATGGGGAACAAAAAGAAGCAAACTGTAGTTACCTCGTTCCATGGGTCCTCCAGGAAGGTGTCGTAGGGGTTAGGGGCGGGACGTACGACACCGGCTCATAGGGGTCACATCCCGCCGGGATCGACCGCCACCGGCGGCAGCAGCCTCCGATGCAGCGGCGGCGCGCCGTTGAGGGCCGGCGTCGAAGAGGGAGGCGTCGCGCTTCGAGCCTACATCGACGATGGGATTGGCATTCTCCTTGTCCATCTCGCCGGAAGAGGAAGAGGGAGAGAGAGAGGGTTTTTTGCTTTGGAGAAGATGATGGGACGTGAGAGAGTTGGCGTTGCATGAGCGAGTGAGAGTGACAGAGATAGTGTGAGGAGGCGTCTATAAAGGCGAGGGGTGGTTAATGTGACCGCGTCCTACGCGTCCACGTTGCACGTCTGCACGTCTTGGACTGCACGCGACACGCGTCCACGATTGCACGTCTCGACTTCTCCACCGCGACCCGCGTCTACGCGTCAACAATTGCACGTGTCCTCGAGTCTAACCCTAAAAATTTAGATATACTCAGGTATACCTCGAGTCTTATACTAGCATTTTTTGTGTGCTCGGTTTTCCCCTTGAGTTAATACTGGCTAGTGCAATATACTCAGTTTTACCCTCAAGTGGTTGGTCAACAGAGAGTCAACAAATGTGATTAACTAGTTAAATGAGTCATTTAATGTGCAAAAAATCCGAAAAAGAGTGGCACTTACTCATGGAGTCTTTACCACAAATTGCCACTTCTCAAATCATAGATAAATCAAGTTTTACCACAAATTGCCACTTCTCAAATCACCTAGTAGCTATGAAGGTGCATGGTTTTCCACAATAAGCCCTTCCCAAAATTTCCCCCAAAACATACTTTGTCTAAATGAGGCCACAATTCTCACACTGATGTATATTGGTATTGCAAATAGTTTGAGGTAGGCCAAGATGGGTTTCATTGTACAAAACACGCATTTTCCATTTTTTAAATCTCAAATTTGAATCCCTTAGTCTGTTTACTACTCAGGTGCCCTTGGTTTCTTGATAGTACTCAGTTTTGCCCTCTCCCTTCACAAATTCTCGCAGACGTGCAACATTGCCCTGATTGGAACAACGTGATCTGATGATCCAGAACAAAGCCTAGCCCGTGCCTAGTGTCGCAGTTAAGGCAGTAGTACGATGTTAGATCTGATGATCCAGAATCGTTAGATCCGACGGACATGGATGACATGGAACAACGTGAAGATGTCGATGGCGAGGATGTTGGAGTCGACACCAATGATGTAGCCGATAAATCAACTGTGATCGGGGACGAAGCAGTTGATGCAGAAGTCTATGAAGCCGCAGTTCTTGATGTGTTGGGAGCAAACGGGCCAGGGAGCCGAAGGATGCCCCCAGAGTCGACGCAGAAGTGAACACTCCTGAACGTCATGTCCATTTCGCCATGCAGGCTTGAGAAGGCCGAATGCAACGCGTCGCTGTGCGGAGTAAACTCGAAGGACCCGAAACGAATAGAGTTCCCCGAGCTTGGCGATGATGGAGCTGACGATGATGACGATGTCGGTGATGCCGGTGAAGATGTAGCCGACATAATCGGAGCAGCCGATGAAGTGCCTTGTACCGGAAGGTTTCCCATAGACGGCGCCAATTGACGAGGTTGCTCCTCGGCAATGCCCACCATGAGGGGCTTAGGGTTGATGGAATCCTGCAGGCTACACTACAAGAAAAGTTGCCATGGCCGACGAAGTTGAAGTCGCGCCGTGGTTGCTGGTGTACCATGGCCGACGATTTTTGGTCTGTCCGTTGTGCATGTCAAAACTTTTTTTTCCGTTTTTGAGGCCACCTAGCCCGAAAGCGGCCAAAACGTCGCGTATGGTGGCCCGGGACGTGGTGCATCGCGAATTCTCGGGTTCGCCGGCCGAGTCAACGCAAATCCGCACCGCCCAGGGATGTAGGGCCCGATGGCAGCCTCTCTAGCATTGTTTTTTTCTCGATCGCGCCATCTCGTTCAACGTTCTCCGATCGAGCCGTTCACGATGCAGGATCATGGGTCCCGCATGTCATCCTCTATGTACCATAATTCTTTCTTTTCTTGGATTTTTTGATTTCGGCTACTTCCTTTTTCTTTTGATCCCTTGCCGCCTTGGAAACGTTGAGACCGCTGCTGCTAAATGGGACCCGCATGTCATCCTCTATGTGCAATCAACTTTCTTTTCTTGGAGTTTTTTTTGGCACCTCATATTTGGTCACTTGCCTTTTTCTTTCGATCCCCTGCCGCCTCTCAAACGGTGATACCGCTGCTCTATGGGACCCGCATGTCATCCTCTATGTACTATAAAACTTTCTTTTCTTGAATTATTTTTGGCACCTCATATTTGGTCACTTACCTTTTCTTTCGATCCCCTGCCGCCTCTCAAGCGGTGATACCGCTGCCGCTAAATGGGACCCGCATGTCATCCTCTATGTACTATAAAACTTTCTTTTCTTGAATTATTTTTGGCTCCTGATATTTTTTCACTTGCCTTTTTCTTTCGATCTCATGCCACGTTTGAAACGTTGAGGAACCTGCAGGATCATGGGACCCGCATGTCATCCTCTATGTACTATAAAAGTTCATTTTCTTGGTTTTTTCACCCTCGATTTTTGGCAATTTCTTTTTTCTTTTGATCCCTGCCGCCTCTCAAGCGGTGTCAGATCCTTGCTAAATGGGACCCGCATGTCATCCTCTATGTACTATAAAACTTTCTTTTCCTGAATTATTTTTTGGCTCTATATTTGGTCACTTGCCTTTTTCTTTCGATCTCATGCCACGTTTGAAACGTTGAGGAACCTGTTGGCTCATGGGACCCGCATGTCATCCTCTATGTGCTATAAAAGTTTATTTTCTTTAATTTTTTCACCCTCCGATTTTTGGCTATTTCCTTTTTCTTTTGATCCGCCGCCTGGAAACGTTGGGTAAGCTGCGACTCATGGGACCCGCATGTCATCCTCTATGTACAATCAACTTTCTTTTCTTTTGATCCCAAGCCGCATTTGAAACGTTGAGACCGCCGTTGCTAAATGGGACCCGCATGTCATCCTCTATGTACAATAAAGTTTCTTTTCTTGGATTATCTTTGGCTCCCGATATTTTGTCACTTGCCTTTTTCTTTCGATCTCATGCCGCCTTTGAAATGTTGAGTAAGCTGCTGGCTCATGGGTCCCGCATGTCATCCTCTACGAACAATAAAACTTTGCTTTCTTGGAGTTATTTTTGACCCCTAATTTCGGCTATTTGCCTTTTTCTTTTGATCTCTGCCCCCTTTGAAACGATGAGGACGCTGTGGCGGTCGGTCCCACATGTCATCCTCTGTGAACAATAAAAGTTTCCTTTGATGGATTTATTTTGAACCCTAATTAATTTCGGATATTTCCTTTTTTTCCTTTGATCCCCGCGCCTTGGAATCGTTGAGGATGTTGCTTCATGGGTCCCGCATGTCATCCTCTCGAACGGTAAATGTTTTTTCTTGGATTTTGTTTACCAAATGATTTTTGGCTTATTTTTTCTTTCGATCTCCTGCCTTTAAACGTTGAGGACGCTGTGGCTCACGGTCCCACATGTCACCTCTATGAACATTAAACGCTGAGGATGCTGCCTCATGGGTCCCGCATGTCATCCTCTTAGAACGAAAATGTTTCTTTTCTTGGATTTTGTACCAACAGATTTTTGGTTTATTTTTTCTTTCCATCCCCTCGCCTTTAAAGCGTTGACGACGCTGCTCTCATGGGTCCCCGATGTCAGCCTCCCCCGTACAAGAAACATGTGATATCTTGATTATTTCGGCACAATAAACATTGTATTTCGCTCCGAGCTATTGCAAACGGATAAATTAAATCTTTATTTTTACATAAACAAACTTATATGTTGAATCTCCTTGTTTTGTGTTTTTGCGAAGCATAGAACTTTCCTGTTTTTTTAGAAAATCCAAACTTTCCTGTTTTGGAGTGGGCTGAAATTGTACGAGTCAAAGGCCCAAGCAGGATAGTTCGAAGGCATGTCCAGATGTTGAAATCTTACTTTTCTTTGATGCGCCTTGTCACGTTGGAGACAGCCTAAAAACGTTGAGAAAATGGGACCCGCATGTCATCCTCTATGTACAATCAAGTTTCTTTTCTGGATTATTTTTGGCTCGTATTTGGGCACTTGCCTTTTCTTTCGATCCATGTTTGCAGCCTCTCAACGGTGTGGCTTTTCTTTGCTAAACGTTGAGACCCCGCATGTGTCATCCTCTATGTACAATCAAGTTTCTTTTCTTGGTTATTTTTGGCCTCCTGATTTTGGCACTTTTCTTTTGATTTCGTTCTGCAAATGCCCGATGTCATATGTAAATCGTTGGGCTCCTGATACACTTGCCTTTTTCGATCTCATGCAGGCTACAGCTCATGGGACGCGTGTCATCCTCTATGTACTATAAAACTTTCTTTTCTTGAATTATTTTTGGCTCCCTCATATTTGGTCACTTGCCTTTTTCTTTGATCTCATGCCACGTTTGAAACGTTGAGGATTTAGCTCATGGGACCCGCATGTCATCCTCTATGTCCATCAACTTTATTTTCTTGGATTTTTTACCCCCTAATTTCTGGAGCTACTTTCTTTTCTTTTGATCTCAAGCCGCATTTGAAACGTTGGGACATCTGCTGCGAGATGGGACCCGCATGTCATCCTCTATGTAAATAAAGTTTCTTTTCTTGGGTTATCTTTGGCTCCTGATATTTTGTCACTTACCTTTTTTTCGATCTCATGCCGCCTTTGAAACTTTAAGTAAGCTGCTGGCTCATGGGTCCATGTCATCCTCTACGAACAATAAAAGTTTCCTTTCTTGGAGTTATTTTTTACCTAATTTAAACTACTTGCCTTTTTCTTTTGATCTCTGCCCCCTTTGAACGATGAGGACGCTGTTGGCGAGCTGGTCCCACATGGCATCCTCTATGAACAATAAAACTTTCCTTTGATGGATTTATTTTGAACCCTAATTAATTGGCTATTTCCTTTTCTTTTGATCCTCCCGCCTTGGAATCGTTGAGGATCTTGCTGCCTCATGGGTCCCACATGTCATCCTCTCGAAACGATAAATGTTTATTTTTTTTTTTTACATGTTTTTGGTTTATTTTTCTTTCGATCCTCTGCCGCCTTTAAAACGTTGACAACGCTGTTGGCTCATGGGTCCCCGATGTCGGCCTCCCCATACAAAAACATGTGATATCTTGATTATTTTGCAGACAATAAACAGTGTATTTCGCTCTGAGCTATTGCAAACGGAAAAAAAATTCTTTATTTTTAAATAAACAAACTTATATGTTGAATCTCCTTGTTTTTTGTTTTTGCGAAGCATAGGACTTTCATTTTGGAGTGGGCTGGCGTACGAGTCCAAGCGTCGCGAGATAGTTCGAAAGGCCCAGACGGCGGATGCCCAATGAAACCTTTCTTTTCTTGGATTTTTTTGACCCCAATTTACGGCTACTTCCTTTTTTTTTCTGTGCGCATTGGAAACGTTGAGAACTCTGTTTGCAAATGGGACCCATGTCATCCTCTATGTATAATATTTTCTTTTCTTGGATTATTTTTGGCTCCTGATATTTGTCACTTGCCTTTTTCTTTCCATCTTATGCGACTTCGAAACTATGAGACCGCTGCTGCAAAATGGGACCCACATGTCATCCTCTATGTACAATAAAAGTACTTTTCTTGGATTATTATTTTTGGCTCCCGATATTTGGTCACTTGCCTTTTTCTTCCGATCTCATGCCACCTTTGAAACGTTGAGGAACTGCTGGCTCATGGGACCGCATGTCATCCTCTATGTACTATAAAACTTTCTTTTCTTGGATTTTTCACCCTCTGATTTTCTTTTGATCCCTGCTGCCTTGGAACGTTGAGTAGGCTGCGACTCATGGGACCCATGTCATCCTCTATGTACAATCAACTTTCTTTTTGGAGTTCATTTTTGACCTAATTTCTGCCTACTTCCTTTTTCTTTTGGTCCTATGCCGCCTTGGCAACGTCGAGACTGCTGCTGCATGATGGGACCCGCATGTCATCCTCTATGCACAATAAAAGTTTCTTTCGTGGATTATTTTTGGCTCCTGATATTTGTCACTTGCCTTTTTTTTCGATCTCATACCAACTTTGAAACGTTGAGAATGCTGCAAAATGGGACCCGCATGTCATCCTCTATGTAAATAAACGTTTTCTTGGATTATTTTTGGGACCTGATATTTGTCACTTGCCTTTTTCTTTCGGTATCATGCCGCTTCTGAAACGTTGAGGAAGCTGCTGGCTCGTGGGTCCCATAAGTCATCCTCTATGTAGAATAAAAGTTTCCTTTCTTGGAATTATTTTTACCCTGATTTCTGGCTACTTCCTTTTTCTTTTGATCCCGTGCCTTTAGCAAACGTTGAGACCGCTGCTCCAAAATGGGACCCGCATGTCATCCTCTATGTACAATAAAGTCTCTTTTCTTGGATTATTTTTGGCTCTGATATTTGGTCACTTCCTTTTTATTTCGATCCCGTGCCCCTTGGAAACGTTAAGACCACTGCTGAAAAATGGGACCCGCATGTCATACTCTATGTACACTAAAGTTTCTTTTCTTGAATTATTTTTGCTCACTGATGTTTTGGCACTTGCATTTCTTTCGATCTCATGCCGCCTTTGAAACGTTGAGACCGCTGCTGCAAAATGGGACTCACATGTCATCCTCTATGTACAATAAAAGTTTCTTTTCTTGGATTATTTTTTGCTCCTGATATTTGGTCACTTTCCTTTTTCTTTCGATCTCATGCCGCCTCTAAAACGTTGAGTAAGTAGCTGCCTCATGGGACCCGCATTTCATCCTCTATGTACAATAAAGTTTCTTTTCTTGGATTTTTTCCCCACGATTTTTGGTCACTTGCCTTTTTCTTTCGATCTCATGCCACCTTTGAAACGTTGAGGAACTGCTGGCTCATGGGACCCGCATGTCATCCTCTATGTACTATAAAACTTTCTTTATTGGATTTTTTGGCACCTCGTATTTGGTCACTTGCCTTTTTCTTTCGATCCCGTGCAGCCTCTCAAACGGTGATACCTTTCTGCAAAATGGGACCACATGTCATCCTCTATGTACACTCAAGTTTCTTTTCTTGAATTATTTTTGGCTCCTGATATTTGATCACTTTAAAAACAACTTGTACGTAGAATGTCCTGTTTTTTGTGGTGAATCATAGTATCCGTGTTGCATTAGAAAAGGGGCCGAAAGTGTTTGAGTTGCCCGTTTGTAGTTATTGGGCATTATAGTCCGAGTAAGTAGGCCCACATCAATTACCATGTAGACGGCAACCCAAAAGGGGAAATTTTGGCCCAAGCGGGGGAAGTTGTACTTTTTTCTATTGGTAAGGTTAGCCTCACACACAAAAAATGTCTGGTTACATGGGGCAGTGCTGGAAGCCTGATCGTTACTGAAGGTTGCACATTTGCGCCTAATATGCTTGTCAGCAGGAGGTTTGCTATTTCTTGGAAAACTATGGAAGGGGAGTTTGTTGGTGCATGCATACGTTTGCGAGGAACCAAATGCAGCATTTTGACTTCACCAGACAACTGAACAGCATGTGTTCTTCACAATACAGCCAACACAAGCATTAACTAATGTAACTAGAGACATTGAGTACAGATTGAACCTTCATGTTTAACATAACATTGTGTGTGGAGGAGCCACGCACATAGTATATAAGAGTACCATCATGTTGACCACAAATGCATCATCGAAGAGAGTGGTAAATATACTTATTGACCACCTCTCTACAAAAAAGTGGTAATTAGAACCGAACATGCACCACCTTATTTGAGCTGTGATCCATATTGTTCCTCCAGTGGTGCATGATTGCCTTTACACTTGATGACCTTCTCGCAGTTTTCGTGATCAAATACGAGCACCTTCAAGGATCTGGTGTCAATCCTCTTGAATACTGTGAAGTATCCTATCTTCAAGTCATGTGCTTTGACAAACGCTGACCAGCGTGCGTCCATAACAATCTTGCCATCTTCCTCCTTCAGGCCGACCTCCCAGATGCAATCGGTGGAGATCTTCAGCTTGATGGTCTCTGGCCACAAACCTTCAAACCAGGGCTTAAAAGCACTGGGGATGAGCCCATCCAGTAACTTGCAGAAGCTGCCAGGGCGGGTCTGCTCACTGGCGTTTGGTGGCCTGATCATCAGGGCAGCTCCCTTTTTTTCGAAGATGAGCTCTCTACAAGCTTGATCTTGTTGCCTGAACAATGCAACAACAAAAATGGACCCAAATGGCATACTTATGAAGCCCACAATCTGAACATTATGCCTCTGGATCTAGTTTGGCTATTTCGTAGGAACGGTATATCAGCTTCAACTCATAAAACTGGGAAAAAACTAAGCAACAGGAATAGAACTATAGATAGCATGGCATGGTGGATGCATAGCCCGTGTTTGCAAATAGTTTGTGGGTAGCCCACACTTGCAAGTTCATATCAACAATTATTTTCCCCGGAAATTATTGTATTGCAATTTCGACGATTCGCACTTGATCATACTTTTCATCGGCTGCCCAGTTTGGCTGACCGGTTTGTTTATTCGCTAGTGTCCTCCTTCCTATTCCTAGACACCCAAGTCCATCATCATGGGCACTGACAAGGTGTAATATAAGATATATGCCACAAAAATAATACGTAGGATTGATAATGAAAATAAGTTTCCAATGGTCCGTGTCCAACAAGGGACGAGTAGTTTCTATCCACTTCATCCTGACGTGTGTGGTGAGCAAGCCCTCCCATCAGTATCAGAGGAATTTAATTTGACAAGGGCTACAGGAAGACATCACCAAAAAAGGGTGATGCATGTCTCCTTCAACAAACACAGCAGTACATGTCTGAAGCAAGTACATGAACACAAGTACACCAACATAATAATACTACATGAACACAAGTGATGCCGTCGGTTGGGGAGGCCTAAATAAAACTTAAACTTAATCCTAATCTAATGGACGTCGGTCGGGGCGCGCGACGGGTCTGCCTCGTCCTCGTTCTTCGCCTATGCCCGTCCGTGCCCGCTTCTGGTCCCATGCTTCGCGATAGGGGCGGCCCCAGGGGTATTCTTGCGTATGCAGCTGAATACCCAAGATTTTGACAAAACCTTAGAATTTCCTCATAAATCAGGGAAAAATTTGGCAAATACATGAGGATTTTGGCAAAATGAATACACAGGTTGAAAATGAATACCCGGCACTTCAACAGGCGCAGCCAACTGTTCGCCTCGGCGGTCGAGCATGGCGGGCCGTCAAAAGACCTTGCCGGCGGCGCTGTCCCGGCCAGTTCAGTCCTTAGCCGAAATCTCCTTCTGGAAGAAGATTATCGCTTGCTTGCGGGCGAACGCCTCATAATGGCGATGAGCCCTGTCCTCGCAGAACTTCCGTTGGGAAGCCTCCAAGATCCGGAGGTCGTGCTCGCTGTACTCCTCCTTCAACCGTGGGTCCTCGTCGTTATCGGAGCTGTACTCCGCGTCGGACTGCGGCTCCGGCCCCGGCTCACGGCTGCGATGGTGGTGGAGGCTGCGCGCGGACTTTGAGGCCAAGCCTACAGAACCTCGTTTTCCGATGGCGCGGCATTTTTGAGGTGGAGAGGAGAGAATGGAGCGTAAGCGGTGGTGGAAATGAGAGGATAGCACCGCGGGGGTGGACGGCGTAGTAGGTACTTTATGTTGGTGGGCAACTACCCTCATTTACGGCGGCGTAGGCGACTGGGCCCGCGTGTCCGGCCGCTGCCCTCGTGGCCGCCTAGGTTTAGGCGCGGGAGACCATTAAACGTCGGGGACTACCAACCTTCCCGCGTCGCCTTTGATGCGAACAGTCGCGTCCTCCCGCTGACAGGGCGGCCCCACACGCGAAGTGTGCCGCGAAGCGCTGATTTCGCGCCTTCGCCGGTGTGAGCCCAAAAAATGCAACTACTACTACTGTACTAGCGTATAGGGTGAGCAGGCCCTCCCATCAGTATCAGAGGAATTTGACAAGGGCTACAGGACGACTAGTTACATCACCAAAAAAGGTGATGCATGTCTCCTTCACATGGTCTTCTTATGTCATATAGTAAGGCACTAGCAATGATCGGCGCGGCGTGTCTAACTAATATACTCCCTCTATCTCAGAGCTTAAGGCGTAAAAATAAATTCGATTTTTGATCAAAGCATAAGGCGTAGGGTGAACTCTATCCTATTTCTACCGAAGATGCCCCTCTCAGCCGTTTCTCGTTTGCTAAAAACAGGGAGACGATTGACCCAGCTATGGCATGCACACGGTATTCACGCTGAATTAACTGCTCCTCCAGTCAATCTCCTCTAAAACCGGTGCCTCATTGGTTGTATATGGTGCATGCATGAGATGGTAGTTAACGAGGAGTCTGATGCGGCTACTTTAGGGAAGAGAGAGAAATACGGAGTAAAAGGAGTGAGTTATTAGAGATTTATGAGGGGCAAGTATGGAAGCTAATTTGCACGCCAACCCTACTTAATCCTAGCGCCAATTTATTTACACCTTAAGCTGTGAGATGGAGTAAATGTTTAGCAGTTGTAAATATTTATGGGCTTTTCATCAGCAATGATGATGGCACAACATGAAGTGAAGTTTAGCAGTTGTAGCATGATTTTTTTTGAATAAATGATGCTCAAACTCACCGATTCTCAAACTGCCCTTACAACGTTAAGGGAGCTGATATTAGGCACATACCCACTTTCCCTAAGCCCTGAGACAACGCAATCAAACATCATGCTATCCGGAAGTCTGAAACAATCTCAACTGTGAAGAGATCAACATTTAATTTAACAAAACTGTCTAATCCTGATGTGTAGAGAACGAATCCGTTGCACATATTGCTGCAACTCATAAATAGATCACAACACAACTTCAGGATTATTTTTTACAGAACACAATTTTGTGATGCCATTTGTTATCACTCCTTGGTGTGTATCTTGTGCAGTATCGGTTAAATTGCTAGGCCATCTACTAATACTGATGGTTCATGTCTCCAGTTGTGAAAGTAAGAGTTCATATACTTAGCCAAATGCTCAGCTAGCTACCCCATGTAGGAAACTGACCGTGGGAAGGTAATTGCATCCTTCTCAGAATTTGATCTATTAAAAGACATCTGAAAACAAAAGACGGCTACCCTGAAGTAATTGAGTGTAAGATGAAATACTAAAATTGCTACACCAGCAAAAGTGGACAATTGCCTCATCTAAGCTGGTCTAGTGTACATCCATGTTTAACATGTGAAGATGTGAGCGTATGAATTAGTAGCCAAAAACAACAGACTATTTTCAGGGAAAGCACGGCAAAGTAAATGCAGATAATTCTACTTTAGCAATCGTCTCACCTTGACACATGTAATATGAACTATAGTTTCATGAACAGTAATTAGTAAGAACAGAGAAAAGTAACAGCTGCCTTAGTTGATATAATCTAAAAATAGTAGCTGCCCATTTCAGCTAATGATTTGTCCAGATGAAAAGCCCAACAGGAAACTAAGCATCAGAAACGTCTCAATAATATATAGAAAATAACTCTACATCAGGATAAGAATGAATTCAGTAGCTAACTCTATTTGAGTCTTTCTGTTACTTCGACTGATGTTTACATACTAAAGTGGTACTGCAATCATGTTTCTGTGACTGACATCGAGCATTCTTGCAGTTTTAGCATTTGTGTCATCTAGGTTATTATTGATGCCAAAACTAGACACTAGTTAGTGTATACACAGTTATATACTACCTCTGTCCCACCGAAAGTGTCTGAGATTTGTCCAAATTCAGATGTATCTAGACAGTGAAAGCATATAGATAGATTCAAATTTTGACAAATATATATCATCTTAAGTTTAAGTCCTGTGCTGTAGTTAATTCCCTTTGTCTTAAGTGATCTATTAGAGAGCTTCCCTGTGACCACCCGAAGGGTAAGAAATGTTTAACTGTATAAGTGGATTGCCTAGACCTTTCCATCAGTTCGGACTTTTGGTTGCGTTGGCTAGTCGATGAAGCTTGACATGGTGTCAGAGCCAGGGTCTCGAGTTCGAGTCCTGGCTTTCGCAATTTATCCTAAAATTGCCGCCCTTGCGATCAGTTCGGACTTTTGGTTGTGTTGGTAGTGCATTAAGCTTGACAAGAAAGAAATGCCTTTTTATAGCTAACCCCAAGTCTGGTAACATTTGCAAAATAGGTATCAGATGCAGCTATCCATTCAGTAGAAGAATTTGCATTTTAGAGTTGAAGGTTCATAATCTCTTCTCTACTATTGATAGTTAAGGGTACACAGGGTATTTGTTTACCTCATTTTCGCGTTCTAAAAAAGGTACGCCATATGGTTGTGCTAAGTTAAACTGATTTAAGTCTGTTCAAGTTTATCGAAAGTTATACTACCAACATCTAAAACATCAATATAGGCTCATATATTACAAAAGATATTTAGATTTTCTTTTCTCGAACACATGCCTAGTCGTGCATCATTATATATTAGAGCATACAGGGTTGTAGCAAGGCTACGAAAAACTGAGAAAGCAAAAGAAAAAGAACTATACAGGGGACTTTGGCAGCTAACTTAGGCCTGCAGGTGCTAAATCTTATATATATGAGGTTGTAGATATTAGTCGTAAACTTACTCAAACTTAAATAACACTGAATTAGGAAAAAGATAACCTGAGTTATTTTGAATGAGGGGACGTCACAATCACTAATCAAAGATAATTGTGGGAAACTGAAATCTATTCAAGAAAATGGGAGAAATAATGTATCAAACACAAAATTAATTATACCATTTTGCAGATTGTTCACCGATATAAACAAAGAACTGTTTGATCTGCATGTAGGTACATCCAATCAACGCTTTTTCCCGATCTCTAGAAAATATAAGCTACGCATGTAATTACAAACGATTTTCTTCTATTTTTATGTTTCTACGTTAACATTTGAGATACTTGTTAATTACATCCATATTCTGCAGTTGCATAGAGTTACTAATTCAGGAATGCATTCACATACGGAGTATACTATGTTTGCTGATGACTGACTAGTACTAATTCATTGCAAGCAACGGTTCATTCATATTCAGATAAAGGATGTGATCGTTAAGTCATATACTTATGAAAGTCCTTATGCATCTCTCTGATGCAGATGGCGGGGGTCTCTCGTCCTCCTTTTGGAGGCAAAATCAATTAGTTATATATGAAACAATGGGTGTAAAAGGTTATCAAAAAGGGTGCCTTCATAGTGCTACGTTATCTTTTGAGATACTGGTTAATTACATCCATATTCTGCAGTGGCGTAGAGTTACTAATTCAGGAATGCAATCACATACTGAGCATACTATGTTTGTTGGTGGCTAATTAGTACTACTAATTCATTGCAAGCAACGGTTCATTCATATTCAGCAAAAGGTGTGATCATTAAGTCATTTAAGAAAGGTAAAATATAAACAAGGTAGTTCATTAATAACTTCATTGGTTAAGGCAGTGTATCATGCAATGCAAAAGGACTGAAAAAATACCATTTGCGGTGTCCCAGAAGTACGTGGAGCCGTCAGTTTCGTCCACCGCAAAAACGTGGCCACGGAGTTCAATGGCATCACAGTAATTTGGATAATCAGGTGCAGGTGTAAGGGCCTCCAGCATGGGCATTCTCCAGTCGCCACCCCCTTCAAGGTAGAAAATCGTTTTGTCGAACAAGGCGATGAGCTTGTAATCTGCGTACCTCCCACCTTTTGTGGGCACTTGGCAGATTACAATCTTCAACAAATCAATTGCTGGACCCCAGTTAAAAGAGTATGCAGGTTGATATGAAAAACTACTATGATCGATCTTCGAAGCAGGTAGGGATGGAAGGGGGATATGTCGCTCGGTGTAGACGTTCACGAGGCACCACTGGTACCCATGATGATCGGCGGCGGCGATCCAGTCGCCGTTCGCGCCAAGCCATTTTCTGTCGTGCATGAACGGCAGGGCGACAGAACGGCGAGGATGGTCGAGGGGCACCAGGTCGTACACGGTATCATGCAGACGAGATGCTGTCGCCCAATCCCAGTGTTCATCGAACCAATAAGCAGGCGGAGGCATCAGCAGGCAGGGTTCACCCCAATGGTGCATCTTACCTTCATCCTTGCTGATCCGGTCGTAGAGCTCCCTGGAACATGCGGCAAGTCGGACGGTGTAGGTAACGTCCAGATGCGCAGCGATGAGGTCGGTGTTGTCGCCGGTGAGAGCCTCCCAGTGGCCTTCCCCGCCGCCCCGGCAAAGCCTAGAATAATTCATCACGTGAAGATGGATTTAGGTGGATGGCGGATGCAACCGCGCTTGGGGATTTCGGAGGAGAGGGCGAGCGGAACGATGCGGCGTGGTGGGGATCGAGATCTGCGCGTGCGCGTGATTCTGGGAGGGTGAAGAAGAATATGATAGACATGCAAGGGGCAAAAACTAGGTAGTACTCTAGGCTGCTGCTGCGACTGGGCGCCGATTTGACTGTTGGTATACTAGCACGCCACCCATCTATAAATTTGCGACGACGTTTGGTGCAGTGATGTCTCGTCACATCAGGTTGACCAGAGAGGTTTTTTTTTACAGTTTCCATTTCGATATATTTTTCGCCAATAATCGTAGTTCTCTACATGCCAGAGACACGTACCTTAACACGTGGGCAGCATGCAACCGCGCGAGCACCAAAATGGAATGAGAGATGTTTTAGAGCAGAACTTCATTTTCAATGCCTTTCTTAGCTTGGTTTGGAAACCGGACAGAGCTTCAGTGACTTGATGCTTCCAAGATACATTGTGACTATGTGCCACCATCTACCATCCATTTGAGATCCAACGTTCCAAACTATTTCTTATTTCGAAGCTAAAAAAACTATTCTGAAAATTTTGAAAAAATCCAGTAATATGTAGATGCCTTGTTTTAAAATCTATGAAGCTTGTGATTAAATAGCTTCTTACGTACTCGAGCACTAGTTCAAACTAAATATATATTTGCTCACAAACCTATAATTCAAATCGAATGAAACTATGTGTGTATATATATAGTAATAATATTAACTTTCGCCATAACTTGGGTCCCATTTATCTTGTGAAGTTTCCCACTATGTATGATGAACTGAACCTTAGCATTAAGATGGGACCAACATGTATATGCTATTGGTGTACCCACATGCACGACAGAGGAATGAGAGATAAATTATTTTTGATTGCTAGTTGTTTGATTCTACGGGATTTTTTCCTACACCAGCTAGTTGTTTGATTCATGGGAACATATCCTATAGGAAATAATCCTATAGAAAATAAACATGAGGTCATATCTCATTGATTCATTTATTTTTTATTTTATGCTCATTTGAATATTGGTCAAATCCTAGGTTTGACCAAGATTTAAACAAGATTAAAACATCAAAATGAAAGGGTAAGCCTGGATCCTTCTTATGCACTCTAAAATGAAGCTTTTGGGTTTTTTTTAAAAATCCTTCTTAGTCCATGTTTGAAACCCGAAACCACTTCTCTTCATGCTTGACTTCATAAGACAGAGTTTAATTAGGGTTAGGGGTATAGATACATGATTTGTATGGTTTGAATATGTCTAGACCTTGTTTAACAACTTGAATGCTTACTATATGACATAAGAAGACTATGAACTTTGGTTTTTGATTTTTTTTAATTTTCTGCCCATTTGAATCTTGGTCAAATCCTAGGTTTGAACAAGATTTAAACAAGTTTAAAACATGAAAATAAAATGGTAAGCATGGATCCTTCTTATTCTCCCTAAAATGAAGCTTTTGGGGTTTTTTGAAATTTCCATGTTTCAAACCCAAAACCGCCACTTCTCTTTCATGCTTGACTTCATAAGACAGAGTTTAGGGTTAGGGGTAGATATATACATGATTTTCTGGTTTGAATATGTCTAGACCTTGTTTATCACCTTGAATGCTTACTATATGACATAAGAATGCTATGTGCTTTAGTTTTTCATTATTTTGATTTTTTCTGAAGAATCTTGGTCAAATCCTAGGTTTGACCAAGATTTAAACAAGTTTAAAACATGAAAATGGGAAGAGAAGCCTGTATCATCCTTCTTAGTCACTCTAAAATGAAGCTTTTGGGAGGTTTTTGAAATTTCCATGTTTGAAACCCAAAACCACCTCTCTTCATGCTTGACTACATAAGACAAAGTTTAGGGGTTACGGGGTAGATACATGATTTGCATAGTTTGAATATGTCTAGACCTTGTTTCTCAACTTTAATGCTTACTATATATATGACATAAGAAGCTTTTGGGATGTTCTTGAAATTTCCATGTTTGAAACCCAAACGACTTCTCTTCATGCATGCTAGACTTCATAAGATCCGAGTTTAGGGTTAGGGGTAGATACATTATTTGTCTGGTTTGAATATGTCCAAACCTTGTTTATCAACTTTTGAATGCTTACTATATGACATAAGAAGATTATGTGCTTTCGTTTTTTATTTTTTTATTTTTTATTTTATGCTCATTTGAATATTGGTCAAATCCTAGGTTTGACCAAGATTTAAACAAGATTAAAACATGAAAATGAAAGGGTAAGCCTGGATCCTTCTTATGCACTCTAAAATGAAGCTTTTGGGGTTTTTAAAAATGATCCTTCTTAGTCCATGTTTGAAACCCGAAACCACTTCTCTTCATGCTTGACTTCATAAGACAGAGTTTAATTAGGGGTTAGGGGTATAGATACATGATTTGTCTGGTTTGAATATGTCTAGATCGACCTTGTTTAACAACTTGAATGCTTATTATATGACATAATAAGACTATGTACTTTGGTGTCATTTTTTTCATTTTTTTAATTTTCTGCCCATTTGAATCTTGGTCAAATCCTAGGTTTGAACAAGATTTAAACAAGTTTAAAACATGAAAATAAAATGGTAAGCATGGATCCTTCTTATTCTCCCTAAAATGAAGCTTTTGGGGTTTTTTGAAATTTCCATGTTTCAAACCCAAAACCGCCACTTCTCTTTCATGCTTGACTTCATAAGACAGAGTTTAGGGTTAGGGGTAGATATATACATGATTTTTCTGGTTTGAATATGTCTAGACCTTGTTTATCATCTTGAATGCTAGCTTACTATATGGCATAATAATGCTATGTGCTTTGGTTTTTCATTCTTTTGATTTTTTCTGAAGAATCTTGGTCAAATCCTAGGTTTGACCAAGATTTAAACAAGTTTAAAACATGAAAATGAGAAGGGAAGCCTGTATCATCCTTCTTATTAATTAGTCACTCTAAAATGAAGCTTTTGGAGGTTTTTGAAATTTCCATGTTTGAAACCCAAAACCACCTCTCTTCATGCTTGACTACATAAGACAAAGTTTAGGGGTTAATTAGGGGGTAGATACATAATTTGATAGGTTGAATATGTCTAGACCTTGTTTCTCAACTTTAATGCTTAGTACTATATGACATAAGAAGCTTTTGAGATGTTCTTGAAATTTCCATGTTTGAAACCCAAAACGACTTCTCTTCATGCTAGACTTCATAAGATCGACCAAGTTTAGGGTTAGGGGGTAGAGATACATTATTTGTCTGGTTTGAATATGTCCAAACCTTGTTTATCAACTTGAATGCTTACTATATGACATAAGAAGACTATATGCTTTTGTTTTTCCTTTTTCTGAGTTTTTTTTGAATTTAATGCCGATTTGAATCTCTTTAATTGTCAGATCCTAGGTTTGACAAATTAAGATTTAAACAAGTTTAAAATATGAAAATGAAAAGGTAAGCATGGATCCTTCTTAGTCACTCTAAAATGAAGCTTTTGGGAGGTTTTTGAAATTTCCATGTTTCAAACCGAAAACCACTTCTCTTCATGCTTGACTTCATAAGACAGAGTTTAGGGTTAGGGGTAGATACATGATTTGTCTGGTTTGGATATATCTAGACCTTGTTTATCAACTTGAATGCTTACGATATGACATAAGAAGACTATGTGATTTAGTTTTTCATTTTTTTTTTTTTTGAATTTTGTGCCCACCCATTTGTATCTTGGTCAAATCCTAGGTTTGACCAAGATTTAAACAAGTTTAAAACATGAAAATGAAAAGGTAAGCATGGATCCTTCTTACTCACTCTAAAATGAAACTTTTGGGAGGTTTTTGAAATTTCCATGTTTGAATCTTTTGGTCAAATCCTAGGTTTGACCAAGATTTAAACAAGTTTAAAACATGAAAATGAAAAGCGAGCGTGTATCCTTCTTAGTCACTCTAAAATGAAGCTTCGGGAGGTTTTTGAAATTTCCATGTTTGAAACCCAAACCACTTCTCTTCATGCTTGACTTCATAAGACATAGTTTAGGGGTTAGGCGGTATAGATACATGATTTGTCTGGTTTGAACCTTGTTTATCAACTTTAATGCTTACTATATGACATAAGAAGACTATGTACTTTGGTTTTTCATTTTTTTCACTTTTTTAATTTTCTACCCATTTGAATCTTGGTCAAATCCTAGGTTTGAACAAGATTTAAACAAGTTTAGAAAATAAAATGGTAAGCATGGATCCTTCTTAGTCTCCCTAAAATGAAGTTTTTTTTGAAATTTCCATGTTTCAAACCCAAAACCGCCACTTCTCTTTCATGCTTGACTTCATAAGACAGAGTTTAGGGTTAGGGGTAGATATATATACACGATTTTCTGGTTTGAATATGTCTAGACCTTGTTTATCATCTTGAATGCTAGCTATACTATATGGCATAAGAATGCTATGTGCTTTGGTTTTTCATTCTTTTGATTTTTTCTGAAGAATCTTGGTCAAATCCTAGGTTTGACCAAGATTTAAACAAGTTTAAAACATGAAAATGAGAAGGGAAGCCTGTACATCCTTCTTATTAATTAGTCACTCTAAAATGAAGCTTTTGGGAGGTTTTTGAAATTTCCATGTTTGAAACCCAAAACCACCTCTCTTCATGCTTGACTACATAAGACAAAGTTTAGGGGTTAATTAGGGGTAGATACATGATTTGCATAGGTTGAATATATGTCTAGACCTTGTTTCTCAACTTTAATGCTTAGTACTATATGACATAAGAAGCTTTTGAGATGTTCTTGAAATTTCCATGTTTGAAACCCAAAACGACTTCTCTTCATGCTAGACTTCATAAGATCGACCAAGTTTAGGGTTAGGGGGTAGAGATACATTATTTGTCTGGTTTGAATATGTCCAAACCTTGTTTATCAACTTGAATGCTTACTATATGACATAAGAAGACTATATGCTTTTGTTTTTCCTTTTTCTGAGTTTTTTTTGAATTTAATGCCGATTTGAATCTCTTTAATTGTCAGATCCTAGGTTTGACAAATTAAGATTTAAACAAGTTTAAAATATGAAAATGAAAAGGTAAGCATGGATCCTTCTTAGTCACTCTAAAATGAAGCTTTTGGGAGGTTTTTGAAATTTCCATGTTTCAAACCCAAAACCACTTCTCTTCATGCTTGACTTCATAAGACAGAGTTTAGGGTTAGGGGTAGATACATGATTTGTCTGGTTTGGATATATCTAGACCTTGTTTATCAACTTGAATGCTTACGATATGACATAAGAAGACTATGTGATTTAGTTTTTCATTTTTTTGATTTTTTGAATTTTGTGCCACCCATTTGTATCTTGGTCAAATCCTAGGTTTGACCAAGATTTAAAAAGTTTAAAACATGAAAATGAAAAGGTAAGCATGGATCCTTCTTACTCACTCTAAAATGAAACTTTTGGGAGGTTTCTGAAATTTCCATGTTTGAATCTTTTGGTCAAATCAAATCCAAGATTTAAACAAGTTTAAAACTGAAAAATGAAAAGCGAAGCGTGTATCCTTCTTAGTCACTCTAAAATGAAGCTTCTGGAGGTTTTTGAAATTTCCATGTTTGAAACCCAAAACCACTTCTCTTCATGCTTGACTTCATAAGACATAGTTTAGGGGTTAGGCGGTATAGATACATGATTTGTCTGGTTTGAACCTTGTTTATCAACTTTAATGCTTACTATATGACATAAGAAGACTATGTACTTTGGTTTTTCATTTTTTTTTCATTTTTAATCTACCCATTTGAATCTTGGTCAAATCCTAGGTTTGAACAAGATTTAAACAAGTTTAGAAAATAAAATGGTAAGCATGGATCCTTCTTAGTCTCCCTAAAATGAAGTTTTTTTTTGAAATTTCCATGTTTCAAACCCAAAACCGCCACTTCTCTTTCATGCTTGACTTCATAAGACAGAGTTTAGGGTTAGGGGTAGATATATATACACGATTTTTCTGGTTTGAATATGTCTAGACCTTGTTTATCATCTTGAATGCTAGCTTACTATATGGCATAAGAATGCTATGTGCTTTGGTTTTTCATTCTTTTGATTTTTTCTGAAGAATCTTGGTCAAATCCTAGGTTTGACCAAGATTTAAACAAGTTTAAAACATGAAAATGAGAAGGGAAGCCTGTACATCCTTCTTATTAATTAGTCACTCTAAAATGAAGCTTTTGGGAGGTTTTTGAAATTTCCATGTTTGAAACCCAAAACCACCTCTCTTCATGCTTGACTACATAAGACAAAGTTTAGGGGTTAATTAGGGGGTAGATACATGATTTGCATAGGTTGAATATATGTCTAGACCTTGTTTCTCAACTTTAATGCTTAGTACTATATGACATAAGAAGCTTTTGAGATGTTCTTGAAATTTCCATGTTTGAAACCCAAAACGACTTCTTTCATGCTAGACTTCATAAGATCGACCAAGTTTAGGGTTAGGGGGTAGAGATACATTATTTGTCTGGTTTGAATATGTCCAAACCTTTTTTATCAACTTGAATGCTTACTATATGACATAAGAAGACTAAATGCTTTTGTTTTTCCTTTTTCTGAGTTTTTTTTGAATTTAATGCCGATTTGAATCTCTTTAATTGTGAGATCCTAGGTTTGACAAATTAAGATTTAAACAAGTTTAAAATATGAAAATGAAAAGGTAAGCATGGATCCTTCTTAGTCACTCTAAAATGAAGCTTTTGGGAGGTTTTGAAATTTCCATGTTTCAAACCGAAAACCACTTCTCTTCATGCTTGACTTCATAAGACAAAGTTTAGGGTTAGGGGTAGATACATGATTTGTCTGGTTTGGATATATCTAGACCTTGTTTATCAACTTGAATGCTTACGATATGACATAAGAAGACTATGTGATTTGGTTTTTCATTTTTTCTGATTTTTTTGAATTTTGTGCCCACCCATTTGTATCTTGGTCAAATCCTAGGTTAATTTGACCAAGATTTAAACAAGTTTAAATCATGAAAATGAAAAGGTAAGCATGGATCCTTCTTACTCACTCTAAAATGAAACTTTTGGAGGTTTTTGAAATTTCCATGTTTGAATCTTTTGGTCAAATCCTAGGTTTGACCAAGATTTAAACAAGTTTAAAACATGAAAATGAAAGCGAAGCGTGTATCCTCTTAGTCACTCTAAAATGAAGCAGGGAGGTTTTGAAATTTCCATGTTTGAAACCCAAAACCACTTCTCTTCATGCTTGACTTCATAAGACATAGTTTAGGGGTTAGGGGTATAGATACATGATTTATCTGTTTGAATATGTCTAGACCTTGTTTATCAACTTTAATGCTTACTATATGACATAAGAAGACTACTTTGGTTTTTCATTTTCTGTTTTTTTTGAATTTTCCGCCCATTTGAATCTCTGTCAAATCCTAGGTTTGACCAAGATTTAAACAAGTTTAACACGTGAAAACGAATAAGTAAGCATGGATCCTTCTTAGTCACTCCAAAATGTACTAATTGATAGATGTGTTAACTTTGCTTAATGGAAAAATAATGTCATGTAAATGAGTTAACTTGGATTTCCTACCCTTGAATCCATAGGAAACTTTGCTCTAATGCACTATACTAATCAACCGAGTTTTTACACCAACATGTCTGTCACTTACGTGTGGTGCCCATGCGTGGGGTCCCACACTTCAGTGAGCACAGTCACGTGCAATAGGTACGCAAACTCTCTAGCCATTTTCTTTGTCAAGAGAAGACGCATCGGGATGCGTATTGGAAGTCTCTGGGTCCTTCTGGATCCTTCGGTTGTCCCTCTCACAAAAAAAAACAAATCTCTCTCATTCTCGGCCTCGCTCGACTCGCTCGCTCGCACCTCCTGCTCACTGACAAACCCTGCACAAAAGTCAACATCATCACCCGAAAAAGGGGAGACACCATAATGCTCTCCTTCTTCTCTCCTTGAGTGATCCCTCTTCCTCCGAGTTTCACTCGACGGCAAACACACATGTCTTGCATAGTAATAATAAAAATGTAGAAAAATCAACCTACGAATCTATAATTAAATAGGTTAAACTAGGGTTTTGCCCAGTACTACAGATCAAGTTCAAAAAAATCCAACTACGGGGTTCGAACAACCCCATTTCTAATCCAAGAATTTTTCGACCTCATCCAAATGGCCTCAAACTATAGGGTTAATTAGCATCTAGTGCAATATGTGTGAACATGTATGCACTATGTGTGCTATAACTTGTATGTCTTTCAAATTTGAACCAAATTTGAAATATTTGAAATGGGGCTTTTGGCTTAAACGTTTGAAAAAAACGACTTCTCTTCATGCTAGACTTCATAAGACCGAGTTTAGGGTTAGGGGTAGATATATGATTTGTCTGGATTGAATATGTCTAAACCTTGTTTATCAACTTGAATGCTTACTATATGACATAAGAAGACTATGTGCTTTTGTTTTTCATTTTCTAATTTTTTTTTGAATTTTATGCCCATTTGAATCTTGGTCAAATCCTAGGTTTGACCAAGATTTAAACAAGTTTCAAACATGAAAATGAAAACGTAAGCCTGGATCCTTCTTAGTCACTCTAAAATGAAGCTTCTAGGAGGTTTTTGAAATTTCCATGTTTGAAACCCAAAACCACTTCTCTTCATGCTTGACTTCATAAGACATAGTTTAGGGTAGGTTAGGGGTAGATACATGATTTTCCTGGTTTGAATATGTCTAGACCTTGTTTATCAACTTAATTGAATGCTTACTATATGACATAAGAAGACATTGGTTTTTCAATTTTTTTTTATTTTTGAATTTTTATGCCCATTTGAATCTTGGTCAAATCCTAGGGTTGACCAAGATTTGAACAAGTTTAAATCATGAATATGAAAAATTAAGAATCTATCCTTCTTAGTCACTCCAAAATGTAGCACTTGGGAGGGTTTTTGAAATTTCCATGTTTGAAACCCAAAACCACTTCTCTTCATGATTGACTTCATAAGACATAGTTTAGGGTTAGGGGTTGATACATGATTTGTATGGTTTGAATATGTCTAGACCTTGTTTATCAACTTGAATATGCTTACTATATGACGTACATAAGAAGACTATGTACTTTGGTTTTTCAGTTTTCTATTTTTTTAAATTTTCTGCCCACTTGAATCTTGGTCAAATTAATCCTAGGGTTGACCATGATTTAAACAAGTCTATTACATGAAATGAAAAGGTAAGCATGGATCCTTCTTACTCACTCTAAAATGAAGCTTTTGGGATGTGTTCTTGAAATTTCCATGTTTGAAACCCAAAACGACACTTCTTTTCATGCTTTGGTTTTTCATTCTTTTGATTTTTTCTGAATTTTTATGCCCATTTGAATCTTGGTCAAATATATCCTAGGTTTGACCAATATTTAAACAAGTTTAAAACATGACAATGAAAAGGTAATTAATCATGGATCCTTCTTAATTAATCAGTCAGTCTAATTAAAATGAAGCTTTTGGGAGGTTTTTCAATTTTCCATGTTTGAAACCCAAAACCACACTTCTTTTCATGCTTGACTTCATTTATAAGACACAGTGTAGGGTTAGGGGTAGATGACTTGTTTGATTTGAATGTGTCTAGACCTTCTTCATGAACTTTTGAATGCTTACTATATGACATAAGAAGATTATGTGCTTTCGTTTTTTTATTTTTTTATTTCTTATTTTATGCTCATTTGAATATTGGTCAAATCCTAGGTTTAACCAAGAGTTAAACAAGATTAAAACATCAAAATGAAAGGGTAAGCCTGGATCCTTCTTATGCACTCTAAAATGAAGCTTTTGGGGTTTTTAAAAATGATCCTTCTTAGTCCATGTTTGAAACCCGAAACCACTTCTCTTCATGCTTGACTTCATAAGACAGAGTTTAATTAGGGGTTAGGGGTATAGATACATGATTTGTCTGGTTTGAATATGTCTAGATCGACCTTGTTTAACAACTTGAATGCTTACTATATGACATAAGAAGACTATGTACTTTGGTTTTTCATTTTTTTCACTTTTTTATTTTCTACCCATTTGAATCTTGGTCAAATCCTAGGTTTGAACAAGATTTAAACAAGTTTAGAAAATAAAATGGTAAGCATGGATCCTTCTTAGTCTCCCTAAAATGAAGTTTTTTTTTTGAAATTTCCATGTTTCAAACCCAAAACCGCCACTTCTCTTTCATGCTTGACTTCATAAGACAGAGTTTAGGGTTAGGGGTAGATATATATACACGATTTTTCTGGTTTGAATATGTCTAGACCTTGTTTATCATCTTGAATGCTAGCTTACTATATGGCATAAGAATGCTATGTGCTTTGGTTTTTCATTCTTTTGATTTTTTTGAAGAATCTTGGTCAAATCCTAGGTTTGACCAAGATTTAAACAAGTTTAAAACATGAAAATGAGAAGGGAAGCCTGTATCATCCTTCTTATTAATTAGTCACTCTAAAATGAAGCTTTTGGGAGGTTTTTGAAATTTCCATGTTTGAAACCCAAAACCACCTCTCTTCATGCTTGACTACATAAGACAAAGTTTAGGGGTTAATTAGGGGGTAGATACATGATTTGCATAGGTTGAATATGTCTAGACCTTGTTTCTCAACTTTAATGCTTAGTACTATATGACATAAGAAGCTTTTGAGATGTTCTTGAAATTTCCATGTTTGAAACCCACTTCTCTTCATGCTAGACTTCATAAGATCGACCAAGTTTAGGGTTAGGGGTAGAGATACATTATTTGTCTGGTTTGAATATGTCCAAACCTTTTTTATCAACTTGAATGCTTACTATATGACATAAGAAGACTAAATGCTTTTGTTTTTCCTTTTTCTGAGTTTTTTTGAATTTAATTCCGATTTGAATCTCTTTAATTGTCAGATCCTAGGTTTGACAAATTAAGATTTAAACAAGTTTAAAATATGAAAATGAAAAGGTAAGCATGGATCCTTCTTAGTCACTCTAAAATGAAGCTTTTGGGAGGTTTTTGAAATTTCCATGTTTCAAACCCAAAACCACTTCATGCTTGACTTCATAAGACAAAGTTTAGGGTTAGGGGTAGATACATGATTTGTCTGGTTTGGATATATCTAGACCTTGTTTATCAACTTGAATGCTTACGATATGACATAAGAAGACTATGTGATTTGGTTTTTCATTTTTTCTGATTTTTTTGAATTTTGTGCCCACCCATTTGTATCTTGGTCAAATCCTAGGTTAATTTGACCAAGATTTAAACAAGTTTAAATCATGAAAATGAAAAGGTAAGCATGGATCCTTCTTACTCACTCTAAAATGAAACTTTTTGGAGGTTTTTGAAATTTCCATGTTTGAATCTTTTGGTCAAATCCTAGGTTTGACCAAGATTTAAACAAGTTTAAAACATGAAAATGAAAAGCGAAGCGTGTATCCTCTTAGTCACTCTAAAATGAAGCTTCTGGGAGGTTTTGAAATTTCCATGTTTGAAACCCAAAACCACTTCTCTTCATGCTTGACTTCATATATAAGACATAGTTTAGGGGTTAGGGGTATAGATACATGATTTGTCTGGTTTGAATATGTCTAGACCTTGTTTATCAACTTTAATGCTTACTATATGACATAAGAAGACTATGTGCTTTGGTTTTTCATTTTTCTGTTTTTTTGAATTTTCCGCCCATTTGAATCTCTGTCAAATCCTAGGTTTGACCAAGATTTAGACAAGTTTAACACGTGAAAACGAATAAGTAAGCCTGGATCCTTCTTAGTCACTCCAAAATGTACCAATTGATAGATGTGTTAACTTTGCTTAATGGAAAAAATAATGTCATGTAAATGAGTTAACTTGGATTTCCTACCCTTGAATCCATAGGAAACTTTGCTCTAATGCACTATACTAATCAACCGAGTTTTTACACCAACAGGTCTGTCACTTACGTGTGGTGCCCATGCGTGAGTCCCACACTTCAGTGAGCACAAGTCACGTGCAATAGGTACGCAAACTCCCAGCCATTTTCTTTGTCAAGAGAAGAGCATCATGCGTATTGGAAGTCTCTGGGTCCTTCAGGATCCTTCGGTTGTCCCTCTCACAAAAAAAAACAAATCTCTCTCATTCTCGGCCTCGCTCGACTCGCTCGCTCGCTCGCTCGCTCGCACCTCCTGCTCACTGACAAACCCTGCACAAAAGTCAACATCATCACCCGAAAAAGGGGACACCATAATGCTCTCCCTTCTTCTCTCCTTCCGAGTGATCCCTCTTCCTCCGAGTTTCACTCGACGGGCAAACACACATGTGCTGCATAGTAATAATAAAAATGTAGAAAAATCAACCTACGAATCTATAATTAAATAGGTTAAACTAGGGTTTTGCCCAGTACTACAGATCAAGTTCAAAAAATCCAACTACGGGGTTCGAACAACCCCATTTCTAATCCAAGAATTTTTTCGACCTCATCCAAATGGCCTCAAACTATAGGGTTAATTAGCATCTAGTGCAATATGTGTGAACATGTATGCACTATGTGTGCTATAACTTGTATGTCTTTCAAATTTGAACCAAATTTGAATAAGTTTGAAATATTTGAAATGGGGCTTTTGGCTTAAACGTTTGAAACCCAAAACGACTTCTCTTCATGCTAGACTTCATAAGACCGAGTTTAGGGTTAGGGGGTAGATATATGATTTGTCTGGTTTGAATATGTCTAAACCTTGTTTATCAACTTGAATGCTTACTATATGACATAAGAAGACTATGTGCTTTTGTTTTTCATTTTCTAATTTTTTGAATTTTATGCCCATTTGAATCTTGGTCAAATCCTAGGTTTGACCAAGATTTAAACAAGTTTCAAACATGAAAATGAAAACGTAAGCCTGGATCCTTCTTAGTCACTCTAAAATGAAGCTTCTAGGAGGTTTTTGAAATTTCCATGTTTGAAACCCAAAACCACTTCTCTTCATGCTTGACTTCATAAGACATAGTTTAGGGTACGTTAGGGGTAGATACATTATTTTCCTGGTTTGAATATGTCTAGACCTTGTTTATCAACTTAATTGAATGCTTACTATATGACATAAGAAGACATTGGTTTTTCAATTTTTTTTTGAATTTTTATGCCCATTTGAATCTTGGTCAAATCCTAGGGTTGACCAAGATTTGAACAAGTTTAAATCATGAATATGAAAAATTAAGAATCTATCCTTCTTAGTCACTCCAAAATGTAGCACTTGGGAGGGTTTTTGAAATTCCCAAAACCACTTCTCTTCATGATTGACTTCATAAGACATAGTTTAGGGTTAGGGGTAGATACATGATTTGTATGGTTTGAATATGTCTAGACCTTGTTTATCAACTTGAATATGCTTACTATATGACGTACATAAGAAGACTATGTACTTTGGTTTTTCAGTTTTCTATTTTTTTAAATTTTCTGCCCACTTGAATCTTGGTCAAATTAATCCTAGGGTTGACCATGATTTAAACAAGTCTATTACATGAAATGAAAAGGTAAGCATGGATCCTTCTTACTCACTCTAAAATGAAGCTTTTGGGATGTGTTCTTGAAATTTCCATGTTTGAAACCCAAAACGACACTTCTTTTCATGCTTTGGTTTTTCATTCTTTTGATTTTTTCTGAATTTTTATGCCCATTTGAATCTTGGTCAAATATATCCTAGGTTTGACCAAGATTTAAACAAGTTTAAAACATGACAATGAAAAGGTAATTAATCATGGATCCTTCTTAATTAATCAGCCAGTCTAATTAAAATGAAGCTTTTGGGAGGTTTTTCAATTTTCCATGTTTGAAACCCAAAACCACACTTCTTTTCATGCTTGACTTCATTTATAAGACACAGTGTAGGGTTAGGGGTAGATGACTTGTTTGATTTGAATGTGTCTAGACCTTCTTCATGAACTTTTGAATGCTTACTATATGACATAAGAAGATTATGTGCTTTCGTTTTTTTATTTTTTTATTTCTTATTTTATGCTCATTTGAATATTGGTCAAATCCTAGGTTTAACCAAGATTTAAACAAGATTAAAACATCAAAATGAAAGGGTAAGCCTGGATCCTTCTTATGCACTCTAAAATGAAGCTTTTGGGGTTTTTAAAAATGATCCTTCTTAGTCCATGTTTGAAACCCGAAACCACTTCTCTTCATGCTTGACTTCATAAGACAGAGTTTAATTAGGGGTTAGGGGTATAGATACATGATTTGTCTGGTTTGAATATGTCTAGATCGACCTTGTTTAACAACTTGAATGCTTACTATATGACATATATAAGAAGACTATGTACTTTGGTTTTTCATTTTTTTCACTTTTTTAATTTTCTACCCATTTGAATCTTGGTCAAATCCTAGGTTTGAACAAGATTTAAACAAGTTTAAAACATGAAAATAAAATGGTAAGCATGGATCCTTCTTAGTCTCCCTAAAATGAAGCTTTTTCTATTTTTTTGAATTTTATGCCCATATATTTGAATCTTTGTCAAATCCTAGGGTTTTTGAAATTTCCATGTTTGAAACCCAAAACCACTTCTCTTCATGCTTGACTTCATATATAAGACAGAGTTTAGGGGTTAGGGGTATAGATACATGATTTGTCTGGTTTGAATATGTCTAGAACTTGTTTGTCAACTTTAATGCTTACTATATGACATAAGAAAACTATGTGCTTTGGTTTTCATTTTTCTGATTTTTTATATTTTGATGTCCATTTGAATCTTGTCAAATCCTAGATTTGACCAAGATAATTTAAACAAGTTTAAAACATGAAAATGAAAAGGGAAGCATGTATCGTTCTTAGTCACTCTAAAATGAAGTTTTTGGGAGGTTTTTGAAATTTCCATGTAGGAAACCCAAAACCACTTCTCTTCATGCATGATTGACTTCATAAGACAGAGTTTAGGGTTAGGGGTAGATATATACATGATTTTTATGGTTTGAATATGTCTAGACCTTGTTTATCAACTTGAATGCTTACTATATGACATAAGAATGCTATGTGCTTTGGTTTTTATTTTTCTATTTTTTTGAATTTTATACCCATATATTTGAATCTTTGTGAAATCCTAGGTTTGACCAGGATTTAAACAAGTTTAGAACATGAAAATGAAAAGGTAAGCCTGGATCCTTCTTAGTCACACTCTAAAATGAAGCTTTTGGGAGGTTCTTGAAATTTCCATGTTTGAAACCCAAAACCACTTCTCTTCATGATTGACTTAATAAGACAGAGTTTAGGGTTAGGGGTAGATACATGATTTTCCTTGTTTGAATATGTCTAGACCTTGTTTATCAACTTAATTAATTGAATGCTTACTATATGACATAAGAAGACCTTGATTTTTCAATTTTTTTGAATTTTTTGATTTTTGATGCCCATTTGAATCTTGGTCAAATCATAGGTTTGACCAAGATTTGAACAAGTTTAAATCATGAATATGAAAAATTAACCATCTATCCTTCTTAGTCACTCCAAAATGTAGCTCTTGGGTGGGTTTTTGAAATTTCCATGTTTGAAACAAATAACCACTTCTCTTCATGCATGCTTGACTTCATAAAGATAGAGTTTAGGGTGGGGGTAGATATATACATGATTTTATGGTTTGAATATGTCTAGACCTTGTTTATCAACTTGAATGCTTACTATATGACATGCAAAGACTTGCTTTGGTTTTTGATTTTGTTTAATTTTGAATTTTTATGCCCATTTAAATCTTGGTCAAATCCTAGGTTTGACCATGACTTAAACAAGTTTAAAACATGAATATGTAAAAGTAAGCATATGTATCCTTCTTAGTCACTCCAAAATGAAGCTCTTAATTAAGAGGGTTTTTGAAATTTCCATGTTTGAAACCAAAAACCACTTATCTTCACATGCATGCTTGACTTTATAAGACAGAGTTTAGGGTTAGGGGTAGATACATGATTTTTCGGGTTTAATATGTCTAGACCTTGTTTATCAACTTAATTGAATGCGCGCATACTATATGACATAAGAAGACCTTGGTATTCATTTTATTTGAATTTTTATGCCCATTTGAATCTTGGTCAAATCCTAGGTTTGACCAAGATTTGAACAAGTTTAAAACATGAATATGAAAAGGTAAGCATGCATGTATGCTTCTCACACTCCAAAATGAAGCTCTTGGAAGGGTTTTTGAAATTTCCATGTTTGAAACCAAAAACCACATCTCTTCATGCTTGACTTCATAAGACAGAGTTTAGGGTTAGGGGTAGCCACATACATGATTTTTCTGGTTTGAATATGTCTAGACCTTGTTTATCAACTTAATTGTATGCTTATTATATGACATAAGAAGACTATGTGCATTGGGTTTTCATTTTTTATCCCCATTTGTTGAATCTTGGTCAAATCCTAGGTTTGACCAAGATTTAAACAAGTTTAAAACATGAATAATATGAAAAGTAACCTGCATCGATCCTTCTTAGCCACTCCAAAATGAAGCTCGTGGGAGGTTTTTGAAATTTCCATGATTTTTCTGGTTGGAATATGTCTAGACCTTGTTTATCAACTTGAATGCTTACTATATGACATACACAGACTATGTGCTTTGGTTTTTGATTTTTTTTGAATTCTTATGCCCATTTGAATCTTCGTCAAATCCTAGGTTTGACCATGACTTAAACAAGTTTAAGACATGAATATGACAAAGTAATCATGTATCCTTCTTAGTCACCCCAAAATGAAGCTCTTGGGAGGGTTTTTAAAATTTCCATGTTTGAAACGAAAAACCACTTCTCTTCACCATGCATGCTTGACTTCATAAGACAGAGTTTAGGGTTAGGGGGTAGATACATGATTTTTCAGGTTTAATATGTCTAGACCTTGTTTATCAACTTAATTGAATGCTTACTATATGACATAAGAAGACCTTGGTTTTTCAAAAAAATTGAATTTTTATGCCCATTTGAATCTTGGTCAAATCCTAGGTTTGACCAAGATTTGAACAAGTTTAAAACATGAATATAAAAAGTAAGCATGTATGCTTCTTAGTCACTCCAAAATGAAGCTCTTGGGAGGCCGAAATTTCCATGTTTGAAACCAAAAACCACATCTCTTCATGCTTGACTTCATAAACAGAGTTTAGGGTTAGGGGGTAGATACATGATTTTTCGGTTTGAGTATGTCTAGACCTTGTTTATCAACTTAATTGAATGCTTACTATATGACATAAGAAGACTATGTGCCTTGATTTTTCATTTATTTTGATTTATTTTGAATTTTATGCCCATTTTTATGCCCATTTAAACAAGTTTAAATCATGAATATGAAAATTTTCTCACTCCAAAATGTAGCTCTTGAGAGGGTTTTTGAATTTTCCATGTTTGAAACCAAAAACCATTTCTCTTCATGCATGCTTTGACTTCATAAGACAGAGTTTAGGGTTTGGGAGACAGCACGCGCCGACGCGTGGACGAAATTTATTCTCTGTCCCCCTGACATGCACTTGCCAGTGTCTTCAACAGTCTGACACGAGCAGTGAAGCTTTTATGGAGCCCAGCGGAGAGGGGCTCCATTTCTCGAGCGGTAGCGAGGTGACATGGTGACATGCACCATGTCACCGTGTGACATGCGGCCTAAATCCAAATTTAAACATTGCGAAAAAATCTGAAAAAAATCATGCACGTTCACAGCTCATATTAAGATAACCCCTAAAAATTTCAGATCAAAATTCGAAACATACATCGAGAAACAAAAAAGAGAAACTCAGATGTGAATAGTCTACAGAGAAACTCAGATTTGAATTCGGGAACTATTCATGACAGATTTCTCTTTTTTGTTTCTCGATGTATGTTTCGAATTTTGACTTGAATTTTTTAGGGGTTATCTTAATATCTATGAACATGCATGATTTTTTTCAGATTTGTTCGCAGTGTTCAAATTTGAATTTAAACCGCATGTCACACGGTGACATGCAATAGGTGCATGTCACCTGATCTGCGGTGACGCTGGGGCTAAAAAGAAGACCTTTCCACCTCATTTCCTCCACTGTTTCACATATTTTAGCTTCTATTTATGCGGTGCCGTGGAGGTGGGGGTCTGGTCGTCACCCTCCTCCTCCCCACCTCATTTCCTCCACTGTCTCGCAACTCCTTGATCTACTACTCCTATCCATATACATGCCACTCAAATGGATGTATTTGTAGATACATCCATTTTAGTGGCAGTTAATATGGACCGGAGGAAGTACTAATAATATGAGGCATGTTTTTGAGCTGGCCCTGTTTAGTAGAGTTTACATTTGAGAGTTACATCTTTCTACCACCATTATTTTTGATTTAGCTTGTCTTTTGTGCCCACCATTTTATCGAGCAGGGTTAATGCAAGATCCATAGCAAACTAGCTTCTCATGACATTTTTTTGGCGGAGTGCATCTTCTCATGGCGAGCTAGCGACTTTGCCACTAGATTTTTTTTTGTTGAACTACATTTTTTGGATTTTCCCATTTTATTTGTGCACAAGCTATGAGCCGCCCGCAATTCAGCACCATATATTGGCGGGATTTTCTAGTTCAATTGTTTTGTACTAGGATATTAGCAGGATGCTATCTTCTAGGGCTTTCATTTCCCCTATATCCAGCCCCACCCACGGACAAGCAAGGGCCTCTCTCCCTACCTCGCACCTAGTCCGTCTCGCTCCCTCTCAGTCCTCCATCCGTAGCCGACATCCACCGCGCCGGAGCCAGCTCAGCGACGCCGTCAACCACACTCCGTCCGCTTCGTCGGATCTGCTTCCCCGACTCACTGGTTCATCTTACCGGCCGGCGAGATCGGTACACAAAGCGCCACCATGATCCACCGAACCAAAACGAACGGCCAACGCGCCACCTCCCCAGTCGACCAAGGTTGAACACTTTGTCCGGCAGCTTTTGTTATGTATTTGATTTCCGAGACTAGTTTATTGCTTGCTTCCACTGCTTGTTATTAGCATCTGTTTTTTTTGTAATGCCTGCTAGATATTCCCCTCGAGAATGCCTACGAAGAATCTCGGAGGCAAAATATCTTGCAGAATAAGATAATTGCAGCCAAGCTCGGCATACTGTGGAATGGGACAAAATCACCGCACCCCAAGTCGTTGCCGAGATTTTTCACCGTGTGATGTGCCGCCAAAAGGACGATTCCGTGGGGCAGCTGCTGAAGAAGGTATTTAGCCGCACTGCTCAAATTTCATATGTGTTGTTTGCTGATTGATTTGATGAACTTTGATTTGCAGCAGCTAGCCACTGCTCATGTTCCTAACAAAGACAGTGAGCGCGCCAGTGATGCAGACATTGGTAGAAAGGAGGCGGGATTTGGTCCTATTGTTCTAGCAAGCAATCATTTGAGGGGCCGCCTAGGATCAGCACATCTGGATCCTCCTGAGCTCAACATTAAGGAGGTAATTTTATAATAGTGTTTTAAACATGACATAATCTAATGTACTGAAAGAGATCAAACTGTCAACTGGAGTGGAGTGGTATAGATGGTAGAGATATAGATATAGATTTCAGATTTCCTAATTTTTTCTTGAAAATAGGGTCGCCCCGGCCTCTGCATCCAAATGATGCACCCACCCTTTTATTGCAATGTTTTAGACTCCATTTAAGGTTTAGAAACTCATGGGTTGCTCAAAGTGGTGACATGAATCAACCAACATATTTCCTTTTAATCTGCTGATTGATTTTATGCATGGCAAATCGCAGAAGCAAGTGACTGCTCATGTCCCTGCCAAGCAGCATTGTAGCACAGATGTCCAGAGTTCCAGTGATGCAAACGTTTGTAGGAACAAAACAGAAGGATGTGGCAATGGGGAAGCTAAGATTAGGCGTCTTCAAAAGGACTTGGATGTGGCCACTTGGCGGAACAAAGAAATGAACCGAGGATGGAATTCTACAATTCAAGATGGCCTACATGCTGTTGCTGATCTGCAGAAGCTAGTGGCTGGCAACTTGGTTACCGCTTTGGCTGATGCAGATGTCCATGAGATCAACTGGACGATCTTGGAACAGGTGAAAGCACGAGCAGAAACTCTGCACTCATCTTTGCAGGTAGATGATTTTCAAAGGGTGATGCAAGAGCCGCTATATGAATAGATTGTTGTTTTCAGTTGATGATGTCCCTGGTTCTTTTGTTTACTTATGTGCTGGTAGTACTTAGGGGAACTAGCTTGTACAAGTAATTTTTTCCGATAAAGTTGTACAAGTAAATGGCACATGCTTCGCATGTTTGACCAATTAAGTTAAAAAGCTTCACAAAATCCTGCGTCGAAGTTGTTTCACTAAAAAAAAGAGCTCTCACGTGCAAGGCACGTGTAATTTACTAGTATATACTAGTACTAGTAGAGATGGTACACCTAGACATTAGAGATTTGTTTGTTTTAAAGATATTTTTAATTGTGTACAAGATGGAAAATATAACTTTAGGGCATCCACAATGTTGCTATTGCCAAATCTGATACGATGGTGAATTTGGCTTTGGTGTGAAATATAGCAATAGCTCCACAATGTAGTGGTTCCAAATATTTATAACGTGGGTCCCGCCATCAAGCTAAAACAACACATAAAGCCAATATGGAACTACTCTCACAATGTAGGGAACTAGTTCCAAATGCCAAAAGTGAAATTTGGCATCGGAGCACCTACTTGCTCCGGTTCCTTGTTTTTCTGGTTTTGGAACTACCTCTACAATGTATGGAACTAGTTCCAAAAGCCAAAAATCAAATATGGAACCACTTTTGGCTACACGTTGTGGATGCTCTTAGCAAATTCCTAGTATTTTTCATGGTCGATGTAAAAAAAGTATTTTTCATGGTTGATGTAAAAAAACAAGTTTTTTTCATGGTCGATGTAAAAAAAGAGAGAAAACATGTCTCATAAAAAGCCTTATGGTTAGCACATTTTTTTTACGGAGTAACTCTTTTTTACATAGCCCAAATTACTATTCGATTTTCCATTGAAATATTTTATGTGTATAAAGCAAGCGAAGAAGTACACATGCATTTTTCGTTTTATTCTTTTTTGACATTTCAAAATGTATAGAAGATGAATTTCGAAATAAAGAGATCATATGCACCCAAGAACCAACAAGCATATCCCCTTGACCCCGAACATACTCAGGGCCCTTTTGTTGTGGCTTTTTTTTTGCCTTTTTGGCTTTTGGATTTTGGAAGCCAAAAACAAATATTATATTCTTTTGGCTTCCAAAATCGAAAAGCCAAAAAGCCACAGCAAAAGGGCCCTCAGCTTCAGACTTGGGATTTCGTAGGCTAGGGTTCCACAGTTTTCCACCAACCAGTAATAATTTCAACTCTGCCCCAAAATTCCCGCCGAAATCCCCCTCCCCTTCCAAAATTCAAGCGATGTGAAATAAGTACGTGTCGATCTTATCCCCCCGGACCGCTCAATTCAGACCTATCACCGGCGGCGCCGAACCCCGCATCTCTCTCTCACGCTTCCACCCTGCATGACCCACCGGATCATCTCACACGCCGGCGCCGGCCCACTGTCCCACTCCCACACCAGCACTACTGCCTTCTCATCGGCCACCGTAGTGACCGACGACGTTCCGCCGTCTCCCTTGCTTTTTAGCAAGCCGGAGTAGCTTCCACCTCCCCCACCCCCACCGACGACCACTGTACCATACGAGCTCCTCCGTAGCCGACTTCCACCGCCGCCTTGTCAGCGACAGTCACCATCGTCGGGTTCTCGTATCTTAATCCCCTACTCCTTCCGTCCACCGGACTGGAGAGATGGGCGCCTCCATGGTCCACGGCAGGAAACCAAAGCGTACACGCTCCCACTTCCAAGAAGGTTGATATGGCCGCATTCGTTATGCATGTGATTTCGAAAAGTATTTTTTTGCTTACTTGCACCGCCATCTCATTAGCATTTTTTTTGTAATGCATGCTAGAATACAGAAGAATGAATTAAAAGAGAAACGGATACGGAATATATGTAGAAGATATGCAAGCCGTGTGGGCACAAGCATTTGTAACGCTATTGCCTCTAGTGCAAACCTGAACAAAATCGGAGAAGAACCCTTTCCCCTCCCCAAAGATAAAGAACAATGTTATGATTCACAATTTGATCCTGCTGAGCCTCTTGGAGAGCTGACTCAGGAAGATGCCTTGCCTGACCATTCTCCTCAACCCCACCAGGTGATTTCTGTGTTTTTACTTTGAGATATCTGTTGCAACTTCCATGTGTTGTATACTTGTATCCTGAATCCCACCAAACATGTTCACATGCCACCTCTAGGTCTCCTTAATGCATCATATATATGTTTCAGCATGCACGTCATCCTTTACTGTTCTTCATTCTATCCCATTTGCATATCATCATATATGGGACTTCTGTAGACTGAAATATCGTTTATGTGTGCTAGGAATCTGCAGCTTCAAGTAAGAATTTCGCAGGAACCACCAATGAGAGGAAGACCATTCAACATGCACCTGAATCGGTGATAGAACAGCTGCAACCAAAAAGAAACCTGCTTCTGCTACTAGACAGTCTCAGCGATTCATGGCACTAGTTGAAGAAAATAACGAAAATGCTAAGATACTGAAATAAAAAACGTGGTGAACACCCCAAGCGGTTGAATCAGCCACCTGTTACCAATCCAGTCAACCAGCGACAATCGGCGAGCAGAACCAGTTTCCACACAACTTCGCCACAATTGGCAGCAGAACCAGTTTCCACAGCAACTTCTCAGCCACAATTGGCAGAGAACCAGTTTCCACAGCAACTTCTCAACAACAATTGGCAGCAGAACCAGTTTCCACGGCAACTTCTCAGCCACAATTGGGATCAGCAGTAGCTGTGGTAGGAAATACTACCCAAGGACACACTGTACCAGTCCCAGCTGACACAACCACAACTGGCCAAACACTGCTAGCACAACATCAACAAACTGTTGATGATCTCCCACTGACCCATATTAGTCCTGCCATAGACAACTCCCCTGAGGATGAGCCCCACACCGAAGAAGGTACATTTTCCAATGCTTATAGTTTCATTCTCCGTTATAAAGTTATACTTTATAGATAAATAAATAAATATATATATAAATATAAATATATATATCTACCTTGATAGCTTGATGTAATGCTTAACTTTGTAGTTGCACCACGATCAAGAAAAACGAGGGGCCCAACAGTAGGGAAAATGTTCGTAGCTAAGCTTGCTGGGATGGAATCAAGATTTCGCCTTTCATCTATCGTAGGTGGCAGAAGGCCACTGGACCCAGAAGAATCTTGTAAATTAGCATCGGATGTAGGAATTTTCGTCAGGAATGAAATTCCTATCTTCCCAACATGGAAAGAGCACGTAGACACCTCTGCGCATTTTGAAAAATTAGTGCACAGGTTACACGTAAGTCATCTTTCTCTTGGTAATGTTACTCATACTAGTATACCACATTGGCACGTCCCGTTCCTTCTAGCTTGTTGTTGGCTCTATGTATATCGCACCAACGGTTTATATTGTTGTGAACAGTTAAGGTTCGAGTTCGATGAGGACCAAGAGGAAGTAAAGCATGTTCTCAACAGTCTATTCTCAGACTGTCTGCGCCAGTATCGCAGCAGGCTAGAAGAAATACTTCACTGGAAAGATTACTGGGAGTGTTCCAACTATATCTCCTTTTAAGAAAATGACTGACAAACAGTGGGGAGATCTTGTGAAGCACTGGTCTGATCCAAAGAATATGGTATGATTTGTAAGACTGAGACCAGATCACATCTTGGATTCTTATTTATAGCAGTGTCTCACTAGTCTCCTTTTTGCAGAATTTGGCTAAACAGAATCAGAAAAACCGCGGTAAACTACTTTTACCTAGGTACGGGATCTCGTAACCTTATAGTGCACATTCGGCAAAAAGTAAGGACATGTTGTTTTATACTGCTATTTAGAAATTTTTTAGTAAAAGATCATGCAGAGTATATACACCAGTGTGCAGCTTATATTATGATCCTCCATTTCAACCACGTTATTCGATTTATAAATGGTATTAATAAAATGCAGATGTTACATAATGCAAGTAAAAGGGAACCAAACAAAGAGATGACTCTGCCAGAGATTTTTGAAGCATGCCAGAAGAACAAACTTGAAGTGATTGGAGAAGTCGCACAGAGTGTTCTTGTAAGTCTTCTCAAAGATTGAAATTTTGTGACGACTCACATCCCAACTTGTAGGAGTAGTAAAGTACATGTCAATATGATATTATATATGTTTATTAAAATTCATGTGATGTGAATCGGACATGCCAAACTGTAGGAATAAAAGTAGGTCATACACATGATAAATCTACTATCAGCAAGTTTCTCTGTAGTAACTATCATGTTTACACATGTGTACGAACTGAATTTTTTGCAGGAAGATATGAAATTAGAGATGGCAAAACCCGGTAAAAACGGTCTGAAAAAAACCGATGAAGAATGTGTGAAGGCATTTTCTATGGCAATAAAAAAGAAAGGCATTGCCAAAAACACTTTCTTACGGAATGCTGGACTGCTGAAGTGCAAGTCCATGTCCAAGTCAAAGTATTTGCATGCTCAAGTTCTAGAGGAGCAACTCCAAGTAGAACGAGCTGCATCAGCTGCGCTAAGACTAGAAGTCGACAATTTTAGAACGATAGCAGCACAGAAGGAGGCCCTACTGGAGCAGGTTAGGAATGCTAGTAAGTAGTAAGAAGAGTATCTGCTAGATAATTGGAGATGAACGGGGACAGTGACAGGTCATTACCTTCGTCTTGTAAAATGGGGAACCAGATCCTCTAACGTGCTGAAGTGAAGTCAGAGAAGAGTAGTTCCCTAACTTTCCTTCTTCAAAAACATATGATCTGAGTATAAATTGATTTTAAATAATATGTATATTACAAATCTATGGTATACAATGACATGCATTACTTGCCATGGAAATTATGAGGTAAAAATATTTAGTTTATACATTTTATGCTACAGTAATTATCTACAGTAATCGCCTGAAAAACACAATGCATAATACATACTACAGTATCCTGACTTTTCTTCACAAATTTACACTAGCTTACTACTGTAGCTGGGTGACTTTGTTTCAGCACGTCAGAGGAGCCGGTTCCGTAAAATGGTTCCTTAGTCTGAGCATATTTCGTAGGTGCATTTATCTGCAATTGCTATGATCTTGGTGGTCGTTTCTTTGTTGTGATGTGGATTTTTTTTGAACCGGAACCCTGCTGATTATTAATATTATAAGTGGATTGCCTAGCCCTTTCCATCAGTTCCGACTTGTGGTTCCGTTGGCTCGTGGATGAAGCTTGACATGGTATGAGAGCCCATAGTCTCAAGTTCGGACTTTTGGTCGCGTTGGCTAGTGCATTAAAGCTTGACACCGATGATTTTCTGTGATCCATTGATTTCCACTTTCTACATATAGCCCAGGTCTAGAAGCTTGTCAGTGTCCGGTTCATTCATCGTTGTATTGAGTGCAATGAACGGAACATTGCTTCTCCTTTGTGTTGTGTTGCAACACAACAGCTGCTTCTGTACAGGCGAGTTGTGAACAAAGATACTTATGTATGCTACCAAATTTCGACTCCATATAATCAATAGCTTAACAACCGTCTAATTCAAAATCTCAACACGTAGCATATACACCTCCTCGAATCTCAACATTATTTCACACACTGAAATATTTTGTACGCGTTTTGAATTGGAGAACATGGGAACCGACTTTGGTTTCTGATTATGACTTGATGTGACCCTAGGCCCTGGATTCCTGAGCGGAAGGTATGTGTAAAAACAAAGAGATTACGAAGTGCTAATTCCCTTTTTTTGTAAGTCCTGGTGGCATTGACACTCCTTTCTTACTTGCTATATTTTTTTGGTGTTTATATATAATAGAGAATTACCAGCTTATTGTCGAACCCGTTAGATTTTGGGCAATAATTGTTACGTCGCTTCTTCTTAATTAAAGTTTATCATGTTATGTAGATGGATTTGTGAAAGATGCAGCGGGTCGTTCTTCAGATCGTCTACATGGGATTCCCATCTACATGTATGTTCATGGTTTCATGGAGTACTTCAGCTCATAGCAGCCACATACGATCCTCCAAGATTTGCATTTTTGACCTTGCAAGATTTGCATTCAATGTATCGCCAAGGCGCGTCCGTGAGAACTCTAGAAACATCTTCGTCGGACTCGTTTTGGCGCGCGCAGTTCCCGAGCGAATCCAATGAATTTTGACCGTTCTCTTAAAAAGGGAACTTTGACCGTTGGATCAAGCGTTGGAGAACTGATGTGCCAACGGCCAATAATTATGATCGTGGTAACCGATTTTCAACGTGATGATGAATTGATGTGACATTTGGCCGTACTAGTACGGTCTCATATTTTTGTATTACGTAGTACTTGGACTGTGGCCAAATTCGAAATCTCATTCCAGCGGCAAAACTTCCCGCCCAAAAAATACAAATATTTCACACGCTTCTAACTTCCCATTCTACCCTCGTAAAGATGACAACAATGTCCATGTATAAGTCGGTTGGTGGGGGGTCTACCCGTCATTTTTTTCGATCACCACCTCCCTAGCTCCGCGAAAAATTCATTTCCCTCACTCTCCTCGAGACCACCCACCGGAACTTCCCAAGTCCCTCTCTCTCCACCTCCACGGCCACACCGGAACATCCCCGGACTTCCCGCCTACAGGAGCCTCGCGATCCTCGTCATCCGGTCTGCGGGCAGCTTATCGACGCCGTCATCAACCGGACCGGATCATCCCCGCCGAACCTCGAAACCATATACTCATCCGATCTACCGCGTCGTTCTGGTATCGTCCACCACGGGACCCGCCGGATCCGTCGTCACCGCCTCGGATCTAGCTCACCCACCACGTTTAGGATCTGCTTCACCGGCGCCGTGCATGATCTAAACTCTTCTACTGCTCTATTTCTTGCTTGCAAGTTCTTGTTTAATCTTGGGGGAACTGTTTGTGCTAACGACGCCGTTACGTTTTTGCAGATGAGATGAGTAACCATGAAGTGTAATGGCCGTCTCTCCAACCCCAAGTAGCACAGTGTACTTCATCACCGGATCTATCAACCCCAGGAAGATCTGCTGTGACTCCCATAGAGTGCTTCTCCTAATGTAAGTCCCTTGTTTTAGCGCCATGTTCTGGGTTCAGATGCTTGTTTGTCTGAAGCTCTTTTAGTTCATTCCTAGCTATGACCGTAACACCTTGCTATTTTCTACTTCATTGCTAACTTTAAGCGATTGAACATTTTGGTTTGCATTCCCTGCTCTGTAGATGTAGCCATCATAACTTCTATCTTGCTCAATCGTTGTTACAAAAATTATAGGTATTATAGTAACATCCTGCTATTATTTAGTTCATGGCCAATTTTAAGTAATTGCACATGTTGGTTCGCATTCCTGCTCTATAGCTTTTGGCATCGTAACTTCTATATTTGGTTTACATTCCCTGCTCTGTAGATCTAGCCATCATAACTTTATCTTGCTCGTCGTTGTTACAAAAATTATGGCCTGCTACTATGTTGTTTGTGCCAATTTTTTACTCCATGAACATGTTGGCTTGCATTCCTGTACTACGGTGATGCCATTGTTTTGTATCTAGTTCATTGTAAGCTAACAAAGTAAGGACTTAGTTTGGCATGCTATCACTCTGCTATCTAGCCTATAGTACAAATAAACTTGTCATACTACTAGATAATAATTTTGCGTGCCATCTTGTTCTTCAAAAGTGCATTATTGACTTGTTTCTCTGACTTGGCATGACTCACATATGGAAAGCTGAACATATTGGTTTGCATTCCCTCTTATACAAGTTCACAGGTGATCCCACTATATTCTATCTGGTCCATCCTAAGCTCCAGCATTAACTATCCTCTATGTGTTGCTCATTACAAGTTTATATCCCGAAACATCTTGATTTGCATCCCCTTCACTATAAGTTCAGGAGTATTATTTAGTTCACGGCCAAAATGAAGTAATTGCACTTGGCACATGTTGGTTCACATTCCCTCCTCTTTAGCTTTTGCCATCGTAACTTCTATTTTTGGTTTACATTCCCTGCTGTAGATCTAGCCCTCATAACTTTATCTTGCTCACTCGTTGTTACAAAATTTATAGCTGCTACTATGTTGTTAATGCCAATTTTGTACTCCCTAAACATGTTGGTTTGCATGGGACTCGACGTAGTAAGTCTATTGTTTCACTCTAACATGCTCTGTTATATTGGCTGTTGGTATGCGGCATGCACTCTTTATTTGCTTATTGTGCGCATTACAATGATCTTGTTATAACGACGAAATGATGAGTTCCAAATTCTTTGGCAAACAATATTGTAGTGTCTTTGCCTTTCCATTGTTCTTTGTCTTAACTTGTAATGTCTTTGTTTCAGATATAGGTGCTGCATGGACAACTTAAAAGATTGCCGGATCGCTTCATTGTATTGCTAGGTTTAATTACCATTCAATTTCTCTGGGTTCTGTAATATTTTTTCAATGCCTTGTTGATGTAATATTTAGTTAGTTTTTATAGTTCTTTCGCGCATTTTTTCTTTGGTGCTTGTATTAAGTGAGGCTATCCGAAAATCAATCTGCGTAAATATTCTCGTATCTAAATCACGAATTCCCATCCCTTAAACGGCCCAAATAAGCGAAATCACATATGTGCCCGCAAAATCCTAAAGTGCCTATCGCATATAAACACAACTAAACGGTGGCCACTTACTTATGGGCCAGCCCATTTGATTTACGGTGGACCCACACTCTAATTGGGCCGCCCACTTGCTTTAAGGTGGACCCCTTCCCACTTGGGCCGCCCACTAATTAGTTGGGCCAGCCCAATTGCTTTGTGGTGGACCCCACATACTAAATGGGCCGCCCTTTAAGAGGAAAGTGGGACCCACATGTGTTTTGCCCACTATCTTGTTGGGCCGCCCCATTTGCTATATGGTGGTCCCCACATACTAATGGGCGGCCCTTTAACAGGAAAGTGGGGCCCACTGTGCTTTGGCCCCGCTATCTTGGTGGCGGCCCACTTGCTAGATGGTGGGCCCACATACTAAATGGGCCGCCTTTAACATGGGAGTGGGACCACTTTGTGTTTGGCCCCTATCTGTTGGGGCCACTTGCTATATTGTGGACCCCATACTAAATGGGCGGCCCTTTAACGGAAAGTGGGACCCACTTGTTTTGGCCCGGCCTATCCCGGCCGGCCCGTTTGATCTATTGTGGACCCCACGTACGAAATGGGTCGGCCCTTTAACGAAAATGGGACCCACTGTGTTTTTGGCGGCCCACTTTCTTGTTGGGCCGGCCGTTTGATCTATTGTGGACCCCATGTACTAAATGGGCGGCCGATAACGAAGTGGGACCCACATGCTAATTGGCCGGCCCAATAACTTCTTGGGCCGGCCCGTTGTTTTAAGGTGGACCCCTAGTTAAATTGGCGGCCCGATAACGAGAAAGTGGGTCCCACATGTCTTGTGGGCGGCCCTTTTGCTGTTGACCGGTCAAACGAGTGCATTCGGCCGGCCACATGCTTAGTGGGCGGCCATTAAAGTTTGACCGGTCAACCTTAGAGGTTAGGCCGGCCCACGTAACTAATGGACCAGCCAGTATATAGTTGACCGGTCAAACTAAGTCGGGCCCGGCCCGCAAACTTAATGGGGCCCGCTTAGACGTGGCAGGCCTCGTGTGGGCCTACCATCTACCACGGGGTTTCGGCGGTTAACGCCGTTAATCGCCGTGGCGTCGCCACGTGTCGGTTTGCATGGTCGGTCAACGGGCAAAACACTTGGCAACGGTCCGATTTTCCGTGGCGGAAGGGCGCCCAGCGCGACGGACCGAAAAAATCGTCGTAGGACTTTGCCTGACGCAGTTTCCACAACAGAACCCATATCGTCGGTTTAGGCCCATAGGCGACGAAAAATGCCCCTTAGTTGACGATTTTGGGACGTTGTCTATCAGAACTTTTCTTGTAGTGCTAGCACTAGACATCGGATACCAAACAGACAGGGAGAGAGATTTACCCAGGTTCGGGACCCTCGATGAGGTAAAACCCTTACTTCATGCTTGTCTGATCTTGATTATCGAATATATCGAGTTACAATGGGGTAGCCGATAGGCTGCTATGGTCGACTCGCCGAGAGGGAAGGGTTCTAGGGTTTTGTGCTCTAAGTTGCGGTGGTTCTGTGTATTGTTGTTATGTTCTTCGGTAGGCTCTGTCCTGGCCTTTATATAGCTGGCCAGGTCCCGAGAGTCCTGCCCGAACTCGACTAGGTTATAGTGAAATCTAATCTAGTCTTTCCTTTAACCAAATCTCCTTGCCTTGTTCGTCAACAATTCGTCTTCTGGTAGGTCTCTTTTGCTGGAACCGATGTATGGGCCCACCTTGGTCGTTGGGCAATCTTCATGGGCCTCTAGTTGGGCTAGAGGAGGTAGACTAATGTTGGGTACCCAAAGGGTAATACCCACATCAAGCGTAGTCGAGGTTCCAAGTGATCTTGACGTGGATATGCACTACAGGGTTAGGGTGTGTAACAGGTGTAGTCGCCTAGGACTTTGGGAGGAATAGATGTCGATTCAACTCGCATGACCTACCTGCATAGGCGACTATATCTGAAGAAAGTCCGGGAGAGTTCTAGGAGGCCCACTCGACCCTCATGCAAGCCCGAGTCATGACCGACTCAGTTTCCACCTCGTAAAACCATAGCCGAGGGTTCCCCTATAAACCCTCGGTAGTGAACCCTAGCTAGAGACATGTTCTCATCCATACACTTATAACATATGAGTAGGTCTTTACCTCGCTAAGAGGGGCCAAACCTAGTTAAAACCCTTGCCTTGCTATCTCATACCAACGATGCCTATGTCATCCCCATCCCGCGACTCACTTAAGCTACCCACGGGTAGCATTTGTCGTGGTCATCCACACAACATCCCCCACATTACAAGTCGCAAAGTGCGTCCACGGGGCTGTCAATTCATACGGATGTCAATCGTGTCGCTAGGTCTATCTATTTGTAAGGGAGCCAAGTGAATTAATGGTTGCATGTTCGTATGAATGCTATGTACATTACTAGTGTTTAACGGAGACGCACCGGCTTGCTTGGTGGTTCCTATTTCATTTATGCCACTAAATATGGAGCTTTCAAACAGTTCAAGTCAGACCTTCCAGCATGTATCGTAGGAACAATCTAATCTTGGATCCACGTAGCTAGCACTAGTAGCAAAAAGGTTGCCAATGACGCAACTAATTTTGCTACCTATGGTGCACCATGGTGCGCCACGCCTACCGCGCCACTAGTAACAAGTAGCCATGGCGCATGGTTTGGTGCACCACGGGTAATGCAGATAGTCGTGGTACACCGCGTCGTGCGCCACGGGTAAGCAATGCCGGTGCACAAGAGGCACATTTTTGAAATTCAAATGTTTTTTACGATTTTTTCTCATTTTTTGCGAATTATTTGTTAATACGTTCATTCTCGTAACCCTATCCACAGTGGAGGGAGGGGCAAGCAGCCGTGGAGAGGAGGGAGGACCCATGGACAATCGGCGTTTGCGGAGGTAGGGGACGGTGCTTGAAGATGGAGGGTGACCGATGCTTGAGGAGAAGGGGCGGTCGGCCGACGCTAGGAGGCAGGAGCAGGCGACGCTTGAGGAGGCAAGGGCCAGTGGTGGAGGCAGGGCGGGTGGTGCTTGAGGAGACATGGGCCAGCGGTGGAGGCAGGGGCTGGCAGCACGAGAAGGAGGCAGGGATCGACGGTGGAGGCAGTGATGTCGGGCGGCACAAGAAGGAGACATGGGTCGCTGGAAAGGAAGGCTTCCATATCTCCATGTGTGTGTGTGTGCGTGCGCGCGCGGGCGTGCGTGCGTGTGTGCGTGTGTGTGTGTGCGAGAAGAGAGAGAGAGAGAGAGAGAGAGAGAGAGAGAGAAGGAAAAATAGTAAGGTGAGACAGGAAGGATTCGGAGGTGTGGATGGGGGTGGGGATATGGAGTTAGCGGGGGTAGTAGGTGGGTGTTCGGGTCATGGTTAGGCGTGGCGCACCAGCCTTTTGGTGCGTCACGGGTAAGGTTTTGATTTTTTTTACCACGAAAACTAGAAGCTGAAAAACTTCTATTTCCTTTTTTATTTCGGGGAATCTAAAAAATGGTAAACGACCCTAGGTTGAATTCAGATGTAACTTTTTCGGTAGATACATTTTCATATAAAAAACTTTTTAATCGGAGATCGTATGCAACCAGAAAAACCGTTTTACCGAAGGATGGCGCCATTTTGCAAAAAGAAAGTCGAAATTCATGGTTGTTAATTTTTCTTACACATGGCTATCTTGAGTGATTTTATTTTTTGAAATTGCTATCATTTTTTCGAAAATTTAAAAGGCAATCGGGGGAGGGAGGGACAAACCCTAGATAGCTTACCCGTGGCACATCAAGGCCCGTGCGCCACGCCTGTGCTGATCCCAGAATGCAAGTTTTGAATTTTCATATAGTTGTGGCGCACTTCTATTTGGTGCGCCATGAGTACGAACGATACACGTGGCGCACTACCTTAGGATGTGAACAGGTAAAGATGGGTGGACCTGCCTGTCAGGCGAGAGAATAGGCGTGGCACACTGCTTTTGCACATGCGCCACTGGTAGGGCAGATAGGCGTGGCCTACCACGTACACGTGCGCCACCACTGAGTAGCCGTGGCGCAGCACTCTCTAATCCTAGCATTTTCCCAGGATTCAATGCCAAAGAAACATCGCGCGGGGTGGGGGGTTAACAAGCATATGTCATAACGATTGTCATCCATGATATTTTAAGTACTACTTTCTCTGTCCTCAAATAAGTAAACGTTTAGGCTTCAATTTTATACATAAAAGAGTGTACTTTTACATTTCCAATGTACTTTAAAATAGGAAAAAATATTTCTCTCTTATCGCACGGAAATCAAATCCAATAATATTCAGCATATGTTATCTTCATTTTCTACATACGCTTAGCTAATTGAAGGTGAAAAATATGATGTATCAGGTCTAGAAGTAGACCAACACTTCTATTGGCAAATAAGAAGTTTCCAAATTCATACCCAAGTACTTATCACTTCTTTGGTCGTAATTACTATCTGGCTAGATTGAGTTGTCACTCTTCGGAATCCACAAACCGTACCAATGTATGGTTAGAATTTCTATTAATGGCTACTCTGACTGACAACACATTCGTAGTATTCTCCGCTCCCGTCGCCTCCCCGTGTGGCGGCCGGGGCGCCCCATCTCCCCGCCTCCTCCCCCCCTCCCTCCTCTTCTCCCCGCGCCGCCGCCGCCGGCGGGAGCCGCCGGGCAAAGCCCGGGCGGTGCTGGCGGCGGCGGTTCTCCCCTTCCCCCGCGCACGTCCAGGACTCGACGGGGCAGGTCCTGTCGTGCGGTGGTGAGGCTCGCCGGCACCGGCTCCGGCTCAGGCTGGTGCAGCTCCGGCCGTTGGGGGCCGTGCGGGTGGCGGCCGTGGCGTGGCGAGGGCGCCGCGCGCGCTGCTGCCTAGCCGCCGCCGGCCACGTTTTGGCCTGCCTAGGGCTCAGATCTGGGCCACTAGGGCTCGGTTCCGGGCCTGGCTTGGCTTCCGGCGTGGTCCGGTGAGTTGGACGGCCGCGTCAGGGTCGCTTGGGCGGCGCCCTGACCGCCGGTGCTGCACGTTGAGTGGGTGGTGGCGGCGGCAGATCTAGGCCCGCGGGCCTAGATCTGGGCCAGGCGGGCCTGGTTGTTCCCACCGTTCATGCTTGTCTGCCGACCGTGGGTGTGTACCATCACGGCTGACCTCGTGCTCGCGGGCCAGATCTAGGGCTGGCGGTCCTGGATTTGGCGATATGGTCGTTCGTTGTTCTGGCGTCGCTTGGGGGCGATGTCCTGGTTGGCTATCTGGGATGGGTCCCGGGGCTGATGCATGCTCGCCGGGTTGGCAGCGTGCCTCGTACTGCAGCTGCCCCGTGGCTGTAGTATGCTCTTCCTCCGGCCACTTTGGTCGTGCTTGTGCAGGTGGTGGCGCCCTGGGGATGGTGGGGTTGTCGTGTTGCCGCCGACCTAGCGTCAGTGACGTCTAGATCTAGGTCAGGCCGGGCTTTGCCAGCCGGCGTTTGCGCTCACCCTGCGGATGAGTCTAGCTGGGGCTAGCTCATAGCGTGGCTCTGGTTGGGGCGCGGCAGTGATTTCTGCTCTGTCTACTCTACGTCCTCACGATGGTGTCCGAAATTTTGATCTGGGTTGGACCTCCGCGAAAGCTGCACATGGTTGTGGCCTGTGCCGGTGACGGCGTCACCTGCGGGTGTCGCTCCCTTGTTGAAGGCGTCCCGATGATGTCGCTCCCGCTCGAAGTGATGGACCCTATCCCTCCGCCTCATTCTGCTCTCCTTGGGAGCCTCACTTCGTGCATGCCTCCCTGGTAGTGTCTTGCGGATCACCCTGCGACCTCTCGCTGGTGTCGCAGCCATCTCGCAACGTCGGCCTGGCTGCTTTTACACGGTTTGCTGCGGTAGCTGACTTCCTTCCTAGTGCCTTGGGGGGCTTTGCTAGGTTGGCGTCTGGTCGTAGCTCTTGCCGATGTGCCTATCCCAACGCCAGGGGATGATGTTGTGTTGTGGTCTGGACCTAGCCCGACCTCCAGGGGTGGTGGCTCTTGGGTCTGGGTGAAAACTTTGCAGGACCTTTGTCTCTGCCGTCGACGATGACGCATTCTTGCGCCATTCACCTTCTTGGAGGCGTCGCCGTAAGACCCTCCCTCCTTTGGTTCCTCAAGCTCTGCTAGGTGGCCTGCCCGTCGTTGAGTTCCCCTTGGGTTGCAGTCTCGGTGCGGTGGAGGTATGTTAGCGTGGACTCGGCCGTGATCGCTCCGGTGGAACACAAGACAAGGCTCCCTCTTCATGGATCAAAATGGCGCTTCGGCTTGACATTTATATGTTGTCTTGTCTTGTGTTTTGTGGTGTGCGCTCGGCGCGTGTGTGTTGTAATTCTTGGTGTAACTCCTAGCCGGTTGATGGCTTTGTTAATTCAAAGCCGGGCTCAGTTCGAGCCTTCCGTCTAAAAAAAGAATTTCTATTAATGAGGAGAAATATGTTGGTCTGCATATTTTAAATGTAATTTTCTCCCACTTGATAATCTGTTTTGGAAAACTCGCCCGTACACTATTTTATGGATGGAGGAAGTACAAGTTTATCTGGCAGACCGTGCAGTATAGTTAACGCAGTGCAGTTATTTTACCATCCATTTTTGCTTACTGCTACGCTCGCTCAGCGATCCATTTTTGTCCATGGGTTCTACTGCTGTCTTGTCACTCACCCCTGCGCTCCCTGCGACAACCTGCAGGCTGCAGCACACCATATTGTGGACTGCGGCCGTGCACGCGATGCCCACGGGCCACGGGCAAGCTAGCTAGCATATCTTTCCTGCCAACTGACACGAAGCATCCTTCCTACGTTGGCAGGATACGTATCTTTTGCCGGCTAAAAAACCGGCTGGCTCTACTCGCCTTCTCAACGGGACCAGACTGCCAATTGCCCGCCCACGGGTGTTTGCAGGTTGCGCCGTCGTACTGCCAAAGGACGGTAAAGAATAGCAAGGAAACTGCAGCCAGACTCGATCGATCCAGCCGTCCGCAACCTCATTTCAGATCAGCAAACCCACCTCCGAGTCGATCCAACTGCACGGACGTATCTCCTCCCTATCCAATGCCCGGACTTCCTTTTTTGGAGAAACGGATCGAGGTGGATTATCGCTTTCTCTAAAGAAAACAAAGTCGGGTGCTTTGCGCTAAAAGAAGAGCTTTGCTCTGGTGTCGACATGTTGGTGTACTTTGATAAGATAGATAGATAAATGTAAACATGGATGAATGTCAAGATGCAACAACCGCAACATCGCCCGAATACCAAGAAAATTGACGGGGTAACCAACGTCATCAGGCCATGATCAACGGTCAGTTATCACATGATATATATGATGATTTCGCTGTGATTTCAAGGGTTGTCTCTTCCGTTAAAATGATCAAGCTAGCAACTACTGTACTATGGTACTTTCTTACTACTCGACAAATAATATCTGCACAAGCTCTTATCTAATTTTCTAATGCGTGAGTTCGAGCGAAACGGGTATTTTAGGTGACTAAGGTGAGGTCTAAGGGCCAAGGGCGTCGTGACGGATGTTTTTTAACACACTGTTTTTCACTGGCGGACCGTCTTGGGGACCATACTGGGCCGCGGCCCGGTCTCCCCAAGACAAATTTTATTTATATCAATGCATTTGGCCTGTTAAATTTTAAGTTTTTCCGGCTCTTCTAGCACATAGGATAAAAAAACAACTCGCTCGGCCTTGTTGGGTTATCACGATCCTCCAGAGATGTCTTCCCTTGATAGGATCACCCCAAGAATGCTAAGTTTCTGAACATAGCCATCGCCTACTACGATGAGATTCATACCATCTTCTTGGTCAGCCTCGCCATCGGCAAATACGACATGGCCTCAAGTGAATCCCTTGGTACACCTCCAATTGCCTCTTCAACGAGGATGTTGAGGCCCATGAGTCCGAGACGGTGGTCCTCGGTGCCGCCTCTGACAAAGCCTGTTGATGCCCATAACAAGGGCTCTTCGGGTAGCTAAAAGAGGGGTGCCCTTGTCGACGACAAGATCATGACCTTCACCGGCATGGCCGAGGCTATAAGGATGACGCATAGGCCATCCGGAACAACAAGCCATTGGCATGCTCCCTGACTTGTACAAGGAAGCTATGGACATCGTTGTCTTCACTAGGGAGTCTCTCATGGCGCCTCTCGGCCACCTCGTAGACAAAAAGGCCTGGGCACCAACTTTGTTGGCATGGTTCCGCCACACAGTATCCTCTCGCTCGCAACCTACATGGCCAAGTACTACTACAATATGTAGACATGTGGTGGCCTTGGGGCCATGGGGGGTGGGGAAGCATGTATGGAGGTGATGACGATGGCATGATGTTGATGATGTACATTTTGGATGTAGCCAGGGCAAAAGACCTTCTTATGGCATGTATATTTCGATGAGGTGGTATATACCAACCCCTCATACCACTAGAGGGGTTGGTATGTACCACCTTATCAAAAGGGGTGCCCTTTGTGTTAGGATGACACCCACTTTTTATTGTGGTGGTAGATTAACACCATAGTTCTAGTGGTAGGATAAAATTGTGATCCACTTTTACTAATGATCATCCATGCTCCTCTTAGATCATGTTCTTCTGTGAACTTGTGATGATTCCTTATGATTTCAGTGATGCTTGTAATGATGTTACTTGTTTCTCTTGTACCATGTTAGTGGTATGTGGTGTTTAAAGGGAAGCATCCAGCTGTCAAGATCAAGTCCATGGTTTCTCCAACAACAACTACAAAGGAAACGATACTTTGGAGGAAGAAGAGGAGTACCAGACCTTATTGGATGAGGCTATGGCTCATGAGCCATTGGATGTTGTAGCTATGCCTGTAGTAGAACAGGTACGAGAGAGTAGGCTGAAAGATTTCATCATTATCGCCATGATCGTGGTGATCGTCAAGATCTTGTCCTTATGATTTCTCTATGATCGAATGTAATATGCAATGACACGGTAAGCTCACCTTCTGTGAACCATGGTTACAATATGTAGCCTCGTGTATGCAACCAAACAGCAATGTTGTGCATCAGCCGAGCCAAAAATGCCTATGTGTAACATACCAAGCGAAGGGGATTGTTGCCATATGGTGCACAAAAATCCTTCACAAGCCACCGACCAAAATTTCACAACAACAACAACAAGTTGAAGAAGCGGTCATCAGGGGAAAGAAATATCCGCCATTGTTGAAAAGAGACGGGAAACAAGCATCATTTAGGGTGCAATCGTGACAATTGATCATGGTATCTTCGTTTCGCTTATGAAAACATCAAGTTTTGTCCGATGCCGAGGTATGTGAGTTGACATAGCTCAATCCAGTGGTTGCTTTGAGTGAAACTATTTCTTTTACGTAGATCTCTTGTACTCCTCATTTCGAAAGCGGTGGATTTTCTCAATTCTCATTGGTCCGTACAGCTAGTTCTGATTCCTTCAGACAAAACCGTGAGGTTCAGTTAAGGTACAGATTTTTTACATTCCAATTTTTGCTTGCTTCCTCTCTCTGGTGCTCGCGCAGTGCTCCATTTTTGTCTATGAGTTCTTCTCGACGTCAGTCTTGTCACTGAATCCTGCCCCCGCTGCCACTACCTGCACATTGATACTGTGGCCGTGAATGCAATGCCCACGGGCAAGCTAGTTAGCGTATCTTTCCCGCTGTCACCTTACGTATCTTTTGCCGGCTAGAATAGTGGCTGGCTCTACTCGCGTTCTCAACGGGACCAGACTGCCAACTGCACACGGGTTCTTGCAGGTTGCGCCGCCGTACTGCAGAGGACGGTAAAATATAGCTAGGAAACTGCAGCTGCACTGGATCGATCTAACCATCTGCGCTCTCATTTCAGATCAGCAACCTCCCTGTCATCGGTGCACGGACGTACAGGTATTTGCTCCCTATCCTATGCCTGGAGTACTTTTTTTCTTGGAAACGGAGGTGAATTATCGCTTTATCTAAAGAAAACAAAGCCGGGCTGCTTTGCTCTAAAAGAAGATCAGGAGCTATGCTTTACTCTGGTGTCGACATGTTGTTGTACTTCGATAAGATTGATAAATGTCACAGGGATGGATGTCAAGATGCAACAACCGCAACGTCGCCCGAATACCAAGAAATTGACGGGGTAACCAACGTCATCAGGCCATGATCAACGGTCAGTTATCATATGATGATTTCACAGCCGGTGAACACAAGTGTTGTCTCTTCTGTTAAAATCAAGCTTTTTTTAAGGATATGTAAAGATTAAGCTTAGATCAAGCTACCAACTACTGCAGTACTACCATAGATCTTTCTCACTACTCGACAAATAACATCCGCACAAGCTCTGATCCAATTTTCTAATGGCTGCGTTTGGGCGGAGTAGGTATTTTAGGTGCCTAAGGCGAGGTCGTCTGAGGGCATCATGGATAATTTTCCTGATCTTCTAGATGACGCCTTAGATATCCCGATTCATAAATAAAACCCTCAAATCTATCCTCAACCAAAGGCCTAAAACCAAAGGACAACCCGACAAGAATCCCATCAGGCCATCACAGCTGAACGAACACACACAAAAAATAAACAAGTCCTTGGAAAAGATGATAATGCGGCAAAATGATCCGCGGAAACAAAAACTAATCGCACAGGATGCACGCAACAACTCGACAGCGAAGCGTGGCTTTTCCAAAATTTTCCACGACGTTAAAGCATGAGGCGGACAGCGATCCACTGATTAGCTCCTCACTTGTCGTCTCCTGGAAAAGAAATTGAATAACAAGGTGGGCACCTGCCCACCCTAGATGATAACAATATTCCATAGGCTAAGCAGAAGCCTAGTTAGCGTGGAATCCCGAGTGCTAAGACGATAGAGGGGAGGAGCTTCACGCAGCACCAAGTGTTTCGAAGGGATCGAAGTGCCCATGCTAGAGACATGGACAACTCGATCGGTGACTATTCTGGACATTCCCGGAATATGTTCTGATGTTTCCATATGAAATGGTTGGGCACACGTCAAGGAACCTTTTAGCTAATCTGCCTAACATTGTTTTGACGGTGGTATAAAGTTTCTGCTTATGCCATTCGAGAAACAGAAAGCTGGGCTCTAGTTTTTGACATGCCAAAGCAGGTCACCTACATTGAAGAGCATCTTAAAGTTCCAGCTTATGCCGTCAGAACAAAACCGTACTATGTAAAGATGCAGCAGCACCAAATGGAATATTTTGCATATGTATGCTTCGTTCTTAAGTAATTTCATCTAGTAGCACTTTTTAAGGCAACGATGCACAAAAGGAGCAATATGAGGAGTGTTCAGAGAACATTATAACTCCCGTATTGTTTTTGTTTAAAAGGCATTTGAAACATGGGGACTATGAAGCTGACACCATTCAGAATCCAATACAATTGTACAGATGCAAGGCTACATCAATTACAATTTGTCACCTAGATGCATCCATCTCAGGGAACTCTCATTTTTGACAGAGTATATGGACCAGGTACAGATCCCCAGCTCCGAATCAAATGTGCGGAAAAAAAGAGACCGAACAGTAACTGTTAACGAACACACGGGAGCAGCTACTCTATTGAACATCGAGTAAAATCTGAAATGTCCAAAGGAGAAGAAGAAAAAACAGGCAGAGATTACCAATCAGGCAGAATCAGTGCTTTATGCCAGCCATTTGAGAAACCAATATCACAATCTTTCTTGTTGACAGTATGTTCGACGGGTGGGCAGCGCCAGAATCAGCACCCCATGACAGCACAGTTATACACAAAGTTGCCAGAAGGTTTGCTTCCGATCATGTTCCATTGCAAGGGCCCATCCCTCGGGATCCACGAATGGAGTTCAATCATCCCACCACCCAGTACTCTTGGTCCACCAATCACCAAGAGCCGCTCTCCACATCCCCTGAATGCAATACCCCAGCCATTGACAGCTTCTGGACGCTCTGGTAGCTCTCCAAGTGTTGTCCATGTGTTATCACTCTTATTATACTTTCTTACTAATTTTCCTGCATACTGTGCTGCATACAACTCATTATCGACTACAGCAACAAGGGGAGGAGCACCACTTGCACCATTGAGTCCCTCTGACATGTTCTCTATCAGCCTCCAGGTACCCTTATCTAGATCATACTCTTCTCCGCAGGTCAGTACCTCCGTGTTACTGGCCATTCCACCAATAACATAAAACTTGTTATCCATGTAGACTCCAGAACACATTCTCCTCGCCTTGTTCATGCTTGGAAGTGTTATCCACCTTCTAGTCTCAGAGTTGTACAGCTCAACAGTGCGAAGCACACGCCCTTGAGAATCCATGCCGCCAGCTATAATTGCCTTCTCCCCAAAACTAGCTGATCCAAACAAACATCTAGGGGCATTCATTTCAACACCTCTTGACCATGAGTTGGTCAAAATGCTATAGCTAAGAACAATATGTGCAAGAATTTCCTTGCCAAACACCAGAAGTTCAGTGCCCACAGCTAACGACTCCTTGTCAGAGCACATGAAACACTCGTTAGGCGGCATCCTTGGGAGCGTCATCCACCGCGCACGGTAAGGGTCATACGCCTCCCACTCCTGCACATTGCAAGAGAAATATACCCAGTGTTCAGCAATACCTAACCTCCGCCGTTCTTTGTACAGTCCACCCTCGCGGACAAGGGAACGGAAGTTCCTGTTGAGTGATGCAATGGAGCCATAATCAGACCGAGAGCAACGGGCGAGGCAATTGATTGAGTTATCTCGGCCAATAGAGTTTATCAGGGTGCTTGAATCAGAGTAGCCCTGATTACTGCCTTGACAGTCCAATGGCACACCATCGTGCTTATCCTCAGACTTGGGCCTTTTTGCCAGCACTGATGCAGCAGCAATTCCCTCGTGCTCAATAGCCAGGACCCCAGATGGGCGCTTACTCCTCGTGATCTCGAGGAGATGGTAAGTCATATAAGCTAATCTGGATTCCTGCTCGCAGGAGCTGGGCAGAGACCTCGAGATCAGGCAAGATTGACCTTCCAACATTACGCCAGAATGAACCACTATATCTCAATAGAGGGGGGACCTGTAGACAAGACCCCAACACCTATGTACACATCTTAAATCTGCAAAAGATCAAAGCTATGTTAGCAGGAATCCAACTCAAATAACAGTACTACTCTTAGATAGACAAATTCAGGTATAAACAAAAGAGGCATCCGTGCATATCAGGAAGAAGGTTGCAACAAACATCACTTATCTTAACCAATCAAAGAAGGTTGCATATGATACCAAATCAGGAGAAAAAACCTTAAGAAACTACAAACAATGAGCAACATTAGAAGTTTGCGAAATGAACCGTACTGATTACTACATAATTACAATACAGCAGGAGATGAAGTGAATATTACTGGCTACTCCTATGAATAACATGACCATAATATAAATTAAATATAAAACTACCGCATCAATAGGTGACTACCAAATAATGTCAATTATCCTAAGACGTCTAAGGCTTGAACCTGCAAAGAACTATCAATAACATGTCGCTAGAGAACAAATTCCAGCTTGGTTCACGATACATGAGAACTTTTTTCCGCAAAAGGCTGTAACTCACAAACTTCTAAAATGCGCCCTTCAAACAGATATAGGGTCTGCCTATTCATAACAATATTCAGATTAGGCATCGAAGACATATATCTGACAGCTAATTAACCATCGTTCCCATAAAAATTGGCCAAAACAAGGGACCCAACCTTTCCACCCTGAAACCACTCCGTGATATACCAAAACAGAAATGAAACAAGGACAAATTTAGAAAAACTGCATACAGCTAATGTAAAACAAGTGGTCCCTCCATTTCATTATTCTTTTCGCCATTTCACTTCAGATTTTAACTAAAACCATGGCAAGAATTATGGAAGGGAGTGGGTACCTATGTATATGGGGCAAGACATGTCATATATATGCGCCTTGCAGCTGAACTATAGGAAGGAAATGGCATTCCAAGTCGGTCTTCCGAACGGTTGCTGAATTTAACAGCGACCCATCTACGGTTTCGATACAGCAGCCAGAATCTATGCAAGACTGCCCGGTTGAATAGGGAGATCCATAACTTTCAAGGTTGGCGAGCAGCATATCAGGTTTGGCAGGATGCCTAACAGGTGAGACGAGATGTAATGTCACAGGAGCAACAAAACCGCTCTGTCTGGACTAAAGATGAATGACAAGCTAGATAGTAATTATGCTTTTCTATATTCGAACCGAATGCAGGGAGGGCAAATCTGACCAGCAAACAATGTTTGGCCCGATGCCTAGGAGATGTAATTAACTGCAGCAACAAAACCGCTACTGAAATATAAAAAACTAGATAATGGCTAGCTACGTAATTACGGCTTCTTCTATACTCCAAGTGAATGCACGGACGGCAAATCTGACGGGTTTTTGCTGCCACCGGTGGCGTTTACACAGCTAATCTGCCACCGATGGAGTACCAAAATACAGGTCCTAGAAGAATCAGCATCAGGTTTTTACAAATCTGAAACAGTAGAGCCCGGCCGGCCTGAATCACGGTAATCAAATCTTAACGATGAATCCTGTGTTAGCAAAAGCAGTAGCTAACGGCCTGCAAATCCGACTGGCCGATCGATCGTTCGTTATACTCTCCGCCCGCCCATTCTTACAAGGGAAAAAAATCGAAGGTAAAAACAGCCGAAACAGTAGCAAGCAATAAGGGCAGGGCGCGAGGGCAGTACGCCCGCTGCCGGGCCGAACAAGCGCACCTGAAGCCGCCGTGGCCGTCGAGGAGGAGGCGCTGGTTTCTGCGGTTGGCCCCCACCGCCGCCGCAGGTCGCCGATACGGACGGAGCGCGGCGAGGGCGCTGCGGGACCTGGGCCTCCACGCCGGCGGTCGGCGAGCGGCGAGGAGATCGGGGCGGCGGCGGCGGGGAGGAGGAATCGGGCGGGGCGGGGCGGAGAGGCGTGGATGCGGGGATTGGCGGCCGCGGAGGAGCCCAGGGAGGGAGGCGGGTGGGATGCGGCTTGGCTCGAGGGGAGAGAGAGAGGAGGGGAGGGAAAAACAGCGGTGCGGAGGAGTAGTTATGGGCGATGCGGTGCGGGCGGAGATGCGATGCGATGCGGTGGGGAGGAGGCGCGCTTCTACGGAACGGGGATGGTGGTGGGGTTACGACGGGGCGGGGCGGCTTTATTTACGAGCGAGCGAGCGAGAAGGGAGGCCGGCGGCGTGTCGTCCCGGACCAGACTTTCTCCCCTCGGTCGCCCGCCCCGCCGCGGATGGACGGACGGACGCGCCGTGCCTCTCACGTGCAAAACAGAACCTGACCCGCTGAGCTGATGATTCCTCTTTTCAATTTGGCCCTTGGTTTATCTTAATTTAATCGGACGGGACGGTGGGGCGGCGACGGGTCCGACCGATCGGGGTCTCCGTCACGGACGACGCGGTAACCGGACCAGTCCATCGAACCGATCTGCCCTTGGCACGCTTTTTTTGTTCTGTTGCGCGCTTGCGCCTCGTGGCGTGACGGCTGGCACATTTCTGAATTCACCGACCCGTGCGAGCTACAGGTTAAGCTTAGTAGTTTAAGTTTTTTTGAGAACCGCTTAGTAGTTTAAGTTTAAATTAATTAACAGCGCGCGCGCGGCTGTGATTACGGGCGTATTTTTAGCGACCTCCGCCTGACACCGATCTCCATTTTGTTCGTTCCGTCGTGGAGCGTGCGTGGCGGCGGCAGCAGCAGGGGGTGCCAAGCCAAAGGACGGACTGGAAGGAAGGCCGGCCGGCCGGCTCTGACGGCGGTTGTTGGCCTCGCACTGTAGCTGGGATCCGCCAGCGGTGGCCTGGCATTCCGCTCTTTTTTATTTTCTTTCTTTTATAACAACGTCCTGCTCTTTGGGACTGCCGAAGCGCGCGCCTGATTGCGCTTTGTTTTTGCGGCGGGCGAGGTCGCGGTCCGTGGCTCGTTTTCTGCGCGTACGCTCTGTGACCTGAGCTGAGCTGGAGCTGTACTGCATCCTTGGAACGGCCTCCACGACGCTTTTCTCTCTCGCTCGCCGCTTCTTCACAGCTTTCATTTTTTTTTTCCTTATTTATCAAGCGAGTCTGGACGGCAACAGCTCGGGTCAATCGCACCACCGGCTGGACGGTACATACGACGGCGTATCTACGTGCGTCAACACGTACACCCGCCGGTACAAAGTACGAACGTATATACACGTACATGTAGCGAACAAATGGCGTGCCATGCCATGCCAGTAATCATCTCTGACCCGTCGCGTAACAAACATTGTGGACCGGATCAAACCCGCCCGCCACCGCGCGCGCGCGTCAAATTTAACGTCTCGCCCGCGGTGCGTGCGCACGTGTAGCCGTGCGTGTCAGCCCTCCTGCGCGCGCGCCCAGGAACCTTGCAAACTGCCAGCCTTTGTCGTCAAGGGGCAGCGCCGTGCACGTACGTCGTCTGCCTCTACCTGGTCTCTTCCGGCCCGCGCGCGGTTCGGTCCCTGGTCCAAACACGTCTCTTCTTCTTACGCAAGCGGGCGGGCGGGCGGGCGGGCGCCGTAAATCCAACCATCGTCTTTCTCCGCTCGACCGGCCTGTTCACCGACGGCAACGCTGCGTGGAGGTTAAACCTCGGTCGTGTTCGGTCTTTCCTCGATCGCCATTCCAAGTGGCCGGAAAATGTGGCGTTTCCCAGCCGGCAGCCGATGATTTATACTTAATCTCACTTAGCCCCTAATTCCACCAGCTCTTAAATTTATATGACAGCTGATCTTGGTGTTCTTTCTGTTTCGATAAATTAAATAAATATTTTAATAGTATGATCAAAAAATAAGAGTGTCATCACACTTATCCGAGGCACCTCCTTGGTTGTTTGCTCCAGCTAAGGAGCATGAAGGGTGTGCAAAAGTTTCATCTTATAAATGTCGCGTAAGATTATTGATATGTTTAATGAGAGGGAGACGGGAAAAAGAAATGGAGTCGTCTTCTCTCGGAAAAGATACGATCTCTTATAAGAAAGAATCATTTTTTATTCTAGTCTATATTCAGCCATACCACATATTTAAAAGCACACAAATATTAATGGTTAGAGATGACCAAAAAAAGATAATCCATTAGATAATGTGTAATAAAAAAATTATATTTAAGAGCGTCCTCGATGGAAAAGGTTATGGATTCAGAAAAGAAATATTTGACTCTAATTAGACCGCCACTAATATGACAATCTCTTCACATAGTACGAAGTTCAAATAACCATTTACTGATGATATCAAAGCTTTTGACTTATGCATCTAGAATCTATATGCTACCTTGGACCTGTGGCCGATCAGCGACACTCTATTTAGCGAGTCGATAATTTCTTACTTTTTCTATCGTTTTGTGTTCTTCCTAGTAGTCAAATGGCGCACCATAGTGATTTTTAGTTGAGCTAGTAAAATTGTAATAAAATTAGTAAATGTCGCTCATTATTATACTTGCATTAGTACTTCTGTAAGATGAATATAACTTCTGTTGTTATTATAAACATGACGCACAATGCATGAATACATACACACGTAAGTTGTCACACAAACGTGCCTCCTAATTACATGCTAGAATTGGCAAAGGCGCGCGGAAGATGGGTCCACGAATCTCACACTTCCTTTCCACTAAAACCTACTTCTTCGCCAAGTTGTATATATATTATTCATCTGAACTAATAAGTGCAAAGTATGGTTTGGCATAAACTAAAGACAAAGAGAGCCAAACAAGTGGAGGACAGTCGGTTAGATCGCATTAGTAGAAACGCAACCCGCCCCTTCTGCATAAGTTGGCCATCCAGTATGCAACCGTTACAATCAAGCTAAGCCAAGAGATTGGTTAAAGAAATACCTAAGAGAAGAGTTGCTTGGTTTCCCCTTTTCTTTTCTTTTTATAATAACGGTGTATGGTACTATGGTGGTGACCCACGATCGACTTACTCGTACGTACAGGAACATAAAATAAATTCAGGACTGCGATTGACGGAAACCCCGTTGTAACTTCAACAAAGCCAGACGGCAGACGAAGAAGGTAGATGTACCTGGATCGTTTGGCTTTTGATGTGGACATAATAAAGAAAGCTCGAAAATGATTAACCAACTACTACCAAAATGAGTACCTCCCCATCGTGATCTCCACAATTGTTCTCTTGACATCTAGGAGTAGCTGAAGATGTCCCGAGCTGGTGATTTGCTAGCACAGACGTGCTGCATGAACAGATTTCTAGCATGAATTGGTATTAATTGGCCGTCGAGATTGTTAAGCGTGTGCATGTATTAAAATTGGGGCGTAGATATCTTCTTTCACATCGAAGAAACAGCTTGCGTACGGCCGTGCCGGACAAACAGGTTGACCGTGTAACAGAACGGAGAAGCCCCTGTTATAGAAGAGGGTCAAACTTGATTGTTTTCTCTTTGACCATCTGGCATGATTGGGAGGAGAACAAGTTAGGTGCACGTCAGTTTTTGAATTGCGTCTGCCATTTGTCAATTCTGACTTCTGGGTTGGAATATTTATATTCAACTGATTGACAAAAGAGAATGAGAAATTGATAGCTAAAGAACTGAGAATGGCTTGACTAAGCAAATAAAAAAAAAACTAGGTTTTGGTCAAAACGCATGTTTTGATTAGCAGCATACCGATAGGTCAAAAGGCGACGTTTGGTTGCTTCAAAAATGCAATACTCCATCTCAAAAAAAATATGCAATACTCTCTAGGAGAATATACATATTTTCTGCGTCAGTACAGAATATTGCACCAAAGCAAAACTCCCATGATTTCTTCTTTGTGAACACCATGTACTTCTTTACATATTAAGAAGAAAATGAGAGAGAAAATGTACATTATTATATGAACACCATGTACAAGCATCCATTATATGAACATTTCTTTACATATAAATGTCTTTTAAGAAACACCGAACTTCTCTATAATACAAGCCGAAAGGAGATAATAGTTAAGCAACAATGGCGTACAATTATGAATTATCTATTTAGCTAATAGGGCTCACGCGGCGAGATGGCGGCGATTGTTGGAGAGACATCCCTCGGGCAGTTTGATGCTTCTGACATGCATTGTGGGGCTGACCGGTGGAGGGGCGTGCATTCCAGGTGCCGGCAACGGTGGTAATTAATCTCTCGGACCGTCTTTCTCTCAACATGGACAATGTGGTTGTAGCGGTGGATCCTTCGTCCAACACCATTTCCTCTGAGTGATCGGGATCGGCAATGGCCGCATATGGGCCACCGAGGACCTTAACCTTGCTTCGTTCATTTTGTCCAGTGGCACGGGCGAGCCCCGACTCTCTCAACGTCGGGACCCGACTAGCGTGACAACTTCGGCCGATAGGGATGTCGGTTTCAGTGTCGTCTTCTACAACAAGTGTGTAGATATTATGAGGCAAGTTTGTTATTTCAGCCATACTGAACCGATACATAAGGAGAGGCCACGAGAGGCAACCTGGAGTCGGCGATCAAGAAACATATCTAGGGCTCGGTTTCCCTTGTTGGCGACGTTGTTGGTTCGCTCCGCCTCATGCGGCCTCGTGAGCGCGGGGGGTCTGTTTTCGATGTCGTGGGTTCAACAAATCCATCACCAGCTGTTCACATGTCGCTACGCCATATAGTACGCACAACCTCAATTTTCCACGCTAACAGTAAAACAAGCAGATGTTCGTGAATAGGAGAAAACGTGGAATGATCATCTCAACATCTCAAACTGAAACAAGATATGTTCGATATTCCTGAACATGAAAAACATGGGCGGACCGATTAGCTTACTTAACCAGCATGTTTTTACCGTGCACTACTTACTGGAGAGCTGTGTATGGCCAGCACGCACGTACGGAGTAGGAGTGGGGTGGGGAGGTTGCGCTTCTCCGCAAGCCTCGCCCTCTTCCTTCGTTGGGCCGTTTCGGCGTCACGCTCGCTAGCAATGATAGCGGCAGGACAGGGAAATTTAGTTGGGCGCGCGCGAGTCGGGTAGGGACGTACGTAGGGTAGGCCGGCCATCATGATTCGTTCGCGATAGATCAAGAGATAGATGTGGCAGCTTTGGCGCCCCTCGTGCTCGATTCCTCCCCGCGCGCGCGTGCGTGCCCCCGACGTTCGTTCGTTCTGGTCCCGATTCCACACGTTTCTGATCGTGCCAAGGGCATATATTTTCCGTGCTTCATCGATCTATCCGTATGTGCGACCGCGACGTGTCGTTGGACGTACGTCGTGCAACATGGTCGCAACGTCCCAACTAATCAACCATCATGTCATAGCATACAGTAACATTTGATGCCGGCCGCAAACAAAACTCAGTAAAATTGTCGACTGCATATTAGCCGCAAACATACACCGAAACCCCTCTAGATTATACCGTATTCCTCACAGTGCCACACCAAATTCACTTTGGTCTACTATTGCTTCAACTTTGCCACACCAAATTTTTCGTTCGTCCTCCGCTACTGATTCTTCATGATAGCGAAGTTTCAAAGAGCGAACAGCTTCCATTTCCATGTCGCATCCAAGCACAAGTATATCGGAATATAAATCGAGCAAATCGTCTAGAACCAGATTCAAATCCTATCTCAGTTAATTATGGGAGACAGGCAAGTTGTAAAGGTAGTAGATTGAATGTGGACAGTAATCTCTCTGGTTACAAATATCCAGGTTGATAATGCGTGAAAATAGGAACCATGTCATCCTTCGTCATTTTTGTCGTATCCAGCGAAGTCGATGCCAGACACGGGTAGTAACGTATGTCGGTTTCCATAAACCGTGCACGTCCTCTCTGCGTGCTTTCGGTATATCGGACGCCTGTAAAGTATGTGCTTCGTTCCATGCCCACGTGTGGGCTAGACTTCGTCGCGTAGTTTGTATTGTGATGCCGCGAAATGATCATTTTTCTAGGAAATAACTGTCATGGCAAAGTGAGTTTGATTTTTAAAAATAGAAAATGCTCGTTTCTTGGAAAGTACTGTTTTTGGCACCCGGGAGTATATGCTTTAGGGGTGAACAATGGATTCAAAATAAACAGAAAGTAAGACTACAAATACTTTTTTTGGGAGAGAAAGATTACATACTTATGAAGGTTTATGTACTATGGTCTATGTCGGTGCACATTTGCATGCAAAATATCAATAGTATGTTTCATAAAAAGACAAAATATACATTGGCATACCTCTAAATTATATCATATTCCTCATGATAGCCAAATTTCACATAATGAATAACTTCCGTTCCCATGCCACATCCAAGCGTAAGTATTTTGGAATACAAATCTCCGGGATCCAGATTCAAATCCTATTGGTGTAATTTTTGGAATCTAAATAAATGTATCGGGTTTCAATTATGAGGTCGAGACAAGATGTAAAAGCAATAGATTGAATGTGGACAACCTCTCCTTGCAGGTATTAGGATGGATATTGCGTGAAAATATAAATCATGGTATTCTTTGCCATGTGTCATAGCACCTAGATGTCAGGCACGAGTAGTAACGTATGTCGGTTTCCATAAACCACGTCCTCTCCACGTACTTTTGGTATATCAGACGATCAAGATGTATGTGCTCCGCTCCATGCCCACGTGTGGACTAGACTTCGTCACGAAGCTTGAAGTGTGATGCCAAAAAATGATCTTTTTCTTAGAAAATACTGTCATGGCAAAGAGATTTTCATTTGGATGGGACAATGTTTCTGTTCTACTAGAAAACAAATAATCGTAACTCCTAATTGTATCTTGCGAAGTCGATGCCAAGCACAAGGAGAAACGTATGTCGGTTTCCATAAACCATGTCATTTCCACATACTTTCGGTAGATCAGACGGTCGAGGAGTAGGTGCTTCGCTCCATGTCCATGTGTGAACCAGACTTAGAAGCGTAGCTTGGTGTGTGATACCACAAAATGATAATTTTTCTTGCAAAATTCTGCCATGCAAAGTGAATTTTACTTTATTGAGACAATGTTTCTTTCCTAGAAAACAAAGAAACCCGGTATTGGATTTTTTTTGCGAATATCCCGGTATTGGATTTTGGCATGAGTAATATTGGCATGCATGCATCCTATAACATATTTCCCCAGAGTTGACGCCTGCCACAAATTGGTTTGGGTGAAATTCCGGATGCAATAGCCACAAATATACGCTGAAATCCCTCTAAATTATATTGTCTTCCTCACGATAGCGAAATTTCATATAGTGAATAGCTTCCATTTCCATGTCACATCAAGCATAAGTATATTGGAACAGAAATCATCTAGAAGAAGATTCAAAACCTATCAACAACAGTTTTGGAATCTAAATAAATGTATATATATAGTTCAATTATGGGAGCCAGACAAGAAGTAAAACTAATAGATTGAATGTCGAGAATAATCTCTCGATTACAAATATTAATATGGATACTGCGTGAAAATAGGAACCATGTTACCCTTCGTCATATATCATAAATCGTACCATATCCATCGAAACCGATCAGGCACCGCAGTAACGTATGTCGGTTTCCATAAACCATGTCGTATCCATATACTTTCGGTATATCGGACGATTGGGATGCATGTGCTCCACTCCATGCCCACGTGTGGACTTCGCCACAAAGTTTGAAGTGAGATAGCACAAAATGGACATTTCTCTTGGAAAGTATTGTCGTGATTTTTTTATTTCATTTTATTGGGATCATGTTTCTTTTGTAGAAAACAAAGAAACCCGGGCGTGGATCTTTGGGGCCTGAGAGTATATGCTCCGGCCTAGGATGAAAAGTAATTAAACATGAAATATATAAATAAATAAAATTGAATGTTTATGTACTTATTTTTATACTATGGTGTATATCGGTGCAAATTTGCATGCGAAAATCGAGGGGGAGACTTGTATAGGATCTCCCCATTAGGTAGGATCATAGGATTAACTTAGAGAAATCATACTTTTGCTATGCGAAAAAATCTGAAAATAATTAGCAACATGCATATAGGTTGTATCTACAACTCCAAAAAAATTCAGCTCAAAATCTAATCTACACTTGGAGAAACAAAAAAGACAAATTCTGATGTGAATAGTGTCAGATCTGGTTGAATAGTATTTCACACTATTCACACCCAGATTTATCTTTTTTGTCTCTCTAAGTGTATGTCGAATTTGAAGTTGCAAATTTTTGGCATTGCATATATAACATAGATGTGTGTTGTCAATTTTTTTTCAGAATTTTTGAACATGTTTTGTCTTAAAAAAAATTAATCTCATAGATCCTATCTAAGATCTGATCCTACCTAAGTCTTCCCGAAAATCGACATGTATGTTTCCCTAATAGAAGTACCACGTATAAACTGAAATCCTTTAAATTATACAGTATTCCACCAGATGGCGAAGCTTCATAGAGTGAATAACTTCCATTCCCTGTCACGTACAACTCGTAAGTATTGGAATAGAATGCCTTTTAGCATCGGATTCAAATATTATCAACATTATTTTTGGAACCTACATAAATGTATCGAGTTCAACTACGGGAGCCGGACAAGGAGTAAAACTATAGATTGAAAGTAGAAACGATGTTACTGTCGGTCATAATGTTCGGAGCCAGACAAGGAACCATATGTTTCCTTCGTCATGTATTCATAACTCCTATCATATCCACCGAAGTTGATGTCAGGCACGAGTAGTAACATATGCGCGCGGGTTAACCATAAACCGTGCCGTATCTACATACTTTCGGTATATCAGATGATTGAGACGATGTATGTGCTCAGCTCCATGCCCACGTGCGGACCAGACTTGGCCACGAGGTTTGAAGTGAGATACCGCAAAATGGTCATTTCTCTTGGATTGGAAAGTATACTATCACAACAAAGTGTATTTTGTTTTAGTGGGACCATGTTTCTTTCGTAGAAAGCGAAGAAACCTGGACATGGATGAACGGCAACATATAAGCCTTTTTGAAAACATATGTCGGATTGTTTGAGTTTTGTCCATCAAAATTTGCAGCTCAAGGAGTTCCAAATTAAACTGGTTCAATATGTTAAACTTGTAAGCTCTGTGGACTAGTATAGAGCTTTTCTATAAGCTCTGTGGAGTACTAGAAGTGATGAATGAATGCCTTACGAGGCGAACTGCTAGGGTAATAAAGACCGATTCAACCGTGAGCGTCACCCCCTGGATCCACCATAGCCACGGAGAACGAGTCGTGCCATCGGCCATTTCGTCAAGCGCGAGCATGTAGCTAGCTATAGCTCCTAGCTTGCCGGACCTACGTGCGCGCGTCCATTTCCCCACCACGCACGCACACGCTTCTCTGCAGACGGCCTGATCTCACAGCCGTGCCCAGATACGACACGCACGCCAGCCAACCCAAGAAGACCAGAGGCGAGCACGCAACGCGCACCGCCAAACCATCGTCACGTACGTATCGCAGACAGGTGAGGTGCGTACGGCTCATCCCGCGCGTCCGTGGGCTTGCATGCACACCGCACAAAGCTGCCCCGCAAGCTCCAAACTCTTTCCCTATACGGCAACCCGATGGATCGAGCCCGGTCGTTCGTTCAACGGCCGGCGGCGAACGGAGACGAGCCACAGACGTCCACCTCCTCCATCGAGCCCACCCACAGGGAATTATTAGCAGGGAAAAAGCATGCTTGCTAGACAGGCAGGCAGGGAGCGCGTCGAGTTCACCAGATGGCCAGAGCACTACCATTACCGGTCCACCGGCGGCCGGTGCCGGCCGAGACTAGTCTGTGTTTTTTTGCTGGCTGGCTGGCTGATGCCGATGGATGCGGCCACGCCTCCTCTCGCTCGCTGCCTTTTCGGGCTCCCGTTTTCCGTTGCCTTGCCGTATCGCTCTCCTTGTCCGGCCACCAGCGGAACTCTTTTGTGCGATCTGGTGGTAGACCCGACGACGACGAGCCAGCCAGCCAACCTTCTTCCCAAACTTGATCGACAGGGACGGGTGAGGCGGGAGCCCTCGTACTTTCCATCACCCGTTGGGCCAATCACTCCTCTAGCTGAAAAATCTCGTGTCCTGCCGCAGTTATCCCGTACGGAAAAGCAACAAGGGAAGAAAAGAGCCTCATTTACTACTACATGGTAAATGTATGGAGACAAAATGCATGTGCGTGTCTGCGCTGATTTAGAGCCCGTAGACTATAAGAAAGATGTGTCATATATAGCCAACACATAGCTAACAAATACAATACTACCTTCGTTTCAAAAAATAAGGCGCACGCGTATTTCAAGATGAACTTTGATTATAAAAATTAAGCAACAAAATCTTGATTATATTATGTAATTAGTATCATTGGATTCGTATTGAAAAGAACTTTTTAATGTACTCATTTCATACAAACAATCTTGATCTATTTGAAGTAATTCTTAGTCAAACAAAAAGCTCGTAAAACGAGGACGCCTTATTCCTTGAAACGGAGGTAGTAGTTGGCTACAAAAATGTACTGCTTCCGTTTCAAGAAATAAGGCACCCTCGTTTTACGTGTTTTTTGTTTGACCAAGAATTACTTCAAATAGATAAACATTGTTTGTATGAAATTAGTATCATTGAAAAGTTCTTTTCAATAGGAATCTAACGATACTAATTACATATAATATAATCAAGATTTTGTTGCTCAATTTTTATGGTCAAATTTCGTCTTGCATTACGCGTACGCCTTATTCCTTGAAACGGAGGTAGTACTAGTTTATCAATATATGGCCGACATTTCACTCTCACAAACTGCCTAGGAGCACGTGCTAGAGCCGGCTCTTGCATGAGAGCCCACTCCTCTTCTCTATCCTCTTCTCTCCCCTCCAACTAAGCATAAATATTATATTTAAATTCTTATAGCCTCTTGACTAAGACTTATTGTACTTGCTCTTACTCGCTCTGGTATTTGTAACGGCGGCCCCCATTTTCTGGAAACGACCGATTCCGTTCGTTTGCGATGACCCAAGGATCGACTGGAGGACCGTGTCATGCCGCCACATTTGTGAGGCCAGCGGTCCACGATACAGCTCTAAACAAAGGATTAATGAAGGTCAGCGTTGGCGGTGCCACCGTTTTTCTCCCGTGCCACATCTTTCCGCGGCGTTCTCCTGCCCTTGTGCGCCATTTACCGACGTCGGAGCCCTGCCTTTTGCCATTCAGGAGACCGCGTGGCTATAAATTGAGCCGTCGGATTCTCGCCCCGGCAACGCAGCTACAACCATGACTCGCAACCATCCCACCACTTGGGCCAAGATTAGCCACGCTGACGTGGGCATTACCCTTCGGGTAATCGACATTGCCCTATCCTGTACGGCCCAACTGGAGGCCCATGAAGACACCCGATGGCAAGGTGGGCCACTAGGGCGGTGCTGAAGAGGATTCCTTGAAGGAAAAGACGAAGAGGAGCCGAACAAGGAAAGTTTAGAGCTAGGTCTTTTGTAAACCTAGTCGTACCCGGACATATCTCTTGAGACCTGGCCTCCTATATAAGGGCCAGGAGAGGGGCTGCCGAGACACACAACCAATCTTAGCAACTTTAGCCACCATAAGTCTGGAGCTAGGTCGCCGTAGCACTTAGCCTCTCAACAAGATCATAGCTGAAACCTTCGGCACCCCATTGTAACCAAATATTTTCATAATCAAGATCAGACAGGCAGGACGTAAGGGTTTTACCTCATCGAGGGCCCCGAACCTGGGTAAATCGCTCTCCCGCTTGTCGGTTAACCGATGTCTCGTGTCGGCCTACGGGATTCCATCAACCCTAAGCCCCAATCGGAGGGCATTGCCGAGGAGTACCCTCGACAATTGGCGCCGTCTGTGGGAACCCTGTTGGCACAAGATCCGTCATCGGCAGATTCAGTCATATCGTCGGCAGCTTCGTCGACGCCATCATCGTCATCATCGCCAATCATAGGAAGCCCGATTCGATTCGGTTCCTACGAGTTCACCCCGCACAGCGACTTGATACGTCCCAAACGTATCTATAATTTCTTATGTTCCATGCTACTTTTATGATGATACTCACATGTTTTATACATTGTATGTCATTATTATGCATTTTCCGGCACTAACCTATTGACGAGATGCCGAAGAGCCGATTCTTGTTTTATGCATTTTGGTTTGAAATCCTAGTAAGGAAATATTCTCGGAATTGGACGAAATCAACGCCCGGGTCCTATTTTTCCACGAAGCTTCGAAGTCCGAAGAGGAAACGAAGTGGGGCCACGAGGTGGCGACACACTAGGGCGGCGCGGCCCAAGCCCTGGCCGCGCCGGCCTGTTGTGTGGGCCCCCCGTGACGCCTCCTGACCTGCCCTTCCGCCTACATATAGTCTTCGTCGCGAAACCCCGGTGCAGGAGCCACGATACGGAAAACCTTACGACGCCGCGCCGCCAATCCCATCTCGGGGATTCGAGGAGCCTCCGGCACCCTGCCGGAGGGAATCATCTCCCGGAGGTCTCTTCATCGCCATGATCGCCTCAGGATCGATGTGTGAGTAGTCCACCCTGGACTATGGGTCCATAGCATAGCTAGATGGTTGTCTTCTCCTCATTGTGCTATCATGTTAGATCTTGTGAGCTGCCTATCATGATCAAGATCATCTATTTGTAATGCTACATGTTGTGTTTGTTGGGATCCGATGAATATTGAATACTATGTCAAGTTGATTATCAATCTATCATATATGTTGTTTATGTTCTTGCATGCTCTCCGTTGCTAGTAGAGGCTCTGGCCAAGTTGATACTTGTGACTCCAAGAGGGAGTATTTATGCTCGATAGTGGGTTCATGCCTCCATTAAATCTGGGACAGTGACAGAAAGTTCTAAGGTTGTGGATGTCTTGTTGCCACTAGGGATAAAACATCGATGCTTTGTCTAAGGATATTTGTGTTGATTACATTACGCACCATACTTAATGCAATTGTGTTGCTTGCAACTTAATACTGAAGGGGTTCGGATGATAACCTAAAAGTGGACTTTTTAGGCATAGATGCATCTTGGATAGCGGTCTATGTACTTTGTCGTAATGCCCGATTAAATCTCATAGTACTCATCATGATATATGTATGTGCATTGTTATGCCTTCTTTATTTGTCAATTGCCCATTGTAATTTGTTCACCCAACATCATTTATCTTATGGGAGAGACACCACTAGTGAAGCTGTGGACCCGGTCGTATTCTTTACATCTGAAATACAATCTACTGCAATTGTTCTTTACTGTTCTTCGCAAACAAACATCATCATCCACACTATACATCTAATCCTTTGTTTACGGCAAGCGGTGAGATTGACAACCTCAACGTTACGTTGGGGAAAATCGTGATTGTGTTGTGCAGGTTCCACGTTAGCGCGGAATCCCTGGTGTTGCGCGCACTACACTCCGCCACCAACAACCTTCAACGTGCTTCTTGGCTCCCTGGTTCGATAAACCTTGGTTTCTTTCTGAGGGAAAACTTACTGCTGTGCACATCACACCTTCCTCTTGGGGTTCCCAACGGACGTGTGTCTCATGTGCATCACGACTCTTCTCGATCGACTTTTTCACATCTACAAGGGAACATGGAGATGACGTTCGGCAGCGTCCACTACAACGTCAAAGCGAAAGGAGTCCTTCGACTGTTAGAACCATACGCCCCCAGATCAGCAAGGAAATCACCACCATCGGCCGCAGGGCCAAGCATGTCGTCATCAGTCGACCTTTCGGCCGGCCTGACGGACTCGACAAACTCATCCTCACCATCGATGCCTCGGTCGACGTCTTCAATGTCGGTTGGATCCGATAACCCCGTACCTTCAGAGATGACATCGTACTACTGCTTGAACTGCGACACTAGGCACGGGCTGGGATCGAGCGACACAGCGTTCATCTGCAGCGCCCAGTACTCATCGGGAGAGGACAGTGTCGACAGCATTGTCAAGGAAGCCACCTGGAGAACGGCGCGCCACCAATTTTATGCTGCCAACAACACAAGAAACGCAAGGAACGGGGGAGGAGGAGATCACACCCCTCGCTCTAGCAGGCGACGTAGCTTCGAAAACAGTGTCAGTAACAATAATAGCGATTACACAAACGTGGAGGAAGAATGGGTAGCCGTCAGGGCAGCTGTACTTAACAACATACCGCTTCCCGCCGGAACTTCGGTTGGAACCCTCAACGCCTATCGCTCAATATGTGAGAAGAATCGTGAACGGCTATCGAATGAGCAAGCCACCCTCGAGAGACGCCTACTCGCAGCAGAACAATCCAGTGAACGACGAAGGGGATCACGAGGAAGCGCTTCCCGAAGCAGCCAGGGCGCGGGGAAGCACCGGTCAAGGTTATCCAGGCTTTCAGAAGATGACGCTAGGGAAATAACATCAAATTTGTCCAAGTCCTTCATGACCACGGACACTGCGGGAATATTAAGGCCAAAAACCGTCGAGGGAGCAACTGCTAACCTCGCGGCATACCTTATCAACCAATGACCCGAAGGTTCTATGGCTCAAGCTCATCGGGGCGCCCTGAAAAGCCTCGCAATCCTGGGGGACAACCTGGTTCCACGAAAGGAAAAGACCACGCTCCAGGCCAGCGGCTCAAAGCATCGCTCAAGGGATGCCCGAGACGAGATTACCCAGAGCAGAATCGACAGAGCCAGGCGACGGCGAGCTAAGGGGGGCTGACTGCTTGAGTTACAAGATCCGTGAAACAATGCCACCCAAGAAGTTCAAACCGACCCCTACGCGCCGCTAAGTATGACGGGCAGGGAGCCGAGGTCATGGATAGACGATTACCTGCAAACTATGATCCTACACAAAGGAAATCAGATAGCAGCGATGCAGTGTTTGCAGCTTTACCTAAAAGATTCGGCACGGGCTTGGCTGAGAGGCCTGCCGAAGGGATCCATCAAATCATGGGATGACCTGGTGGACGCTTTTGTCGCTAACTTCCAAGCGACGTACAAGAGGCCTGTTGGGATCGAGGAGTTACGGCATTGCCAGCAGAAGCAGAAGGAGTCGATGCGCGCATACATCGGAAGATTCACCAAACTCCTGAACGCTGCCGAGGATGTTTCCGTCGACAGAGCAATCGATGCCTTCAGCGACGGCATCCGACGTGAAACTTACATAGAGGAACTTGGGCGCTAGAAGCCAAAAACCATAACCAAGTTAATGGAAATCGCCAACAGTTGGGCTGATGGCGAAGACAACGTACGGAGACCACGACAACGCAGCGCAGCGGCAACTACTGACAACGCAGCGACGGCGACAGGACAACGTGCGATGACGATCAGCCGAAAACGATTCGGGTGGTCGCAGGGGATCGCCACAAGAAAGGGAAAGACCGATTCGACGACTGACAACTTGGTAGCCGCCGGATATTCCGATCGACAAGATAATCGGTATGATGACAGGCGAGATGATCGACAGGACGGCAATCGGAGCAATTCTGGGAACCGCGGTAACTACAAACCACGACCTCAGAGGACCCCCGAGTTACCCTTCGCTGAGCAGATAAATGCTCCTTGCTACCTGCATGCGTACATCGATTCTAAAGACAATAAGAAGAAGTCAAGTCATCTGCTCAGGGATTGTCGACGAGTTCATCGAGATCGAAGCTCATTCGACAACGAGCCGCCACCACCACCGCCCCCACCTCGGCGGAGTCCAGCAAGTTCAGCCTCACAACAACAACGAATCCTTTCCGCCGCCACGTGGGCAGATGAGCATGATTCACAGAACTGGTGTTTCGAGAAGGGAGATGAAGAAGCTCACCCAAGAAATCAACATGGCAGAAAGTATCATGGCTAATATACCTGAATACATCGACTGGTCATCTCAGAGCATTACGTTCAGTAGAGCGGATCACCCGATGACAATTTCAAAGCCAGGACATGCTGCGTTAGTAGTTGAGGCGCAAATTGGAGGATTTAAAATGATCAAAGTTTTCATGGATTGTGGAAGCGGACTAAACCTGATATTACTCGACACGATCAAAAGTATGGGAATTACAATGAGGATGCTAGAAGAGACAAATACCTGTTTTCATGGGATCCTCCCCACCTCACCGGCGTACTCTATTGGCAAAGTCTATCTGAACGTTGTCTTTGGTAAACCCGATAACTTCAGAAAGGAAAAGATCGAGTTCGAAGTGGTAAATTGGAAATCACAGTACCACGCTATACTCGGAAGATCAGCTTATGCCAAGTTCATGGCTGTGCCACACTACGCATACCTCAAACTGAAAATGCATGGGAACAATGGGACAAACATCACAGTCTATGGAAGTTTTTCACGCTCGGATAACTGTGATCGTGATTTCCAGAGGATCACTGCAAAGTTTGGGCTCATGCAGGAAGTTGTTGATCTCCCCTCAAAATCGTCGGCACGTGATAGTAAGGAAGATGAACGCGTCAGGAAGACGAAGAAGAAGCCAGCCGATCTTGCTCTAGAAGCTTCGGCAGTAAAAACTTCGGCAGCTGATGGCGCAGCGGTCATAGAAGAAAATAAAACACTGGCAATCACTGCCGGAACCCCTGGCGAAATCAATGACGCTTCCAAAGTCGCTGACGCGACGGACAAGCTAGAAGATAAGAAGAACCCTCCTCTTGCTTAAGTGGATGGATAGCATCTAGTTTTTTCTTTCTTTTCAATAGGGCTCTTTTTCGCCCCTTAGTTTCTTGCTTACTTTATTAATGAGAACTCAAGTTTTTTTTCCTTAAAAGCATTGCAGTAATTCGGAACACCCGAACCACATCATCATGAACCTTGTTCGCATATTTTGACGAACACTGGTGCGATGAAGAACACGTCCAAAGATTGCACTTCAAAAAAGCCTCTGAAATTACGAGTGCTAAAGGATGCGAAAACAACGGGGAACCTGCTCTTTTCCTTTGCTATAGATGCCTCAAAGAGTGCCGCAAATAGCAAGGATCAAGAAACACGTATATTAACGACCCACGTTCGGTACTTTACTTATGGAAGTATCAATGAACGACGGAGTCATCGGCAGAGCTAGTGCTCCCGATATATTCGGGAGCTGCTGTCAAGACATGCATCGGTTGAAAGAAAAGTTGCACATACAACGGGTCTAGCAAGACCCGCAACACGAGCTGATCACTCAACTAATTTGCTGACCAACGAACACATATACGCTTAAACGAGTAATTAAGATTTGCTCCTTCAAAAACCTGCCAACGGCATCAACATGGTAAAAGTGCATATATATGCACCTACCGATAAAAATAGTTTAAACCTAATAATCCAAACACTCGGATGTAATAAGTAACCAAGTCTTCTATTTACAATAGGAGCATGACTCTGAATTATTTCTATAAAGTTTCTTTTTCTTCAGGTGCCTTCGAGTTCTCTTCAAGCCTGTCGACAATTATATTGGCAGGCAGTACCACCTTCGGGTACAGCGGGTCCAACTCACCCACCGCATTGTCAATTGATAGCAGGTTTGCCATAGGGTAACGCACAAGGACGAGGGCAAGTGTAAACCTAGCTCCTGCAAAAAGTTGAGCTCGAACCAAGTCTCTGATGTTCTTGGTGTTACCAAATTCTGACATCAAAGTCAACAGCGTGGGAGGGACCGCGTTCAAAGGGAACATCGTCTTCCATATTACTCTTAGCCCTTTGTAGCACTTGTCGAAGAAGCGATGGACCTGCTGGACCCGATCTTGGAACTTTGCGACAGCCGAAGCTTTTGAGTGCTCTTTCTAGAAAACCTCATCTGCTGATGATAGTTGAGTCAATGCGTTCACACGCTCGTGAATCCGGTTGTTCTCCTCAGCAGGGTTCAGAGCTATGACTAGCAAAGGAAACAAGGGAAGTTCAGACGATGCATTTTGTAGAAAAACAAGGAGCAAAAGGACAAGGGGTTTACAGTTTAAACTTTCGGTGACCCTATGTAATTTAGTAAGAGCATAGCGCTCTACGTCAGCTGCAATCTCGCTCTTCTTTTTGATAATGGCAGCCAAGGCATAAGTACTGCGCATATCCCTTTCCATCTGTGTGATCCGATCCTTCATCCGCTGGAGTCGATCACTCTTAGAGACAGCACCCGAAGAATCATCAACAAATGCAGGCACAGGGAAAACCTGCAAAACATGGTTAAAGGGCATGATGGATTGTTTGGATACAACATTGGAAGTTACTCCCATCGGGAGAGTGCAAGTGAAAATGTCATAAATAAGAGTACACTGGCAACATTTCTAGCATGAAATTTATTACAACCATACAAGTCTTACGGCAGGACATTGTTTTAATCAAACTAAGTTACAAGAATCAAGGGGCCTGGGTCTGGTTCGACAAGCTTGGACCAGCCGATGATTTCTTTGCGGAAACTAGCTCAAGAAGCTGGCGAGCACACTTGAGAGCCGAGGTTTTAAAGACACCCAGGTTGAAAAATTGCCCGTCATGCTCTTTCGGCAACTCTTTGGACGTCTCTTCAATATTGGCTTTGAAGCCATGACCCATCATGAGTTGAAAGGCTAGGAGGGCACCATAGGTACGCGAAGTCCGTTTGAATACCTCGATAACCTCCTTGGTGTTGACGGCGAAAGCATCGATCAGCTGCCCCAAAGTTTTGTCTTGATTAATCTTGGGGAAGATCAACGAGTGCATCCGCGTCATGGCTCCCTTGCCCTTCTGGAGGAGGTCCTGCGTGAGCCGATGAGAAGCAAGAGTCATCGACAGAGCGTTCGCCGGGGAATTGTCCGGAAGCTTGTCCAAAGCTTCGACGGGGATATCGGCAGCCTCTGTGAAAGAACGAAATAAGAGGAGTTCATTAACAAAGGATTGAATTTACAATGCAATCATCAACAAGAAAGCAGAAAGAGAATTACTGAGAAAAGCTAAGGAAGATTGGCGAAGAAGATCATGATGGGGTTCGTTGCATAGAAAACAAAAATTTTCCTACCGCAAAGACGAATAAATCCAAGATCTAATCTATGGAACACCCAAGATCTAATCTACAAGATCGAAGCAACGAGGTGGAGATGAGACTAACCCTCGAAGATTCCAAAGCTTACGAGATTAATCTCGTTGTTGGTGTAGACGATCGTTCGGTGCTGCAATCGGCAGCACTTCCAGTCGCGCGTACGGTGTCGATGAAGCTCCTTCCTCTCCCCGATCCAGCGGGCAGCAGAGGTGTGGTAGATCTCCTCCAAATTCCAGCGACACGACGGCGTGGTGGTGGAGGTGGAGAAGAAACCGCAGGGCTTCGCCTAGCGGACGTATGGTGGAGGAGAGAGGCGGCCGGAGGAGGGACTAATGGTGGGATGGGTGGCCACCCCCTCCCCTCTTTATATAGGGGCCAGGTCGGTGGGGTGGCCCCCTTCCCATCTAGGGTTAGGGGGCGGCGGCCAAGTGGGGGGAGAGGATTTCCTCTCCCCCCAAGTTGATCCACCCTAGGGAAACCCTAGGGGTTGGCCGGCCTGGGCCTTGGGGGGCAGGTGCCCCCGGCCCATTAGGCTAGGGAGCATCCCCTCGGCCCATGCTAGCCCTCCTAGGTCGTGGGCCCCATGGTGGACCCCTCCGGAACCTTCTAGAACCTTCCGGTCAATCAGAAAAATCCCGAACTTTTCCAGAAACCAACTTCCCTTATATGAATCTTATTCTCGGACTATTCCGGACCTCCTCGTGACATCCTGGATCACATCCGAGACTCTGAACAAACTTCGTCTACATACCATATTCAAATCTACTTATGCGACATCGAACCTTAAGCGCGTCACCCTACGGTTCGCGAACTATGAGACATGGTCGAGACTCCTCTCCGAGCAATAACCAATAGCGGGATCTGGAGATCCATAATGGCTCCCACATATTCAATGATGACTTAGTGATCGATTGAACCATTTACATACGATACCAATTCCCTTTATCACACGATATTTTACTTGTCCGAGGTTTGATCATCGGTATCTCCATACATTGTTCAACCTCGTTACCGACAAGTACTCTTTACTCGTACCGCGGTATGTCATCTTGATACGTCTCCGACGTATCGATAATTTCTTGTGTTCCATGCCATATTATTGATGATTTCTACATGTTATATGCACACTTTATGTCATATTCGTGCATTTTGGAACTAACCTATTAACAAGATGCCGAAGTGCCGTTCTGTTTCTGTTGTTTGGTTTGAAATCCTAGTAACGAAATATTCTCGGAATCGGACGAAATCAAGACCCAGTTCCTATTTTCACCGGAAGCATCCAGAACACGAGAAGGACCGGAGGGGGTGGGCCCCCGGACCATAGGCCGCGCGGCCTGGGCCCTGGCGCGCCGCCCTATAGTGTCGCCACCCCTTCGACCCTCTGCGCCGCCTCTTCGCCTATATAAAGCCTCCGTCGCGAAAACCCGATACGAAGAACCACGATACGGAAAACCTTCAGAGCCGCCGCCAGCGACCAAGATGCAGGGGACGGGTCTGTTCCGGCACCTGCGGACGGGAAGTGCCCGGAAGGCTTCTCCATCGACACCGCTGCCATCTCCACCGCCATCTTCATCACCTGCTCGCTCCCATGAGGAGGAGTAGTTCTCCATCAAGGCTCGGGGCTGTACCGGTAGCTATGTGGTTCATCTCTCTCCTATGTGCTTCAATACAATAATCTCATGAGCTGCCTTACATGATTGAGATTCATATGATGATGCTTGTAATCTAGATGTCATTATGCTAGTCAAGTGAGTTTTACTTATGTGATCTCAGGAGACTCCTTGTCCCACGTGTGTAAAGGTGACAGTGTGTGCACCGTGTGGGTCTCTTAGGCTATATTTCACAGAATACTTATTCATTGTTGAATGGCATAGTGAGGTGCTTATTTATATCTCTTTATGATTGCAATGTGTTTGTATCACAATTTATCTATGTGCTACTCTAGCAATGTTATTAAAGTAGTTTTATTCCTCCTGCATGTGTGCAAAGGTGACAGTGTGTGCACCGTGTTAGTACTTGGTTTATGCTATGATCATGATCTCTTGTAGATTGCGAAGTTAACTATTGCTATGATAATATTGATGTGATCTATTCCTCCTACATATGCATGAAGGTGACAGTGTGCATGCTATGCTAGTACTTGGTTTAGTCTTTTGATCTATCTTACACTAAAGGTTACTAAAATATGAGCATTATTGTGGAGCTTGTTAACTCCGGCATTGAGGGTTCGTGTAATCCTACGCAATGTGTTCATCATCCAACAAAAGTGTAGAGTATGCATTTATCTATCCTGTTATGTGATCAATGTTGAGAGTGTCCACTAGTGAAAGTGTAATCCCTAGGCCTTGTTCCTAAATACTGCTATCGTTGCTTGTTTCTTGTTTCTTTGCGTTACTCTGTTGCATTACTCTTGCTTGTTTACTGTCAGGCAAAGCACTTTTACGTTGCCGTTGCTACTACTTATTCATACCACCTGTATTTCACTATCTTCGCCGAACTAGTGCACCTATTAGGTGTGTTGGGGACACAAGAGACTTCTTGCTTTGTGGTTGCGGGTTGCATGAGAGGGATATCTTTGACCTCTTCCTCCCGAGATCGATAAACCTTGGGTGATCCACTTAAGGAAACTTGCTGCTGTTCTACAAACCTCTGCTCTTGGAGGCCCAACAGTCTACAAGAATAGAAGCTCCCGTAGACATCAAGCTAATTTTATGGCGCCGTTGCCGGTGGAAAGGTAAAAAGGCACTCATACTCAGGTTCCAGGTAAAGTACTTTTGGCGCCATTGTGTTTGTGCTCAAGCTATTTCCTTTAGATCCTGCAATTGCATCTTTTTGTTTCTTGTTTACACTAGTTTGGCATAATGGACAACAATGAGCTTCTTATTCTGTTTCCTGATTTAAAACATGGATTGTTTGATGCGAAAATTAAAAAACCTATGAAATCTTATTTGCATGCTGGTAGTAATATTAGTATGAACGCTTTGAACACCATTGTTGATAATGATATAGAAAGTTCTAAGCTTGGGGAAGCTGGTTTTCATGATCTTTTTAGTCCCCCAAGCATTGAGGAGAAAATTTTCTTTGATGATACTTTGCCTCCTATTTATGATGATTATAATAGTGGTCTTTTGGTACAACCTACTATGGAGAGTAAATTTTGTTGTGATTATACTATGCCTCCTACACATGATGAGAATAATAATGATAGCCACTTTGTTGAATTTGCTCCCACTACAACTAATAAAATTGATTATGCTTATGTGGAGAGTAATAATTTTGTGCATGAGACTCATGATAAGAATGCTTTATGTGATAGTTATATTGTTGAGTTTGCTCATGTTGCTACTGAAAGTTATTATGAGAGAGGAAAATATGGTTGTAAAAATTTTCATGTTACTAAAATGCCTCTCTATGTGCTGAAATTTTTGAAGCTACACTTGTTTTATCTTCCTATGCTTGTTACTTTGCTCTTCATGAACTTGTTTATTTACAAGATTCCTATGCATAGGAAGCATGTTAGACTTAAATGTGTTTTGAATTTGCCTCTTGATGCTCTCTTTTTACTTCAAATACTATTTCTTGCGAGTGCATCATTAAAACTGCTGAGCCCATCTTAATGGCTATAAAGAAAGAACTTCTTGGGAGATAACCCATGTGTTATTTTGCTACAGTACTTTGTTTTATATTTGAGTCTTGGAAGTTGTTTACTACTGTAGCAATCTCCTTATCTTAGTTTTATGTTTTGTTGTGCCAAGTAAAGTCTTTGATAGTAAAGTAAGTACTAGATTTGGATTACTGCGCAGTTCCAGATTTCTTTGCTGTCACGAATCTGGGTCTACCTCCTGTAGGTAGCTCAGAAAATTAAGCCAATTTACGAGCATGATCCTCAGATATGTACGCAACTTTCATTCAATTTGAGCATTTTCGTTTGAGCAAGTCTGGTGGCCTAATAAAATCCATCTTTATGGACTGTTCTGTTTTGACAGATTCTGTCTTTTATTTCGCATTGCCTCTTTTGCTATGTTGGATGAATTTCTTTGATCCACTAATGTCCAGTAGCTTTATGCAATGTCCAGAAGTGTTAAGAATGATTGTGTCACCTCTGAACATGTTAATTTTTATTGTGCACTAACCCTCTAATGAGTTGTTTCGAGTTTGGTGTGGAGGAAGTTTTCAAGGGTCAAGAGAGGAGGATGATATACTATGATCAAGGAGAGTGAAAGCTCTAAGCTTGGGGATGCCCCGGTGGTTCACCCCTGCATATTCTAAGAAGACTCAAGCGTCTAAGCTTGGGGATGCCCAAGGCATCCCCTTCTTCATCGACAACATTATCGAGTTCCTCCCCTGAAACTATATTTTTATTCGTCACATCTTATGTACTTTGCTTGGAGCGTCGGTTTGTTTTTGTTTTTGTTTTGTTTGAATAAAATGGATCCTAGCATTCACTTTATGGGAGAGAGACATGCTCCGCTGTAGCATATGGACAAGTATGTCCTTAGGCTCTACTCATAGTATTCATGGCGAAGTTTCTTCTTCGTTAAATTGTTATATGGTTGGAATTGGAAAATGCTACATGTAGTAACTCTAAAATGTCTTGGATAATTTGATATTTGGCAATTGTTGTGCTCATGTTTAAGCTCTTGCATCATATACTTTGCACCCATTAATGAAGAAATACTTAGAGCTTGCTAATTTGGTTTGCATATTTGGTTTCTCTAGAGTCTAGATAATATCTAGTATTGAGTTTTGAACAACAAGGAAGACGGTGTAGAGTCTTATAATGTTTACAATATGTCTTTTATGTGAGTTTTGCTGCACCGTTCATCCTTGTGTTTGTTTCAAATAACCTTGCTAGCCTAAACCTTGTATCGAGAGGAATACTTCTCATGCATCCAAAATACTTGAGCCAACCACTATGCCATTTGTGTCCACCATACCTACCTACTACATGGTATTTATCCGCCATTCCAAAGTAAATTGCTTGAGTGCTACCTTTAAAATTCCATCATTCACCTTTGCAATATATAGCTCATGGGACAAATAGCTTAAAAACTATTGTGGTATTGAATATGTACTTATGCACTTTATCTCTTATTAAGTTGCTTGTTGTGCGATAACCATGTTTCTGGGGACGCCATCAACTATTCTTTGTTGGATATCATGTGAGTTGCTATGCATGTCCGTCTTGTCTGAAGTAAGAGAGATCTACCACCTTTATGGTTGGAGCATGCATATTGTTAGAGAAGAACTTTGGGCCGCTAACTAAAGCCATGATTCATGGTGGAAGTTTCAGTTTTGGACATATATCCTCAATCTCATATGAGAATAATAATTGTTGCCACATGCTTATGCATTTAAGAGGAGTCCACTATCTGTTGTCCATGTTGTCCCGGTATGGATGTCTAAGTTGAGAATAATCAAAAGCGAGAAATCCAAAATGCGAGCTTTCTCCTTAGACCTTTGTACAGGCGACATGGAGGTACCCCATTGTGACACTTGGTTAAAACATGTGCATTGCAAAGATCCGGTAGTCCAAGCTAATTAGGACAAGGTGCGGGCACTATTAGTATACTATGCATGAGACTTGCAACTTGTAAGATATAATTTACATAACTCATATGCTTTATTACTACCGTTGACAAAATTGTTTCATGTTTTCAAAATAAAAGCTCTAGCACAAATATAGCAATCGATGCTTTCCTCTTTGAAGGACCATTCTTTTTACTTTTATGTTGAGTCAGTTCACCTATCTCTCTCCACCTCAAGAAGCAAACACTTGTGTGAACTGCATTGATTCCTACATACTTGCATATTGTACTTTTTATATTACTCTATGTTGACAACTATCCATGAGATATACATGTTACAAGTTGAAAGCAACCGCTGAAACTTAATCTTTCTTTGTGTTGCTTCAATACCTTTATTTTGATTTATTGCTTTATGAGTTAACTCTTATGCAAGACTTATTGATGCTTGTCTTGAAGTACTATTCATGAAAAGTCTTTGCTTTATGATTCATTGTTTACTCATGTCATTACCATTGTTTTGATCGGCATTCATTACATATGTTTACAATATGATCAAGTTTATGATGGCATGTCACTCCAGAAATTATCTTTGTTATCGTTTTTGCCTGGAACGAGCGAACTAACTTGGGATGCGATACGTCTCCAGACGTATCGATAATTTCTTGTGTTCCATGCCACATTATTGATGATTTCTACATGTTATATGCACACTTTATGTCATATTCGTGCATTTGGAACTAACCTATTAACAAGATGCCGAAGTGCCGTTCTGTTTTCTGCTGTTTTTGGTTTCAGAAATCCTAGTAACGAAATATTCTTGGAATCGGACGAAATCAAGACCCGGTTCCTATTTTCACCGGAAGCATCCGAACACGAGAAGGACCGGAGGGGGCGGGCCCCCAGACCATAGGCCGGGGCGGCCTAGGCCCTGGCCGCGCCGCCCTATAGTGTCGCCACCCCTTCGACCCTCTGCGCCGCCTCTTCGCCTATATAAAGCCTCCGTCGCGAAAACCCTGATACGAAGAACCACGATACGGAAAACCTTCCAGGCGCCGCCATCGCGAAGCCAAGATGCGGGACAGAGTCTCTGTTCGGCACCCTGCCGGACGGGAAGTGCCCCGGAAGGCTTCTCCATCGACACCGCTGCCATCTCCACCGCCATCTTCATCACCGCCTTGCTCCCATGAGGAGGGAGTAGTTCTCCATCAGGCTCGGGGCTGTACCGGTAGCTATGTGGTTCATCTCTCTCCTATGTGCTTCAATACAATAATCTCATGAGCTGCCTTACATGATTGAGATTCATATGATGATGCTTGTAATCTAGATGTCATTATGCTAGTCAAGTGAGTTTTACTTATGTGATCTCCGGAGACTCCTTGTCCCACGTGTGTAAAGGTGACAGTGTGTGCACCGTGTGGGTCTCTTAGGCTATATTTCACAGAATACTTATTCACTGTTGAATGGCATAGTGAGGTGCTTATTTATATCTCTTTATGATTGCAATGTGTTTGTATCACAATTTATCTATGTGCTACTCTAGCAATGTTATTAAAGTAGTTTTATTCCTCCTGCATGTGTGCAAAGGTGACATGTGTGCACCGTGTTAGTACTTGGTTTATGCTATGATCATGATCTCTTGTAGATTGCGAAGTTAACTATTGCTATGATAATATTGATGTGATCTATTCCTCCTACATATGCATGAAGGTGACAGTGTGCATGCTATGCTAGTACTTGGTTTAGTCTTTTGATCTATCTTACACTAAAGGTTACTAAAATATGAGCATTATTGTGGAGCTTGTTAACTCCGGCATTGAGGGTTCGTGTAATCCTACGCAATGTGTTCATCATCCAACAAAAGTGTAGAGTATGCGTTTATCTATCCTGTTATGTGATCAATGTTGAGAGTGTCCACTAGTGAAAGTGTAATCCCTAGGCCTTGTTCCTAAATACGCTATCGTTGCTTGTTCTTTGTTTCTGCGTTACTCTGTGCATTACTACCTTGTTCTTGTCACCAGAGCACTTTCTGGTGCCGTTGCTACTTATTCATACCACGTATTTCACTATCTCTTCGCCGAACTAGTGCACCTATTAGGTGTGTTGGGGACACAAGAGACTTCTTGCTTTGTGGTTGCGGGGTTGCATGAGAGGGATATCTTTGACCCCTTCCTCCCCGAGATCGATAAACCTTGGGTGATCCACTTAAGGGAAACTTGCTGCTGTTCTACAAACCTCTGCTCTTGGAGGCCCAACACTGTCTACAAGAATAGAAGCTCCCGTAGACATCACATCTCTTATGATCCAATCATATGCTTGCAAGCTAATCAGATGACATTCCACCGAGAGGGCCCAGAGTATATCTATCCGTCATCAGGATGGACAAATCCCACTATTGATCCATATGCCTCAACTCACACTTTCCAAATACTTAATCCCATCTTTATAACCACCCATTTACGCAATGGCGTTTGATGTAATCAAAATACCCTTCCGGTGTAAGTGATTTACATGATCTCATGGTCGAAGGACTAAGGCAACTATGTATTGAAAGCTTATAGCAAATTGAACTTAATGACTTGATCTTATGCTACGCTCATTTGGGTGTGTGTCCATTATATCATTCAACCAATGACATAACCTTGTTATTAATAACATCCAATGTTCATGATCACGAAACCATGATCATCCATTAATCAACAAGCTAGTTATACAAGAGGCTTACTAGGGACTCCTTGTTGTTTACATAACACACATGTATCAATGTTTCGGTTAATACAATTATAGCATGGTATGCAAACATTTATCATAAAAACAAAGATATTATAATAACCACTTTATTATTGCCTCTTGGGCATATCTCCAACAGTCTCCCACTTGCACTAGAGTTAATAATCTAGATTACATTGTAAGGTACCTAACACCCATGGCATTCTGGTGTTGGTCATGCTTTGCCCTAGGGAGATCTTTAGTCAACGGATCTGCAACATTCAGATCTGTGTGTACTTTGCAAATCTCTACTTCACCATCTTCGATGTACTCGCGAATCGAATGAAAACGCAGCTTGATATGCTTCAGCTTCTTGTGTGACCTTGGTTCCTTTGCATTGGCGATGGCACCCGTGTTGTCACAATAAATGACTAACGGGTCCAATGCACTAGGAACCACACCAAGCTCAACAATGAACCTCTTCATCCATACCGCTTCGATGAAGCCTCAAGCCGCTATATATTCAGATTATGTTGAAGATTTCGCCACGTACCTTGCTTGGGCTGCGCTTACTTGCGCACCATTCAATATAAACACATACCCAGACTGAGACTTAGAGTCATCAGGATCGGTGTTCCAACTTGCATCGGTGTAACTGGTTAGAGAGAATTCCTTATTTGGCCCTGGCTGAAATTTGCCTTCCTTTCTTGACCCTGAATTTTTTTACTTCCTTTCTTGATACACGAAGTTTAGTTGGTTCCTTATTTGGCCCTCCCATCACTTCTGTTAGCTACTCCCGTTAAACATTTGTTTGCTGGACTTTTATACCCCTAGCTGCATTTGATAGATCAGTAAAGAAAAGAGAAAATAAGAAAAAAGAAAAAAGGCCCAATCCCGATCCCCCAATCCCCGACCCCGGCGGCTCGATGGAGGCCGCTCGCAGCAGCGCCTCCAGCACCACCGCCAACCCTCGCCACCCAGGTCCCGCCGCCCCCACGACCAGGACTCGCCGTCGTCGCGCACCGCCCAGGACTCGCCGCCGTCCGCCACGGCCGACGCCCGGGACTCGCCGCCGTCCCCCATGGCCCACGTCCAAGCGCCGCCGCCGCCCGCCTCCATGCCTCCTCGTAGACCGCGCCCATGGCTCGCCGCCGCCCTCCCGGCCTACCAGCAGCCCCCAACACCCAGGGATTGGCAACGCCGCCAGGGTTCTGCATGCCAGGGCTTCCTCCCTTTGGCGTTGGAGCAGATGGACTTGGCCATGCCGGGCAAAAAAGAGGACGCGCAGGGTGTGGGTTTTGGTCGCTTCAAGGAAGGAGAAGGCACGGAAAAGATAAGGTTTGGTGGGTCCCGCATGGACGCGTGTCACCAGCGCAAGCAGGACGATTGGAAGGACGCGTCCCCGGTGGAATTGGAGTGTTTTCCTTTTTAAAAAAATCTGATCAAATATTGCAGCAGGGGCAAAAATGTCATCTTAGACTCTACTTAACACCGTTAGTGCGTAAAGTGTACTTGAGGGCCAAATAAGGAACCAACCAAACTTTGTGTGTCAAAAAAGGAAGACAAAATTTTACAAGGCCAAGAAAGGAAGGCAAACTTTAGCCAGGGCCAAATAAGGAATTCTCTCAACTGGTTACAACGAGCTCTTGGTCACCGCCATAATAAAGAAACATATCCTTAGTCCTTTTCAAGTACTTCAGGATATTCTTGACCGTTATCCAGTGTTCCATTCCTGGATCACTCGATATCTATTTGGTCAAACTAACGACATGTGCGATCTCAGGTCTAGTACACAGCATGGCATACATGAGAGAGCCTACTGCCGAAGCATAGGGGATCTTGATCATCCTTTGTCTTTCATTTGCCGTAGCCGGACCTTGTGTCTTACTCAAGACCTTACCTGGCAACATAGGCAAGAACCCTTTCTTGCTTTCATCCATTTTAAACTTCTTTAGAATCTTGTCCAGGTATGTACTCTGTGAAAGGCCTATTAGGCGTCTTGATCTATCTCTATAAATCTTGATGCCTAAAATATACGCTAGCTTCACCAAGGTCTTTCATTGAAAAACTTATTCAAATAACCTTTAACGTTGCTTAATAGTTCTATATCATTCCCAATCAATAATATGTCATCTACATATAATATTAGGAACGCTACAGAGCTCCCACTCACTTTCTTGTAAATACAGGCCTCACCATGAGTCCGTATAAAACCGAAGTCTTTGATCACCCTATCAAAGCGTAGGTTCCAACTCCGGGATGCTTGCTTCAGTCCATAAATGGAACGCTGAAGTTTGCATACCTTGTCAGCATTTTAGGATCGACAAAACCTTTGGGTTGTACCATATACAACTCTTCCTCAATATCACCATTGAGGAACGCGTTTTGACATCCATCTGCAAATCTCATAATCGAAAAATGCAGCTATTGCTAACAAAATCCTCACAGACTCTTCGCTACAGGTGAGAAAGTCTCATCGTAGTCAACTCCTTGAATTTGTCGGAAACCCTTTGCGACAAGTCGAGCTTTATAGACAGTAATATTACCATCGGCATCTGTTTTTCTCTTGAAGATCCATTTATTCTCGACAGCCTTGCGGCTATTAGGTAAGTCTACCAAAGTCCATACTTTGTTATCATACATGGATCCCATTTCGGATTTCATGGCTTCTTGCCATTTGTTGGAATCGGGCTCACCATTGCTTCTTCATACGTCGCAGGGTCCTCATCATTGTTGTCCACAATCATGACATTTAGACAGGGATCATACCAATCGGAGTGGTACGCTCCCTCGCGAGGTTCAGTAGCTTCCTCATTCGAAGTTTCATGATCATCATCATTCGCTTCCTCTCCTATCGGTGCGGGCTGCGCGGGAACTTCTTCCACTGCGCTACTCGATCTATGAGAGAAGGTTCATTAACCTCATCGAGTTCTACTTTTCTTTCAGTCACTTCTTTAGTGAGAAACTCCTTCTCAAGAAAGGATCCGTTCTTGCCAACAAAGATTTTGCCTTCGGATCTGTGATAGAAAGTGTACCCAATTGTTTCTTTAGGGTATCCTATGAAGACGCATTTCTCGCTTTGGGTTCTAGCTTGTCAGGTTGTAACTTCTTTACATAAGCCGCAACCCAAACTTTAAGGAACGACAGCTTAGGTTTTTTCCAAACCATAATTCATACGGTGTCATTTCAACAGTTTAGATGGTGCCCTATTTAAAGTGAATGCGGCTGTCTCTAATGCATAACCCCAAAACGATAATGGCAAATCGGTAAGAGACATCATAGACCGAACCATATCTAAGAGAGTTCGATTACGACGTTCGGACACACAATTGCGCTGTGGTGTTCGGCGGTGTCAACTGTGAAAGTATTCCGCATTTCTTTAAATGCATGCCAAACTCATAACTCAGATATTCGCCTCCGCGATCAGAACGTAGAAACTTAATCTTCTTGTTACGTTGATTTTCTACTTCACTTTGGAATTCCTTGAACTTCTCAAAAATCTCGGATACATGTTTCATAAAGTAAATATATCCATATCTACTCAGATCATCCGTGAAGGTTAGAACATAACGATAACCACCGCGCGACGCTACACTCATTGGTCCGCACACATCGGTATGTATAATTTCCAATAAGTCTTAGCTTGCTCCATTGTACCAAAATGGAGTCTTAGTCATTTTCCATTAGACATGCCTCGCATCTGTCAAGTGACTCAAAGTCAAGTGACTCAAGAAGTCCATCGGAATGGAGTTTCTTCATGCGCTTCCTCCAATATGACCAAGCACAGTGCCACATATAAGTAGAATTATCATTCAATTTAATTCGCTTAGCATCAATGTTATGAACATGTGTATCACTACTATCGAGATTTAACAAGAATAAACCATTCATCAGGTGCATGGCCATAAAAGACATTACTCATATAAATCGAACAACCATTATTCTCAGACTTAAACGAATAACCCTCTTGCATTAAACAAGATCCAGGATATAATGTTCATGCTCAACGCAGGTACCAAATAACAATTATTACGGTTTAAAACTAATCCGAAGGTAGATGTAGAGGAGCGTGCCGACAGCGATCACATCGACTTTGGATCCATTTCAACGCGCATCGTCACCTCGTCCCTCGCCGGCTTTGTTTATTCCGTTCTGTTTCGAGTTACAAATGTGAGCAACCGAACCGTTATCAAATACCCAGGCACTACTACGAGAACCAGTAAGATAGACATCAATAACATGTATATCAAATATACCTTTCTTCTTGACGTGGCCGCTCTTCAGATCGGTCAAGTATTTGGAGCAATTGCGCTTCCGTGCCCCTTCCCACTGCAGTAATAGCACACAGTCTCGGGCTTAGGACCAGCCTTGGGCTTCTCGGGAGGCGCAACTTTCTTGCCGCCCTTCTTGAAGTTGCCCTTGTTAGGCTTGCCCTGTTTCTTGAAACTGGTAGTCTTGTTGACCATCAACACTTGGTTCTCCTTCTTTATTTCTACTTCAACAGATTTCAGCATGGAAAAGAGTTCAGGTAAATCTTTGTTCATGTTCTGCATGTTGTAGTTCATCACGAAGTTCTTGTAACTTGGTGGCGATGATTGAAGGACACGATGAATACCCGGCTGGTTAGGGATCATCATCCCCATGTTTGAGCTTCTTGGCATGTCCGGACATGGCGAACATGTGCTCACTAACGGAGCTGCCCTCTTCCATCATACAGCTAAAGAAGTGTTTCGAGGCCTCATAGCTCTCCACGGCCGCATGAGTTTCAAAGATAAGCTTGAGCTCACGCATCATCTCACAGGTCGTGGTGCTCAAAACGCTTTTGGAGCTCTGCCTCTAGGCTGCACAAGATGGCACACTGAACTAGTCCGAGTTGCCCGAGTCTCATAAACATTCTTTATGTCCTCGGATGCAGGGGGTGGTGGGGAACCTAGCGGTGCATCGAGCACATATTGCAGCTTCCACCGTGAGGAAAATCCTCACATGACGGAACCAGTCGGTGAAGTTGCTACCATTGCCCTTAAGCTTTTCTTTCTCTAGGAAGCTGGTTAAAATTGATGGAGGGCGCCATGATATACAACATATTTGCAAAGAGTTTAGACTAATTTTATGATAAAATGAGTTCAATTTTAATTCTTAAATTAACTAGGTGAACTCCCACTCAAAACAACATCCCTCGCATTGTCTTAGTAATTACACAAACCAAATCCACTACACCAAGTCCGATCTTCACGAGAAAAGATGTAGCTTCAAAGGCGAACACTAAAAGTGTTCATCATATCATTCATATGACTCATGCTCTACCTTTCGGTATCCCGTGTTCCGAGACCATGTCTGTACATGCTAGGCTCGTCAAGGCAACCTTAGTATCCGCGTGTGCAAATCTGGCTTGCACCCGTTGTATGCACATGTAGAGTCTATCACACCGATCATCACGAGATGCTTGAAACGACAAGTCTTAGCAACGGTGCATACTAAGGATGATCACTTTATTATCTTGATATTTAGTGAGAGGATCATCTTATAATGCTACCGCGATCTAAGCAAAATAAGATGCATAAAAGGATTAACATCACATGCAATTCATAATGTGTGATATGATATGACCTTTCTTCTTGTGCTTTTGATCACCATCTCCAAAGCACGGACATGATCTCCATCATCACCAGCATGGCGTCAAGGTCCATGGCGCCGCTTCATGGTTGTCCATCACTTATAGCTACTATAACAACTACTTGAAATAAAGCTATTACATGATGAATAGACACGCAGATCTTTAACAAAAATTAAAGACAACCATTAGGCTCCTGCCGGTTGCCATAATACAAGAATGAACATCTCATACATCAAATATAATCATCATCACATCATGGCCATATCACATCACCAAACCCTGCAAAAACAAGTTAGACGCCTCTAATTTGGTTTGCATATTTTACGTGGTTTAGGGTTTTCGAGTAAGATCCAATCTACCTACGAACATGAACCACAACGGTGATACTAGTGTTGACAATAGAAGTGCAAATTACAATCTTCACTATGGTGGGAGAGACAGACACCCGCAAGCCACTTATGCAATACAAGTTGCATGTCAAGCGTGGAGCAAGTCTCATGAGACGCGGTCATGTAAAGTTAGCCCGGGCCGCTTCATCCCACCATCCCGCAAGATGCAAAGTACACAAACTAAAGCAACAAAAGCATCACCGCCCACAAAACCATTGTGTTCTACTCGTGCAATAGATCTATGCATAGACATGGCTCTGATACCACTGATGGGGTTCGTTGCATAGAAATCAAAAAAATTCCTACCGCAAAGACGAATAAATCCAAGATCTAATCTATGGAATACCCAAGATCTAATCTACAAGATCGAAGCAACGAGGTGGAGATGAGACTAACCCTCGAAGATTCCAAAGTTTACGAGATTAATCTCGTTGTTGGTGTAGACGATCGTTCCGGTGCTGCAATCCGGCAGCACTTCTGTACTCGGTCGCGCGTACGGTGTCGATGAAGCTCCTTCCTCTCCCCGTTCCGGCGGGCAGCGGAGGTGTGGTAGATCTCCTCCAAATTCCAGCACACGACGGCGTGGTGGTGGAGGTGGAGGAAGAAAAGCTGAGGGAGCCAGGCGTGGAGGAGAGGCGGCCGGAGGAGGGGCTAATGGTGGGATGGGTGGCCGGCCACCCCCCCTCTTTATATAGGGGGCCAGGTCGGTGGGGTGGCCCCCTTCCCATCTAGGGTTAGGGGGGCGGCCAAGTGGGGGGAGAGGGTTTCATCCCCCCAGTTGATCCTAGGGAAACCCTAGGGGTTGGCCGGCCTGGGCCTTGGGGGCAGGTGCCCCGGCCCATTAGGCCGGGGAGCATCCCTCGGCCCATGCTAGCCCTCCTAGGTCGTGGGCCCCATGGTGGACCCATCAGGAACCTTCTAGAACCTTCCGAGTCAATCCACCGGAAAAATCCCGAACTTTTCCGAAACCCGGAAATCAACTTCCTTATATGAATCTTATTCTCCGGACTATTCCGGACCTCCTCGTGACATCCTGGATCACATCCGAGACTCCGAACAAACTTCGTCTCCATACCATATTCAAATCTACTTATGCGACATCGAACCTTAAGCGCGTCACCCTACGGTTCGCGAACTATGCAGACATGGTCGAGACTCCTCTCCGAGCAATAACCAATAGCGGGATCTGGAGATCCATGTAATATCCCAGGTAATGGGGTTACAAAAATAGAGGAAACAGATGTGTGCATTGCATTCATGCATAGAAAATCTGGGGAATTTTCGTGCTTTAAAGTAAAACAGTCACAGTAACTGAAGTTTCACTTGACCTTGGTGGAATTGAAGTAGCTCATCAAGTCAAGCGCTATAAACCTCAATGTGACTTTGCTTAAACCTTGTTTTGGGTAGAGATGATTTGATCTAAGGGGTTAGATCAAATGGAACTAATAATAAACACAACAACACTTTACTCAATGATCAATTGCTTGATCTTATTAAAGAACACAACATGATATTCCTTGTCATAACATATGAACACCAATTTAATTGGAAATCAAGAAACAATAATTGGAGTAACTATTCCTAACTTATCTTTTCCATGTCTTAAACTAATCCTTGATCCTACCATGAACCTCATGGTATTCATTCTACTTTATTCCTGGAAACAAGACAAGGAGATTCAACTTAAGAAATAGAAATTCTTCCCTATTCCAAATAGTTTTACATCAAACCTAGAGAGGTGAGAATTCTATTATGATTATCAGAGAAGCAATAACAAACATTGAGCTAAACCTTGGATATACATCCAAGTATTCAAATCATCATTTCTAAGAGAAACCCTAGGATATTATCCAAGACAATTCTTGGAGAGATAAACCATTTACATTTAATATAGACATTGATGATCACATCAATCTCTATAGAGCCTAACCTTAAGTTAGTATTAAAGTCCTTTCCAAAATGAGAGAGACCAATCATACAAAACATAGCTTTATCTATTAAGAATAAAGGACAACAATTGAACTAAAGTATTAGGTTGTAAACCATTTTCCTTGGAGGGGTGAGATAACCTAATATTACATGAAATAATACCATATCCATGAATTGATAAAGTAAGGAAGAGAACTATCCATATAACCAGATGATCATATCATCATTGATTAAGAATAAATCTAAGTGTATATCTCAGACAATTCTTCTGGGGTACAAATTATTGAGACAACCATAATATGCATGTCCTAGAAAGTCAAATAGAAGTGCTATACCTTGATTGATCTAGACAATGCTTGATCATGGAAGTGAGAACCCATTTAATGAGAGATCCCTAGGAATTCAAACCTTGATCATTATAAATTGAGTGATGATCATAAAACCTAAGAACTTGAGGTAGATATATTATAAACAAGTTGTCCATGATAATGCCATGACCATGATTTTGAGAAATAAGAGAATAATCCAAATACTAACATTTATGTGATTAATAGATATTATTCTTCACATGAAATCATAGGGAGGTAACTAGTAAGTAATCCTAAACTTATATTCCAACCTTAACTTGTGAATCACTTGGTGATCATAAGTACAATTCTACCACATCTACATTCCACTTATTCTTCACCTAAGAAACATAAGAAAACCTTAGTGTAAAACTCCATACTTAATATGGTGAGAAATCATCCATTCATATGACCAAAGTTAACTATAAAAAGAACTATAACAACTTTAGCTACTTTAACAATAGATCAAGGATATAATAGCAAACTATTGGTATAAGATAAAACCAATTCTCAAGTCCTTAGTAATTAAAGGGAGAACAGAAACAATTAAACCACTAACCATATTACCTTGGTTAGGGGAGATTAAAACCTAGCAAATGCAATATGGTGTCATCTCAACTCTATAAACTAGAATTATATCTCAACTCTAGTTTATGTATCACTATGGTGATCATGATATAAACCCATGCTATAATTGAGATTCAAATCAAATGCCATTAGGTAAATATCACTGGAACCCTAATGGTTCATTAATTAAATACAATGTTTCAATTATAAAACATAAGAGCCACCTAATGCTAAATCCTATAAGTAAACCATATGTGTAGTGATCAACCATTTATCTTTGTAATCAAGACCAAATCCTTATGGGAACAATATTTACTCTAGGCATTTTTAAAGATAATAATAGTGTTCATCTTAGAAGAGGGTTATAAGAGAATTCACAAACCTATAATAAATAGGTGATCCCATAAATTAAAATGTAAGTGAAACAAACTCCCAATTAAGAAACCAATACCTCATAATAATCTTTAAAATGCTTTGAGCACCAATTTATACACTGTAAATAATTCAAAAGAAAGTTGTATTTCAAGGAGGAAAAAGGAGTTTCAAAGACCACATAAATTCATGGCTAAATTAAAGGTTTAAAAAGAAACCACAAGGATACAAACAAAATCATGCATTACACATTTATCTTGAACAATAAAATAATGCAATGATCCTTGTTATCAAATCCTAATACCAATTGTCAAACACCTGCAAAATAAGAAGATTCAAATTTGAATTATAAAAACCAGAATTGAAAACAGAAAATAAAACAGAAAAAGAAGAGAAGAGGAAAAAAACTCACCTGGACCTTACCTGGCGCACAGCCCAGCAGCAGCCTGGCCGTGGCAGCCCAGAAACAGCCCACAGGGCAACCCAGCACCACGGCCCATGCCAGCCCAGGTACCGCTTCGTGCGGATAAGAGCGAGGAGGGCGCCGTCTTCGCCTTCGCCACCGGACGCACAGGAGAACGCCACGGCGACGACGAGCTCCACGTCCCGGCCGCCATTGTGGACCGCGCGTCCGTCGACGTCTGCCCTCAACCCTATAAATACCTGGCCGAAGCCTCCCTGGATCGTGTTCTTCTTTTTTCCCTAAATTCTCAAACCCTAGCTCACCGGCCGATTTCTCTCGCCGCCGTTAGGGGTCACCGCAAGCACCGCCGTGAAGCCCTAGAGCTTCGCCTCGTCTCCAGCTACCTTCTCGCCGACGCGCGCTTGCCGGGAAGCTCTGAGCCCGACGAATTGATCCATCATTTCCCCGCCGGCCACCACCAGACGCCGACGATCGCCGGCGATATAGGCCACCGCAAGCCTCACCGACAAGTCCATCTTACTCGCGGTGAGCTCTTCTACCGCGTGGCATGGTCGCTTTGCTTCTTAGGCCACCGTAGCTCCATCGTGTCGATCACCGCCGTGCTCCGCCGCAGACGTAGCTCGCCGGAGCAGCTCCGGCGACTTTTCCGCAGGGGCGCCGCCACTTACTGGTTCACCATGTCGCCCAGTTCCTCTGTATTCGCGCCAAAGCCCCGCGGGAGCCCTCCCGTGTCGACGCCGCCGTCAACTGGCCGCCGGCCAGGAGCTCCTTGGCCATGCCATTTATTTTGACTAGTCCACGCCGCGTGGCAGCTGAGGTGGACCCTTGGCCCACTCGTCAGTGACCCCGGGTAACACTAACCCGGGTACGTTTAGTAGTTCTTTTATTTCTATTTCTAATTCAGAAATTGCTGCAACTTTACAAATTTATATAAAATAGATAATAACTCAGAAAAATGAAAATAAGATATCAAAATTCTTAGAAAAGAAAACTCTATCCAATAAAAATATAAAATGAAAATTTTATTTTTAATAAAAATTCAATTATTTAATACTTGTTAATTAAGCTTTTAATTTTAATTCTAAATGCAATTAAAATTCAATAATTAGAAAAATCTTCCAAATTAAATAAAAACCAATTAATAAATAAAGAAAAGCATAAAAACTAAATTTTCTTTATTTATTATTTGTTAAATCTTTATTAAAGAGATTTAAACCCTAATTAATAATTACCTAATTATTAATTGTTTAAAAATAATAAAATACAAATTCAATATTATTTTTATTCCCAAGTTATTAATAACTTCAACTATAAATTGAAGTTATTAATCATAGAACCATAGTAGCAACTAAATACTTGTCTTGGACACCTAAAATGTAGAAGACCTATCACTAATATATGGGTATCCCATGTGTTCATCCTCATCAAACCTAGATAATCAAACATGAACACCTAAGTCTAAACCCTAGTTCCTATCATCAAAAATATCAACCTTACTCATACCTATATGGAATCACACCATTGTGATGAACTCCAAAAGCAACCATGCTAATATTGACATCACATCCCATACACACTAAACCCTATTAGTGTGAGATAATTATTGAACATCCTATTTAGGAACCAACCAATCTTTACTTAGGAAATTCAATAGCAAACCTAAACAAACCCAACCTAATTATTATACTTCTTATTATTTTAGAAGTATGTTCTTCAAAAGTTATTCTTTTGAAGAAAATAGAGTGTAACCTCAACCCTAATTGATATACTTCGTATTACTTAAGAAGTATGTTCTTCAAAAGTTATTCTTTTGAAGAAAATAAGGAATTCTCATCAACCCTGCTTATAAAGACCTACTATAAACCCTAGCTAGCAATCACCAGCTAGATAAACCCACCATGGTAGCAACCATGCATAAATAATTGCTTAAGTAAAACCAATCAAGACTAATTGCTGATGAATCCAACCATGTTGGGATACATCTACTACTTACTCCAAAAGCAGTGGAAACCATAATGAACCTTAGAACTCCACAACCCTAATTATCATACTTGTTCTTTATTAAAGAACATGTTCTTCAAAAGTTATTCTTTTGAAGTATATGATAAATAATCATTAACCATGCCATGTAATGTTAAAACCAACCACTATTCATTACATGTTAAGATTATACCAAGTGTTATAATTGTGTGCTATTAATCTTATTGTTATTATATATTGCAGCACCTGTTTATGATAACAATCAACCAATTCTGAATAAGAACCTTGTTTGTGAATCACTCAAAAAGTGCAACACACCCTAAACTAATCATTACAACTCACTAATCCTAAATCATCGGGGTTAGGTCACGCTTAGGGCGATTGCATCTCATACTTATGCATTATTGCATCCTTGCCAATCTTTTAAACATCGTCCTTACCGGACGATGATGCTATTCAGAATTTGGAGTTATTGCGTATCGAAGACCTTGCCTGCATAATCTTGCAGTCAAGAAAGGCAAGTTCATCGCTTGCTCATGTCATTTGAGTACTTTTATCAAATTACTTGCAAAGTACTATGGTTATCACGATTACATAAAAAACCAAAACCACTACTTTCATAACTATGAATATGACTATGTGGTGGGCAATGGAACCATGGATTGTGTTGATATGGTGGAGGTTCCATTGCAAGGGTTAATATCCATCTAGGATTAAACAACAAATGTCGTGATTCTTGTGCTAATACCCGTGTTAACCATAAGATCCGGAGTGGGACGGAGTAGTCAAAAGTGTTTCCACCTCTTGAACATCAACGGATTCGCTTACCGTAGACGGTTGTATCTTGCGGAGCAATTGGTGGGTGGGGAGCCCTTCTAAATTCCCCACGGTATCTGTTGCTTACCGTAGCGGTTGCTTCTTGCGGAACAATTGGTGGGTGGGGATCCCCTTCTAATTCCCCACGGTAATGTGGTCTATGATGGGTTGCAGCTACGGCGAAGGAGTTTGGTTAACGAGTCCCAAAGCTGTTGTCGTGGTCGGGGTCCACAAATTACGGGAATAATGGGACCGGCGTGGACCCGGGGTCGGGGCATGCAACAACGGGTGGGTGTTCGAGGTAGCGGAGGAACATGATTGGCTAGACCTTATACCGGGCCTCACACCAAAGGAAGTGTGGACGGGAAATTGCCGGTTGGCACCAAGGTTAAGATCTCTTATGGGTAAAGCAACACACCTCTGCAGTGTAAAGAGTGACTGTCACTCCCTGTTAGGGATATGGGCTGCAACGCGGAAAGGAGCTCCATGAAGTTCTAGTAAACCGGTGAAGGCTGACGGACATAGTTCTTGAATAAAGCAACCTCTTGAAGAAATAATTATGAAAATCTGCATTGGTATTAGACTTTACGGTCTAATGCCGTAGCCATTAAACACCTCTTTCCTATAATGAACTTGTTGAGTACGCTCGTACTCATCCCACTCTTAAATCCACTTAGATATGGAGGCACGAAGGAGGATCTACGAGTGCAACACGAAGACCGAGGAGTCAACAACTACTTCAAGGGACAGGAACCTGTCAGAGTCGGATACCACATCCAACAAGGAGAAACCTAGATTAGCAATAGAGAGGAACTAGCTTCCTAAACTTAGCTCCTATTTAGCTAGAATCTATTCATAGCCTCTGTAGCTCGTTAAATACTCTACAAATAGAGTTCGTGATAAGACTAGTCTACGAGTCGTTCTTCGGAGTTTATTTGCGGTTTTACCTCATTGTAAAGTAGGAGGCTGTGATGATCTTATGTAACGAGTCAATGTTGTAATTCTATAGACATGCCTTGGACCCGCATATGTTTCTGTTGTACCACTCTGAGCGATATAATACTAGTGGAACGGTGTTTCATTGGTGTTATATCGGACTTGCATACTACACCATGCAGTGGTATGCCGGGTCACCACAGTTGGTATCAGAGCAAATGCTTTGACCTTAGGATTGAAACCCTTTAAAGGAGACCTATAGGATTGGTAGTGTCTATAGGAAGTTGTCTTAGTTAAATCACATCTTCTTATGACTTGAGATGGATATTCACTTGAGAATAATCCTGACACACTTGAGTCAACATTTCTTATCTAATTTACCAAGATAAAATAAAGTTAGTTAGCTAATTCCCAACATGTAGTACACCATGAAGTCCTTAAACAATAGATGAGTAGACCCCAGTTGGTATACAATACATGGCAGTCCAAAGAGAGGATACAACCATAAGGAAGCTATCCTATTGGAAGATGTGTACCAACATATGTTATGATTAAGTAAAAGTTATCCAGACCTGTAATAGGAGTAATATCAAGTGATAAAGAGAATTAAGATATCCTAATAGAAGATGTAGACCAAGATAAGTAATGAGTAATTAAAATTATCTAGACATGTGAAACAATAGATAGTAAGTGATAACTCTGAGTTAAATGAGGTAGTATAGACCATGATGAGTCAATCATGGAAGGTAAGTAAGAGAGATAGGAATAAAATATGTATACATACATGGTAGGGATAGTAATCATATAAGATTCATTTGAGAATCATTATGTGATGGAATAGAACGTCATAAATACTTAGGAGGAGTACAATAAGAAGTCAGGTGTTCACCAATAGTGCAAGAATTATGTTCCAAAACCATGGGAAGTGTGCCAAGCACATCATGACCATAGTTTTATGATAATATAAGCACTTGGAAGTGTAGGAGCTATATTTCCATAGTTATGTGTCTAGAGTAGCAATGTTAGAACCTAGACATATCATGTGAGATAGTCCTCAATAAAATGAAAGTTAAGTCAATACTTCCAAAGAAAATTAGGTTAACCACAACTATCCTAGACAATTTTGTTTCAAGTTTATCTCATTGCAAATGTGCAATTAAGGTAAAGGTTGAGACAAATAGTAGAATTCCCTATATTCGTGCTAAGTATCACGATATAAACCTATATTATGTGGTGTTCTATACTATACATCAGAGCCTGATGTTTAGAGATGTCTTATTCAACAATCATATTCAGGCTTATGATGATGTGTATTATAAGCACAAAGCTGAATCTTCTTGGATTTTTATTGGATTTTCATTGTTTGACTAGATCCATACATGAAGTTTGACTTTGATATGCAAATGCATGTTGCTATATCAAGTTCTTACTTAATGCTATAGATCTAGAGGGTAATGGTATTCGTGTGAGGAAGTGACGAATTCTGAAGATTCCGAAGACAAGATGAAGGTTCATCGGAAGAAGGAAGTAAAGTTGTGGGATGTAACCACAATACTCTGAATGAAGTACAATCGAAACTCATGCTTACCTCAACAGAGGAGTACTTTTGTAAAGAAGCATGAAGGTGAGAAATATAATGATTATGGTGAAGCAAGCAGATCCATAGTCAACATAGAAGAGGGAATGCATGGGAAATCACTTAGGATACTATAACCATAGTGTCAGCTAGTGGTTTTCTTGCAAAATAAACCCTGAATGAAGGAAGGTGATATATGAAATCATAGCAGACATAAGAAAACCGTAGTTGATATCAGAAGACCACAATTGGTATAGGATCAATACTGCGAGATAAAATAGAAGATGTCTCGACCAGTTTATAAGAACCTATAATAGAATCCATTTTTAGATATCAAATAGCCACAGTTGGTATAATAACCACAGCCGGTATCAGTTGGTAATACAAATAGTCCACGATTTAATTATTTGTAACAAAAGTTTGTGAACAAATAAAAATCTTGTCAACCAAATAGCTAGATCTATAAACATTTAGTCGAAGGATTCACATTGGATGTCCACAATTGAGTGGATACACCACAAACATTCTTCGCGAGACCTTAGAAGAAGTAAAACCCATAAGTTAGAACCAGACCAATATTCCAACCATAAATCCAATAGTTGGAAGAAAAGGAGTTGAAGACCATAAGAAAACTCTAAGGGGTAGAGTAAAGACTGAGTTGGATGTACAATAACTCAATACTTTGAGCATAATAGAAAAGGAAGGTCTGAACTGAGAGGAAGTTCGATCTTATTTTCATAAGATTGATGAACAATACTTTCAGAAGGAAGTCCGACCAGAAGCCGAGGTTTATACTTCGAGGAAGTAAGAAGTGGACTATAACTTGAGAAAGTGAGTAGTATCTACTCAGAAGTACTTAAGCTCAAGTAAGTCAAAGATAAAGAAGTTGGACGAAGGAAATATCAGAGACCAAATATAGCTCAAGGAGGTCAAAGACTGAAGGGATTTGACCATATCAGAATCGGAGACTACATGAAAGATTCCTTTCATGGAACCTAAATAATCCAAAATAGTTATAAGTATCAACCTTAAACCAGGATTGGATGGACTAAATGAGTCTAATCCATTCTTAAAGGAATAAACCATCATGATCAATTCCATAGTTAGTACCTTATTAAGCATCATTACTGCAGTTTTGGTAGTAAGGGAAAACAAAGACCTATTTTATCAAATAGGAGAATGTTATCCAATTAGTCCTCAATTAAGACTGTCAGGACAAGAAGAAGTCCCAATCGTTGAATCTTCAATAAGAAAGAAAACAAGCTTATAGAGTTGGAAGAGATCAATGAATCAAAGTAAGAACCATGGTTCGGAGACAAACCCTAATGGATTCCAGGAAGAATCTGGACAAGGGATATATTCAATTATATCCAGTGAGATCACTGTGGAGTTCTAGAAAAGTTTAAGTCTGCACAAGTCGATCCACACTTCGAAACGTGAGAGAGATCAAACTTCGAGGACGGAGTTTAGTTTAAGGGGTAGAGACTGTAATATCCCAGGTAATGGGGTTACAAAAATAGAGGAACAGATGTGTGCATTGCATTCATGCATAGAAAATCGGGGAATTTTCGCGCTTTAAAGTAAAACAGTCACAGTTGAAGTTTCACTTGACCTTGGTGGAATTGAAGTAGCTCATCAAGTCAAGCGCTATAAACCTCAATGTGACTTTGCTTAAACCTTGTTTTGGGTAGAGATGATTTGATCTAAGGGGTTAGATCAAATGGAACTAATAATAAACACAACAACACTTTACTCAATGATCAATTGCTTGATCTTATTAAAGAACACAACATGATATTCCTTGTCATAACATATGAACACCAATTTAATTGGAAATCAAGAAACAATAATTGGAGTAACTATTCCTAACTTATCTTTTCCATGTCTTAAACTAATCCTTGATCCTACCATGAACCTCATGGTATTCATTCTACTTTATTCCTGGAAACAAGACAAGGAGATTCAACTTAAGAAATAGAAATTCTTCCCTATTCCAAATAGTTTTACATCAAACCTAGAGAGGTGAGAATTCTATTATGATTATCAGAGAAGCAATAACAAACATTGAGCTAAACCTTGGATATACATCCAAGTATTCAAATCATCATTTCTAAGAGAAACCCTAGGATATTATCCAAGACAATTCTTGGAGAGATAAACCATTTACATTTAATATAGACATTGATGATCACATCAATCTCTATAGAGCCTAACCTTAAGTTAGTATTAAAGTCCTTTCCAAAATGAGAGAGACCAATCATACAAAACATAGCTTTATCTATTAAGAATAAAGGACAACAATTGAACTAAAGTATTAGGTTGTAAACCATTTTCCTTGGAGGGGTGAGATAACCTAATATTACATGAAATAATACCATATCCATGAATTGATAAAGTAAGGAAGAGAACTATCCATATAACCAGATGATCATATCATCATTGATTAAGAATAACTCTAAGTGTATATCTCAGACAATTCTTCTGGGGTACAAATTATTGAGACAACCATAATATGCATGTCCTAGAAAGTCAAATAGAAGTGCTATACCTTGATTGATCTAGACAATGCTTGATCATGGAAGTGAGAACCCATTTAATGAGAGATCCCTAGGAATTCAAACCTTGATCATTATAAATTGAGTGATGATCATAAAACCTAAGAACTTGAGGTAGATATATTATAAACAAGTTGTCCATGATAATGCCATGACCATGATTTTGAGAAATAAGAGAATAATCCAAATACTAACATTTATGTGATTAATAGATATTATTCTTCACATGAAATCATAGGGAGGTAACTAGTAAGTAATCCTAAACTTATATTCCAACCTTAACTTGTGAATCACTTGGTGATCATAAGTACAATTCTACCACATCTACATTCCACTTATTCTTCACCTAAGAAACATAAGAAAACCTTAGTGTAAAACTCCATACTTAATATGGTGAGAAATCATCCATTCATATGACCAAAGTTAACTATAAAAAGAACTATAACAACTTTAGCTACTTTAACAATAGATCAAGGATATAATAGCAAACTATTGGTATAAGATAAAACCAATTCTCAAGTCCTTAGTAATTAAAGGGAGAACAGAAACAATTAAACCACTAACCATATTACCTTGGTTAGGGGAGATTAAAACCTAGCAAATGCAATATGGTGTCATCTCAACTCTATAAACTAGAATTATATCTCAACTCTAGTTTATGTATCACTATGGTGATCATGATATAAACCCATGCTATAATTGAGATTCAAACCAAATGCCATTAGGTAAATATCATTGGAACCCTAATGGTTCATTAATTAAATACAATGTTTCAATTATAAAACATAAGAGCCACCTAATGCTAAATCCTATAAGTAAACCATATGTGTAGTGATCAACCATTTATCTTTGTAATCAAGACCAAATCCTTATGGGAACAATATTTACTCTAGGCATTTTTAAAGATAATAATAGTGTTCATCTTAGAAGAGGGTTATAAGAGAATTCACAAACCTATAATAAATAGGTGATCCCATAAATTAAAATGTAAGTGAAACAAACTCCCAATTAAGAAACCAATACCTCATAATAATCTTTAAAATGCTTTGAGCACCAATTTATACACTGTAAATAATTCAAAAGAAAGTTGTATTTCAAGGAGGAAAAAGGAGTTTCAAAGACCACATAAATTCATGGCTAAATTAAAGGTTTAAAAAGAAACCACAAGGATACAAACAAAATCATGCATTACACATTTATCTTGAACAATAAAATAATGCAATGATCCTTGTTATCAAATCCTAATACCAATTGTCAAACACCTGCAAAATAAGAAGATTCAAATTTGAATTATAAAAACCAGAATTGAAAACAGAAAATAAAACAGAAAAAGAAGAGAAGAGGAAAAAAACTCACCTGGACCTTACCTGGCGCACAGCCCAGCAGCAGCCGTGGCAGCCCAAACAGCCCACGGGCAACCCAGCACCACGACCCATGCCAGCCCAGGTACCGCTTCGTGCGGATAAGAGCGAGGAGGGCGCCGTCTTCGCCTTCGCCACCGGACGCACAGGAGAACGCCACGGCGACGACGAGCTCCACGTCCCGGCCGCCATTGTGGACCGCGCGTCCATCGACGTCTGCCCTCAACCCTATAAATACCTGGCCGAAGCCTCCCTGGATCGTGTTCTTCTTTTTCCCTAAATTCTCAAACCCTAGCTCACCGGCCGATTTCTCTCGCCGCCGTTAGGGGTCACCGCAAGCACCGCCGTGAAGCCCTAGAGCTTCGCCTCGTCTCCAGCTACCTTCTCGCCGATGCGCGCTTGCCGGGAAGCTCTGAGCCCGACGAATTGATCCATCATTTCCCCGCCGGCCACCACCAGACGCCGACGATCGCCGGCGATATAGGCCACCGCAAGCCTCACCGACAAGTCCATCTTACTCGCGGTGAGCTCTTCTACCGCGTGGCATGGTCGCTTTGCTTCTTAGGCCACCGTAGCTCCATCGTGTCGATCACCGCCGTGCTCCGCCGCAGACGTAGCTCGCCGGAGCAGCTCCGGCGACTTTTCCGCGGGGCGCCGCCACTTACTGGTTCACCATGTCGCCCAGTTCCTCTGTATTCGCGCCAAAGCCCCGCGGGAGCCCTCCCGTGTCGACGCCGCCGTCAACTGGCCGCCGGCCAGGAGCTCCTTGGCCATGCCATTTATTTTGACTAGTCCACGCCGCGTGGCAGCTGAGGTGGACCCTTGGCCCACTCGTCAGTGACCCCGGGTAACACTAACCCGGGTACGTTTAGTAGTTCTTTTATTTCTATTTCTAATTCAGAAATTGCTGCAACTTTACAAATTTATATAAAATAGATAATAACTCAGAAAAATGAAAATAAGATATCAAAATTCTTAGAAAAGAAAACTCTATCCAATAAAAATATAAAATGAAAATTTTATTTTTAATAAAAATTCAATTATTTAATACTTGTTAATTAAGCTTTTAATTTTAATTCTAAATGCAATTAAAATTCAATAATTAGAAAAATCTTCCAAATTAAATAAAAAACAATTAATAAATAAAGAAAAGCATAAAAACTAAATTTTCTTTATTTATTATTTGTTAAATCTTTATTAAAGAGATTTAAACCCTAATTAATAATTACCTAATTATTAATTGTTTAAAAATAATAAAATACAAATTCAATATTATTTTTATTCCCAAGTTATTAATAACTTCAACTATAAATTGAAGTTATTAATCATAGAACCATAGTAGCAACTAAATACTTGTCTTGGACACCTAAAATGTAGAAGACCTATCACTAATATATGGGTATCCCATGTGTTCATCCTCATCAAACCTAGATAATCAAACATGAACACCTAAGTCTAAACCCTAGTTCCTATCATCAAAAATATCAACCTTACTCATACCTATATGGAATCACACCATTGTGATGAACTCCAAAAGCAACCATGCTAATATTGACATCACATCCCATACACACTAAACCCTATTAGTGTGAGATAATTATTGAACATCCTATTTAGGAACCAACCAATCTTTACTTAGGAAATTCAATAGCAAACCTAAACAAACCCAACCTAATTATTATACTTCTTATTATTTTAGAAGTATGTTCTTCAAAAGTTATTCTTTTGAAGAAAATAGAGTGTAACCTCAACCCTAATTGATATACTTCGTATTACTTAAGAAGTATGTTCTTCAAAAGTTATTCTTTTGAAGAAAATAAGGAATTCTCATCAACCCTGCTTATAAAGACCTACTATAAACCCTAGCTAGCAATCACCAGCTAGATAAACCCACCATGGTAGCAACCATGCATAAATAATTGCTTAAGTAAAACCAATCAAGACTAATTGCTGATGAATCCAACCATGTTGGGATACATCTACTACTTACTCCAAAAGCAGTGGAAACCATAATGAACCTTAGAACTCCACAACCCTAATTATCATACTTGTTCTTTATTAAAGAACATGTTCTTCAAAAGTTATTCTTTTGAAGTATATGATAAATAATCATTAACCATGCCATGTAATGTTAAAACCAACCACTATTCATTACATGTTAAGATTATACCAAGTGTTATAATTGTGTGCTATTAATCTTATTGTTATTATATATTGCAGCACCTGTTTATGATAACAATCAACCAATTCTGAATAAGAACCTTGTTTGTGAATCACTCAAAAAGTGCAACACACCCTAAACTAATCATTACAACTCACTAATCCTAAATCATCGGGGTTAGGTCACGCTTAGAGCGATTGCATCTCATACTTATGCATTATTGCATCCTTGCCAATCTTTTAAACATCGTCCTTGGACGATGATGCTATTTCAGAATTTGGAGTTATTGCGTATCGAAGACCTTGCCATAATCTTGCAGTCAAGAAAGGCAAGTTCATCGCTTGCTCATGTCATTTGAGTACTTTTATCAAATTACTTGCAAAGTACTATGGTTATCACGATTACATAAAACCAAAACCACTACTTTCATAACTATGAATATGACTATGTGGTGGGCAATGGAACCATGGATTGTGTTGATATGGTGGAGGTTCCATTGCAAGGGTTAATATCCATCTAGGATTAAACAACAAATGTCGCCAGTGATTCTTGTGCCGTAATACCCGTGTTAACCATAAGATCCGGAGTGGGACGGAGTAGTCAAAAGTGTTTCCACCTCTTGAACATCAACGGATTCGCTTACCGTAGCGGTTGTATCTTGCGGAGCAATTGGTGGGTGGGAGCCCCTTCTAATTCCCCACGGTATAGCTGTGCTTACCGTAGACGGTTGCTGCTTGCGGAACAATTGGTGGGTGGGGATCCCCTTCTAATTCCCCACGGTAATGTGGTCTATGATGGGTTGCAGCTACCGGCGAAGGAGTTTGGTTAACGAGTCCCAAGCTGTTGTCGTGGTCGGGGTCCACCACGAAATTACGGGAATAATGGGACCGGCGTGGACCCAGGGTCGGGGCATGCAACAACGGGTGGGTGTTCGAGGTAGCGGAGGAACATGATTGGCTAGACCTTATACCGGGCCTCACACCAAAGGAAGTGTGGACGGGAAATTGCCCGGTTGGCACCAAGGTTAAGATCTCTTATGGGTAAAGCAACACACCTCAGAGTGTAAAGAACCGTGACTGTCACTCCTGTTCGGGATATGGAACGCGGCCGGAAAGGAGCTCCATGAAGTTCTAGTAAACCGGTGAAGGCTGACGGACATAGTTCTTCTGAATAAAAGCAACCTCTTGAAGAAATAATTATGAAAATCTGCATTGGTATTAGACTTTCTGGTCTAATGCCGTAGCTAGTGCATTAAACACCTCTTTCCTATAATGAACTTGTTGAGTACGCTCGTACTCATCCCACTCTTAAATCCCCTTAGATATGGAGGCACCGAAGGAGGATCTACAGTGCAACAAGACCGAGGAGTCAACAACTACTTCAAGGGACAGGAACCTGGAAGAGGCAGATACCACATCCAACAAGGAGAAACCTAGATTAGCAATAGAGAGGAACTAGCTTCCTAAACTTAGCTCCTATTTAGCTAGAATCTATTCATAGCCTCTGTAGCTCGTTAAATACTCTACAAATAGAGTTCGTGATAAGACTAGTCTACGAGTCGTTCTTCTGGAGTTATTTGCAGTTTTACCTCATTGTAAAGTAGGAGGCTGTGATGATCTTATGTAATCAATGTTGTAATTCTATAGACATGCCTTGGACCCGCATATGTTTCTGTTGTACCACTCTGAGCGATATAATACTAGTGGAACGGTGTTTCATTGGTGTTATATCAGACTTGCATACTACACCATGCAGTGGTATGCCGGGTCACCACAATCCACAATGGCTCCCACATATTAAACGATGACTTAGTGATCGATTGAACCATTTACATACGATGTCAATTCCCTTTGTCACACGATATTTTACTTGTCCGAGGTTTGATCATCGGTATCTCCATACCTTGTTCAACCTCGTTACCGACAAGTACTCTTACTCGTACCACGGTATGTCATCTCTTATGATCCAATCATATGCTTGCAAGCTAATCAGATGACATTCCACCGAGAGGGCCCAGAGTATATCTATCCGTCATCGGGATGGACAAATCCCACTATTGATCCATATGCCTCAACTCACACTTTCCAAATACTTAATCCCATCTTTATAACCACCCATTTACGCAATGGCGTTTGATGTAATCAAAATACCCTTCCGGTGTAAGTGATTTACATGATCTCATGGTCGAAGGACTAAGGCAACTATGTATTGAAAGCTTATAGCAAATTGAACTTAATGACTTGATCTTATGCTACGCTCATTTGGGTGTGTGTCCATTATATCATTCAACCAATGACATAACCTTGTTATTAATAACATCCAATGTTCATGATCACGAAACCATGATCATCCATTAATCAACAAGCTAGTTATACAAGAGGCTTACTAGGGACTCCTTGTTGTTTACATAACACACATGTATCAATGTTTCGGTTAATACAATTATAGCATGGTATGCAAACATTTATCATAAACACAAAGATATTATAATAACCACTTTATTATTGCCTCTTGGGCATATCTCCAATAGATCATCCTTCTCAATCGCCCAAGCTTCGGCGGCCAGCCTGGATGCCTCTTCGTCCTTCAGCCTCTTCCTCAGCCCCTCGAGCTCCTCCTTCAGGGAGTCGACTTACTGGCGAGCTTCGGCAGCTATTTTTATTGCACCCTCCAGCTTCGAGGAAGAAGACTTGACCTCCTTTTGCAGTTGAGCCTTGTCAGCTTCCAGGGAAGTGTATTGGGAGGCGAAAGTCTCTAAAGAAGATATGACAGCTCGCAAATCCTTAAGAAAAAAAAGGAAAAACAGATATTTGAGGAAGGATTACTAATCAAGGTCCATTCAGGAAAGCTTGCGTTGCGACAGAAAAAAGACTTACATGTTTCCCTGAAGAAGGAGTTGCGGCAGCGGCAGTCGAAGGAGCATCCTTTCCCTTTGAAAGGGAGGAAGCAGTCGATATCTGGGCCGCGGGGGCTGCAGCAGGGGCTGAAGCCTCGGAAGCTGCAGGATTCGGCAGAACAACGTCAGATTTGGCCTTCTTGGATGGAGGCTCGATGAAACCTTCGTCGCTGCGAAAAAGAAAAATGGGCAAAGTCAAGAAGAGAATGTGAATGGTAAGTACAGAATACAAATTCTGAGAAAGGAAGCAAGGAATTACAGATCAAAAAGATCATGTTCGTCGGCAAAGCCGCCGGATGATCTCTTCACAGGTGAAGCTTTGGCCTCCGCCACAGCTGCATCAACAAAGGCAGCATGATCAGCGTCGTCGTCATGCATTGACCCCGCCGTGTCAAAATACTACAGGAGCTGAAGAATCTCTTCCCTCAGAAGTATCGTTTGGCAGGTCTCGCAAATCTTCAGGAGCTATGAGGATTTGTCGAAGTAAAACAAGTAAGAACAGTGGCAGTCGCATTGATCAAGGGAAACAGCGCAATAAGAATATGGAGAGGAGAATTTACCTCCGTTGGCGTATGATCAGCATCAAATGGTGGATGGGAAGATATCAGCGGGATTGAATCTTCCTGGCTGATGAGAGTGAGGCGCCGAACTTCATCAAGCAGTTCCTTTTCCGATAATTCAGCTGCGTTTATCCTAGTCTCGTCCTTGGGACCCGAATATAACCACAACGGATGAGCCCTAGCCATGATCGGCTGCACTCGACGCTTTAAGAACACAGCGGCTACCTCCGTGCCTATCATGGTCTGGCCATCGGCTTCCTTGATCCGAAGAAACTTATCAAATAATTTGTCGACTGCTGGCTTTTCATCAGGAGAGAGGGTATTCTTCGAAGACTGCTTAGGCTTGGCTTCGAGAACATCAGAGAAGCGAGGAAGCTGAGATTCAATTATTGAAGAGTCCCTGATGTAGAACCACTTGAGTCTCCACCCTTGCATAGATTCCTCATCGGAAAGTTGAAGTAATTGACTTCTTTGCGGGCGACAAAGCCAACTCCCCAATGACAAAGGATCCGCTACTACTGTTGTACCTTTTCACGAAGAAAATTTTCTTCCACAACCCAAAGTGGGGCTCAATGCCCAAAAACACTTCGCAAAGGGTGATAAAAATGGCAAGGTGAAGGATTGAGTTGGGGGTCAGCTGCCATAGTTGGATCTCGTAAACTCGAAGAAGGTGATGAAGGAATTTGTGCGTAGGAAGCGAGAGACCTCGGTACAAGAACGACAAGAACATCACGGTAAAACCAGCGGGAGGATTGGGCCGCGAAATCGCACCTGGGAGAATGACATTCCCCTCGTCGGAAGAAATCAGTCCGAGGCTTCGGGCTTTCTTCTCATCGCGCTTTGTGGTGGCAGATGCCGGCCAATCGCCGGGGGAGGGCCCAGCCGTGGAGCTTGATGGCGTTGGCGGCGCCGGAGCTAGAGGAGGAGCATCTGGAGCGCCTCTCCTTGGCGGATTTGGAGGAACCTTGGTGGCGGCGCCGCTGCTCGCAGCGCTAGTGGCGACGGTGGAGTTCTTCTTCTTCACCATTGTTGGATCTGGGGAAGATCTGGAAGCGGCGGTGGCGGCGCAGCGGTTATTGGTGAAGAAGATGAAAGAAAGAGAAGAGGATGCGAGGATGAAGTATGGAAAAGGGAGAGCTTGCTCCGAAAGATTATAAAGTGCAAAGAAACCTGAGGAATGAGTGGGCACGTGTCGTTGTTTCCAATTCATTAACAGGACCCTCTTTTCATCATGGATCACAGAAATCGAGGAGACGCCTTGGTAACTGTGCGTGAATAGCGGTCATTTCTTAAAACAGAGCCACGCAGAAGTAGGATGGGCCCAACGGGTCGTGTCCTGTCAGTCAGAATTGCAGCAGTGATTACGTCATCAGTGATGTCGTGAAGCCCGCCGGAGGCATCCGAAGAAAAACGAAAAGCGTCGGATGGTCAACTTGAGTCTACGCACGGATCGCAAGCATCCGCACCTAGACTCGGGGGTTACTCCCATCGGGAGCGCTGGACGCGCACCCGATAAATGTGAACTCGAAGATATTCCTGTGAAGTAATATTTGAAGAAAAGGATGGAATGCTCAGCTCGAGTCTGCACCCGGTCACAAGCGCCCATGCCCAGACTCGGGGCTACTCCCATCGGGAGCGCTGTACGCGCACCCGATAAAACTTTTTTGCACTCCAGGATCATGCTCGGGGACTTGATTCTGTATAGGGTAACGTTGTTTTGCTATCGGCAGTTAACCAGCAAAGTTGGGCACGTTACTCAATATCCTTTACGCGTTCAAACCTTACTGAAAAATACAAGCCCTCATACAAATGTATCGGGTGACCTATGAAGACCTGCAGAAAAATTCGACAGAAGAAGACGTTCGGGTAGTACAACTTGAGTCTACGCACGGATCGCAAGCATCCGCACCTAGACTCGGGGGCTACGCTCATCGGGAGCGCTGGACGCACACCCGATAGAAGAAGATGATGTTGTTACAAGATGGACAAGAACAATCAAGGGAGAAGAACGTTCGGTGGAGGCATGCTTTAGTCTTTACCCAAAAAATCTTCGGCTAGACACTCGGGGAATACTGACGTGGGCATTACCCTTCAGGTAATCGATATTGCCCTATCCTGTATGGCCCAATTGGAGGCCCATGAAGACACCCGATGGCAAGGTGGGCCACTGGGGCGGTGCTGAAGAGGATTCCTTGAAGGACAAGACGAAGAGGAGCCGAACAAGGAAAGTTTAGAGCTAGGTCTTTTGTAAACCTAGTCGTACCGAACAGATCTCTTGAGACCTGGCCTCCTATATAAGGGCCAGGGAGAGGGGCTGCCGAGACACACAACCAATCTTAGCAACTTTAGCCACCATAAGTCTGGAGCTAGGTCGCCGTAGCACTTAGCCTCTCGACAAGATCATAGCTGAAACCTTCGGCACCCCATTGTAACCCAATATTTTCATAATCAAGATCAGACAGGCAGGACGTAAGGGTTTTACCTCATCGAGGGCCCCGACTGGGTAAATCGCTCCCCGCTTGTCTGTTAACCGATGTCTCGTGTCAGCCTACAGGATTCCATCAACCCTAAGCCCCAATTGGAGGGCATTGCCGAGGAGTACCCTCGACACAGGCCGTGGCCGAGCGGTACCCTCCGAGCCTGACGAAAAATGACGAATAGGGCACGAAGGACTATGAGAACGATAGGAATGAAGAGGACGACCTTCGGGCGCCGACGAGCGTCGAGTAGGCCACCCTCCTCGAGTCCTTCTGCGCGCCAGCGCGCTACAGAGGCAACCGAGGCGGTCGTCGACAAAAGGATCACCTTGCTATCTAGCCAAACGGCAGCCATGGAGGAACCCGACCCCGTCCAATTTATGGTGAAAAAGCGGCGAGCCTTTGCAGATCTGCAGGCTCGTCGGGTGGCAGAAGCGGGTGCTTGCTTCCCTCAAGGCCACGCTGAAGACAGAAGAGGCATGAGCCACCCACCATCGTGTCTTCGTTGCCATGAAGGCTTCTATGGTGGCCAAGCGGTTGCCGGAGGACACAACCACGTTGGTGTGATGGCACAAATATCAATTTATTGTGCATCCTACTTGGTCTCACTTACGTCGTCCCTGAATATTAATATTTGTTTCGACTAACAAAGTAATAAGGCTAGTTGATACTACTTGGCTCGTATTGGAGTTCTCCGATGATTAAAATGTTTGGTCACCATACACTCGGGGGTGGCACAAGTGAGCCTGGCATGATGGCACAAATATCAATCTCTTGTGCATCCTATACTTGGTCTCGCTGACTCCATCACTAAATGTTAATATTTGTTTCAATCAACAAAGTATGAGGCATGCTATTTAGTTGATACTACTTGGCTCGCATTTGAGTTTGCTCTTATTCATTGCAAAGACCTATGATTATGCCTAGCACCATCTCCTTTTGTTTGTGTGTGTCTCGATACTGATACTGATGTTTCATTGACTTGTGCATATATAGAGAGATGTCTTCGTATGTCGTGTAAAAGTGCAAGGTTCGCGGAGTCTACAACAACTGTGAGGAGTGTCGGAGACATGTTCACCATTCTAGCGGTAACAGTTTCAAAGGTACACCACTAGAGCGGAGGCCGAAGATAGATATACGCGCTATCTAGCAGAAGAGAGGAGGGAGCGGAGGAGGAACCAGATGCAGACCACTTTTATCGCGATGATGCTCGTAGATGTGATGGTAGTTTAGATGATCGACCTTGTAACGTGACAACTCTGCTACTTGATCTCGAGACCGTAACTTGTCTAATATTTGAAATTTGTGATCGCTACTTCGAATTCGGAGGCTAATGTGAAACTATGATGATTGAGATCATGCTATTATTGTTTTGCTACTAATGCGACCAATTTGTCTATGTATAATATATTGCAATCTGGATATGCTGTGATGTATTGTGTAACCTATTCAAATACCAGAAATCCAATTAAATTTAAATATTTGAATTATTACCAGTGACGCACCTAACAGCACATCAGTGGAGTACTACTCACTATAGCAATGGCGCAACCCAAAAGATAGCAGTGGCACACTTGTAAAGGACAGCAGTGGCGCACCCTCGAAGATAGCAGTGGCGCACCCCTATTGGCTATCAGTGACGAACCAGTATGGTTAGCAGTGGCGCACCACGGGTGCGCCAGTGATGAGCATATGTGGTGCACCACTAATTAGGCATTTTCTAGTAGTGTGACGTGGCAGGCGGCTAGGGCCGCTGAAATCGAAGCATCTACCGAAGCTAAAGCAATGTCCTTGACGAAGACGACGGAAGTGGAGGCCATGACTGCCTCCAGCATCAGGAACCGAAAGGTGGTTGTCGCTGAGCGAATGCGTCGGGCCAACAAAGCCATTGCGTCCTGGTGTGCAAGGGCCATGACAACGAGGGCCAAGGAAGTTCCGGTAGTCCTCATGTCGTTGAGGGCCAAGGCGGCATCGGTGGCACAGCGAGGGCGAAAGGCAAGGCAACGACCGCTAAACTAGCAATGTCGGTGCTAGCAACAATAGACCGGTATAGCTTAATTTTAGGTTAACTGTGTTTAACATGTACTTTCTATCAAGAACATGAATGTAACTTCCTAGAACCCACTAACTTGCAGGTCAGACTTGCGGGCCATGGAGGGACGCATAACACGTTCACATTGTCCATCGGACCGTAAAATGATTTTAAATTTTGGCTAAAAATGCATTGAAACAGATGTGTTTGTGGTGTACAATGGATTACTTACATGATGTATCTAACATCAAGTTTTCTAGTTTTAGGACTATGATGATGTATCTACCCAGGGGCGGACCTACGTTCACGTACCAGGGGTCACAGGACACCGGGTGCAAAGCCATTTTCTTCTATAGAGTGCATGTATTTAGAGTGTGTGACACCCCAACTTAAACTGAAAAATTGTGTATGATCACTTGGAGGACACCGGGTAGTTCATGCTCTAGGTCCGCCCTTGTATCTACCTATGATATAACTCTCACATTTCTTCTCATTAATTGTTGTGTCACGTTAGATTTTTGCCAACATAACATGCATCATACTATCTATGATATTTTTATTGTGCCTAGTCTTTCCGTCGTGGATCGTTGATCGTTGTCGTGTTGTCTAACTTACAACGATTTCGTGACCATCGAACGGCAGGGAACTAAAGATATCGCGTGCGAAGATCGTGCGAACTTGAAGGCGTGTTACGATTGGTCGTCTGGTCGGTTAGTTCTTTAAGCAAGCAACTAGGAGGAGCTTGCCTTGTTGTCAAAAAAGGAGGAGCTTGCCTTCCCCGTCGTGCGTAATATCTGCGCATCCTGAAGAGCCTTTTCCTGACAGCGAGCGATGCCTGGTGCACTTGCGCAAAACACCGGCCGCCCGCCTCGCTTTCCCCTTGCCCCTGCTTACTATCCCGATTTATTTATCTGCACCCGCGTCGGATTGGATTACGACTACTGCTAACTAACCCTTTCCTCCTTGTCTGTTCGCGTACACGAGATCGCATGCATGCAGCTCGATCGGCCACTAGCGCCAGCGACGGCGAGGCTGCCCGCCGCCATTACGGCGATTATTATCAATGGAGGTTAACGTCTCGGCTCACCGTCCCTCTTTTTCGCTGCCTGGGTCGGAAAGGGATAAGAAAAGGACCGGGGCAGTTAACGATCCACAAACCCATGATTGATTGACAAGGGGGTGCCATCCTTTACACGTGTGCCTTCGCCTGAGCCTCACGGACGACGCGTACCGGAAACCTACCAGGATCGAGTGTCGAACAACTTGCTAGCCAGCCACTGTTTCTGTAGATGAACAAACAACTTGACACCTTTTATCTTTTTGTGTGTTACATCTACATGTATATGGACGTGTTTGCTTGCTGGTATGTCCTCCAGCCAAATGGCCTGATTGGATGTGTGACTGTCTTTCGCGTTGTGGCCTACACGATAATCAAAGCAAAACCTAAGGTTGGGTGGTTAGGAGGGTGGTTGTACCCCCAGTCAAAGTTCCCCAGGTTTCTGTGTTTCATAAAGGAATATTCATTCAGTGGGAGGCGATGTTCCCGTCGATAGCGAGGCGCGATAGCGAGGCGCTTGTGGTGACTTCGTCAATTTCAAGATCCAATCCGCCGGCTCAGTCTTTCGGAGGTGCTCATAGGGGTAGGGTGTGCGTGCGTGCGTGCGTTCATAGGGGTGAGTGTATGCGCGTGTATGTGAGCAACCGATTATCATGCTTACCATTGTTATGTCGTTCCCGAGTAGAGATTATTGTGTAGTTTGGTGCTTACCACTGTATCATGCTCACCATTGCTATTGCTAGCGTTGTAGGATTTAGAATCACACTTACAATGTTAACAGTAATGCTACACCTACGGATCAATTCTTACGGAACAAAGGTTACGAGATTACGTGGGGAAAGCACAGCGGATTCACGTTCCTATATTTACGGGAGCCAACAAATCTGAACCAATCCGATGGTTCCAACTCAGTCCGTAGAAAATTTTCGTAACAAATTTCCGTAAGTCTAGCATTTTCGCAATGTTAACCTACCGTAGGAAATTATGCCTATTACCTTCCCCGACATGTCTGCTCCCTCGGTGATGTTGACCGACATCTCATTGATGCAACATCCCAATACTGACCATGATACGGCTATGTATGCCTGCAAACTTTCAGTGGTTTGGGAAGCTTCTCTATCAAAGTTCGTCCTGAAAATGATGGTTGAGCTCCAGCATGGTAAGTTGTCACAACGAGTTGATAGAAAGTCAGATGCAGAAGATTGTCAATGATGTTCTTGACTTCACTGGTATCACAACTATATTAGAAAGTGGGGGAAGAGAATTGCATGATTAGAGAGCAAGGGGAGATCATATGGTGCAAGGAAATCGTGCATTTTACGATTGATGAGGATGAGAAGCTGAGTGGTAGCACCTCAAACTAAGATAGCATGGCACTTTTTTTTAACAAAGGAGGGGCCTGGAAGGACCCCGATAGATGTCATTATATTATCAAAGGTGGTACAAATTACACACAAGACCTTGAGAGAGAGAAGAAATTACAACATGGTCCTGCACAATCACACAAAGGACCTCTAAAGTAGTACCGGAAAAGCAATCAGATCCAAGGTCCTCTCCACTGGGGTTAAGCTTCTATCGTCGGCCGTCTTGACACCGCCGGGGACACACCACTTGCGGCGAGAAGTCACTGATTCCGGTGAGAAACTCGGAGGAAAGCCTCCGCACTGGAGGTTGAGAAGAACACCACGAAGGCGTCTCAGAGGGCCGCCCTTTCGGCCGCAGATCGCGGTGGCGAACATGGCCATCGCATGATTCGCTCGAAGATGCAGGTGTCCCCACCATGTCGAAGCTGAAGACACCACGCTGTTTCGCCTCCTCCCCTCGCCTCCATGGCCGGCCAGAGTGAGCTCCACAACACAACGCTTCAACATCTCACGGTAGCCTGAACAAACGGCTTTATTGGAAGAAACGGTGTTCCTTCCCTCCAAGCCCTGCTCCAACCAAAGGAGCAACCAGGAGAAGGAGAAGAAGCCTACCTTGCCCAAGATTTGGCCGCCAAGATCAATAGCGCCGCTCCTACTACTGGGAATAAAGCCCACAACCGGCAGACCGCCGAACACCGACCAAAACTCCTCTTTACATCCCGAGCTGCGCGTCCATCTCCACACCGGCCGGCAGCACCGCCGGAGAGGTGTTAGGAGCGAGCTGGGTTTCCTTCAGCGACTCTCAAAAGGGAGGAGAGGAGAGAGAACGGGAAAGAAAGAAGCCACCGCATGGTACTATTTTTTGTTTCACTTGTTCGTAGCCTACATATTGATCTGCACACTCTTCTCAATCTTAGAACTGCCCAAACCATGATGGCTTGTGGAACAAATCCATAGTTAACTATGCTCAGAGGAGGACGATCTTCACAACCAGGTTAATTTATTCATTCTGACCAACTCTTCAATTCGCGTTTCCTGGTCAAGGATATAGATTACCTCACAAACAACAATGCTGAAAGTGGCGTCTATGCTAAGACATTAAGTGAGAAAAGGGTCTGGCTTAGGATCTAGCTACGTAGGCACTTTGATTAGTAATATTGCTTTGTTTCTCATTTGTTATCAATGGCGGTCATGACATGTTGATGACATCGTGTATATTTTGGGAGGTGTATGATATCTCTTCGTTAGCTAGGACTTGACTAAAATAGATCCTTGGGGTCTGTAAAAAAAATGTGGGTGATGATGAACTTGTGATACATCATGAGCTATATGTGCTTTACTCGTGGTGCATCAACCATTAGGGAAGTTGTTAGTTTGGGTGGTGCTTACTATCACCACCCCTTTTGTCGAATGGATTATCTGAGCTCCTTAGTATCCAGTAATGGGTGACCTCGACACTTCAATATAAGAGGTTACCACATTAGCCTGCTACTTGCAACCGAACAATTTTGATTTGCATCAGTCGAGCCAAAATGGGTTATGTGAAGTGTACCAAACAGAGGGGATAGTTGCCCATCACATGTAGAAAATTACATGGTAAGCAACAAATCAAAGTGAAGAACATGACCCACGTCTTGTTTCGGACAGGGTATACCATCCATGGTCATATTCTAGAGAGCCCAAAATTAGTTGCATGCTACCAAACATGCCCCATGTAACTAGGCATGTAAACAAATCAGATATTGCTCTTTTCATATCCTTTACCATATTATTTTGCCGCATACGGATCATAGCGGATAATGGCTGGATGCGGATAAAATGTAGATTATATGGGATTGCGGATTCAGAGCGGACTTGGGTCAAAAGCGGATAACCAAATATATTCGCACACAAATTAAAAGTATGTTCCTTTTATGCATAGATGATTGGAAAGAACTTATATGTGCAACAAATCAGTTTGCGCCTTGGCGCCACACCGCGGTGGAGGTAATGTTGATAATAACACAACACAACAAGTGAACTTAACATGCTTGGTTATCCGGGAATTTGGGGTTCAACTAATTATTTCAGTTAATTGTATTTGAGAACTTCGGATAATCCTCAAAAAAGTCAGATAATTTGTATCCGTTGGATATTATCAACCCCATATCCGCTACCATATCCATTGGATATCCGTTTGATCAATTATCACATCCGCATCCATATCTAGCGAATTCTTTAAAGTGCTTACCATATCCTCAAAAGCGGATGTGAATCTGAAGTGGAAATTATTATACCATTTACATCTACATTTAACCGATTAATTTTGCATACACCGGCGAAGGAATCGATCGAGTAACCGAGTAATAAATATATAGTTTTGCTCCTCCGGCTTGTCAATGAAATGCATGCATGGAGAGAAATGATTACGAGAAGGACATTTTGCCATCAAGATAAATGATTACTCCAACACACATCCGTCTCTGTCAGCGTTGTCACGTACAGCGGCTATACGTTGCATGACCGAACAAGAAAGAAAGGGATCCACACCACACCGGTTGGTGTTACGTTCTCGTTGCCCCCCTCTCCCTCATTATTGCGGCTACCTCACGCTGATCTCGACATGAAATTTAACCCTTCTAGTAGCTCTCTCGTGGCTGCAACAAGGCCGGGTCGGAAGGTTAAGGAATACGACTGGATCGACGCTGACATGCTACGGCTAGATAGCTAGCTAGGTTTCGTTCATGAACTGTGTGGAGCGTCTGGCTCTGATTTGTCTGGTTTTATCATGCACTTAAATGGGGGATCATGTTCATCCTTCATTCAGATATCAATCATCTCGGTGTATGGTGTGGCATAGGGTGAACTGCATATTATGATCTGGGTTTATGGCAGCGTGCAGAAGAACGAACTGACGGACTCGATGGGCTAGCTGACACTTTTTTTTTGAGGTGAGGCTAGCTGACACATGGAGCTTGCACTTTTGGTAAGCCTTTTAGGGCTGGCTGTCGTCAAACGAGCCCACACAGGCTGTTCTCGGATGATTCGCTCAAAAGAAAAGGCTATCCTTCGATGATGGCTCCTATGGCTAGGCCTTTTGACGTGGCTGTGGTAAGGCCTGATTTGGGAAGGAAAAACGTTAGGCCCGATGAGCGAGTTGGCAGGCCGAAATGCCGACTCTTTCTCTCCAGACTTCTCGGCGTAATAGTAGGAATGCGACTGACCAAATTTATGGGCTAATCCTATATGCCGACCAGGTCGGTCGTTACCGCGTGCCGCACACCTAGCGCACGGTATGGACTGGCCTGGTCGGCCCAGTTAACGTTATTTTTCCTGTTTGCTGTTTGTTGTTTCCAGTTTTGTGTATTTTTTTCTGTTTCTTTTTTTCATTCCAAAGATATTTAAATATAAATGTTTAACTTAAAAAATGTTCAAGTTTCAAAAATGTTCATATTTAAAAAATCTCAATCTTAAAAATGTAAAATTTTGAAAATTGTTTAGATTCAAAAAAGTACAAATTTGAACATTTTCTAAAAAATATTCAAATTTAAGAAATTATTAAATATAAAAATGTTTAAGTTTTAAAGATGCTCATGTCTGTAAAATATTCAATCTCAAAAAAGTTCAAATTGAAATATGTTCAACAAAGTTTAAAAAACAAAATTTCCAACAAATTGTTCAATCTCAAAATATGTTCAAATTTTAAAAAATGCTTAGATTAAAAATATTCAAACATTTGAAAAAATATTCAATTTTTTAAAAAACCAAAAATTGAAAACCATGCATATTTTTAAAAAATGGGTTTAAAATATTCAGCTTAAAAGAAATAAAAAATAAAAAAAGTATATAAAAGCGAGAACGACATGTGGGTCGGCCAAAACCACACCGCATCGGGTGTGCGGCGTGGCACTTGCGCCGCATGGGTCGGTGTATAGGCGTCGTCGTGGCCTTAAGCAAAATCAACGCACACCCACGGCGCGTGTATGGGCCGGCCTATTTTCGTCCCACAACCAATTGGGCCGTTTTTTTGTAAGTTTATTTTTATGAAATTCAGATTAGCCACCCTGTGTGGGTTGGGGAACATTTAAGGGAGTACCTTTTTTCTTTCATACTTGATATTTCTATGTTTATTTTCTCTTTTTTATATTCCATTTCTCATTTTGCTTTTTATTTAAAAATGTTTACATTGTGAAAATTGCCCCTATTTCAAAATAAAAATGTTTACGATGATAAAATATTAGATGGGGTGTCAAAATTTGTTCAAGAGTGTTGAAAAATTAATCACAGAATTCAATGGATACCACCTAAAAAAAGTTCTGCATTACCCTGCCAAGTTCACATGGTGGCATTGAGAAAAGAGGAGTTTGGACTTCCTAATTTATACGATGCCAAAATTGCCATATCGGTAATATTGACATCAATATGCTAAATTTATATTCTTCTCCAACCTAATCAATGTCAAAAGCCTGGATCAATTGATGCCAAACGTAAGGCAAAAAAAAAAATTCCTCTCACCCACAACTCTACCCACAAAGTGCATTTGTTTACTAGTTAGTAAAATCCTACATTGGACCATCCATTTGATCTGATTCCCTCATTTTACCAATTTGGCAACACCCGGGAGGTGGTGTCAACATTTAAAAGTCAAACAAAAAGATTCGGAACTAGCATTTGGCACATGTTATGGCTGCTTAGGATCATCATCTTGCAAAAAGAGGTATCCAAAGTCGTCAAGATGCATAGAAAGTAAGACATTTACACAAGCTGACCAAAAAACCACAATTGAGACATTTGAAGACGGGTGCCCGTTCCAAGCTTCGTAAAAAACACAAGGTTGAAATCTCATCTATCAGAATTGCTAGTCTCGGATATCAACAATATCCAAACTACCAATGTGTGCTTAAGGGCGTGATTGCTAAATTGTATTTTTACGGAGCCTGCCACATTGAGGACTAGACAGCTACATTCAAGCAACAAACTGTGTTTTGCACTATCACCTCTTCTAAGCATGGTGAACATACCTCTTGTTTGGTCTACACTATCACACTTGTAAATAGTACTGCTTTTAAATAACTTGTAGCCACTTCGTATGGGAACGTCAAAGTTTAAAACCACTTACAACATGAGAGTTCTATGGAACGACAAGACGAATCTCGTGGACAAAGAAATTTGAAACTATTGACCATGTGCATTTAATTTGACAAAATTGATAAAAATCTCCAAACATGAACACATAGTTCAAGAGTTATGAGTATATATCGGCCGAAATTGAATCACGTCATTGATGTGCAGTTTTTTATGTACAACTCATCACCAACTGATGAACTAAAACAATAAATCTCATGGGATAGATGTAGAGAGATCTTTAGTCATAGCGACCGAGTGATTGTAACTCATCTTCTGTTCCTATGCAAGCCTTGAAATTAACTTACAACATGAAAGCAATGTAGAATGAAATTATCTGGAATCACAAATCCATCCCTGGAATATTCTCTATCAATGGTTCAAAGAGTACAAAGAAGATTATGTGGTATTGCTGATTTTTTAAATTGTGGTAGTAAACTGCAAATGGTTAAGTTTGTGCTTGCTTCTCTCCCAATTTTCTTCATGTGTTGGTTGGATGTGCCAGTCACCATTAAATAGTAGTTTGTTAAGTACATGAAACATTTCTTGTGGATGAAAAGGAATACAGATGCTCAGGCAAACCGTACTGCTCTTGTGGGTTGGAAGAAAATTTGCAGACCCAAGGTTGACTTGGTGATCTAAATTTGGAAGTCCAAAATAATTCTTTGCTACTGAAAAATTTGCCCAAGCTCTTTGATAACATAGATATCCCTTGGTTGTAGTGAATCAAAAACTCAAATTATTCGAATGGCAAGCTACTTGGAAGGATCTTTTTAGTAGAGAGCTCACATTAAGTTGTTGCCCATTTTTAAATTGATGACTAGATCTAATTTGGGTGATGGAAATTTGCATTCTTTTGGACTGACCTTTGGTTTGATAACTGCATGCACCATCAGCTTCCTCATCTTGTTTCGTTTGCCAAAAAATCTGACTACACTTTTGAGCATGTGCTAAAGACTGAATTCCTACATGACCTATTTAACCTTCCACTTTCTCAGCAAGCCTGTGAGGAATTTAAAAATATTAAAGAAATTTGTAGTATTACTCAAATCAAGGTGCAAGAAGGCAATCAAGACATGTGGAACTACATCTGGGGTAATAAAAGTCTTTCTCCAAAGCAAGCTTATACAACAATGATGGGATCTCAACCTGCACATCCTCACCTTTTCTTGGGTCTGGAAATATTTATGTTAGGCTAAACATAATTTTCTGTTGGTTGCTCTTGCTAGATAGACTCGACACCAGAAACTTGCTGAGAAGAAAGAACTGTCATCTACCTTCATACCTTTGTGCAACTTTATAATGAAATCAAGAGAAAACTTTAATTCATCTCTTATGGTCATGTCCATTCGCAAAGCAGTGTTGGGATTTTGTCTGCCCCAAAGAGCAAAGAACCTTTTAGTCATGGAATCTTTTACAGACTTGAAAATGAAGATAAAAATATCATTCTCTATGGAAATTATTATTCTTGTTGCTTGGGGTATCTGGATATCAAGAAATAACAAAAATTTCAATAATCAAGCTCTAAGCTTCCAGAGTTGGAAAGCAATATACCTGCAAGAACTCAGAATGATGGCAGATAGAATGAAGAAAAAACATCCAGCAGAGAATGGTTACAAACACAAGTGTAGTTTTTAGCATCTAGTTTGGCCTTCCTGGCCTTTCTTTTTTTCTCTTTTTTTCAGAGCTTTGTACATACTTTATATATATAATATAAAAATTGCAGTGGGATTTTCCCACTGTTTACCCTAAAAAAGTTTAGAACAAGAAGATGGAGTTAGCAGTTAAAGGAAATTTCTCTTCTTTAGTATCTCCCATGCAAATAAAATGGCAGTTGGATCCGGATTCACCTCAACCCTTCCTCAATCTTTTCTCTTTCAAGCTCACAACAACGGTGCGGAGGGATGGAGCTGGATTTGCGGTGGATCTTATGCCAGCACCACTTTGCGTCTTTGCCTGATTCACGGCGAGGCGCTGCTTCAGTGGCGGTCGCTCCCATGATGCCCCCCTTTTCACTTCTTTCAATAGAATGGTGTTTCTCCTCTTGATCTTCTGATTTGGATTTGCCTGAAGACCTTCCTGGAGGTGCAGCAGATGGGCCCTTGACTGCGTGATGTTCTTCTTCATGTTCTAGAGCAGCAGTTGGTCGGACAGGGAAAGCTCCTCGACCCACCTTGTGCGAGTCTCACTTTCTACCTCTTCACGTTCAGTTGGCCTCAGGCGCGAGCAGCATGCTGGCAAGCATCGTACACTGGAGTGTGCGCTGAAGCAACTAAAAATCGGGCCCAGGTCGGGGCTATCCTATGCTCTCTGTTGTTTGTCATGGAATCTAATGTTGGGGAGTACAATTCTTCATCACCCTCGTCAATTTGAAGGAGACTTCCTCTAATCCTTGTTGGGAGAGAGTTGGAGTGGTATATAAGGGATGTTGTTCTAGTCATTCCAAGTGAGTGAGAATAGAAGGAGCCCTCGCGCACTCCTCCTCCTCCGCCCGCCCCGCCTCGTCACGCACGCACGTCGCGTTTCGTGACTCGAGTTCGAGACACACTCAAGGAAGCCTAAATTTTTGCATGGTGCACCAACTGAGTTGGGTACGTGTCGACCTGCATGTGCATGTTCGCCGCGTGTCCCTGGCTTTCTACGCGTGGCAACGCGGTCGGGTGATGTCTACGGGTGCTTCTATTCTTGTAGACAGTGTTGGGCCTCCAAGAGCAGAGGTTTGTAGAACAGCAGCAAGTTTCCCTTAAGTGGATCACCCAAGGTTTATCGAACTCGGGGAGGAAGAGGTCAAAGATATCCCTCTCAAGCAACCACGCAATCACGATACAAGAAGTCTCTTGTGTCCCCAACACACCTAATACACTTGTCAGATGTATAGGTGCCCTAGTTCGGCGAAGAGATAGTGAAATACAAGTGGTATGAATGAATATGAGCAGTAGTAACGGCGCCAGAAAAGTGCTTCTGGCGTGCGATTGATGGTAGTAATATTGCAGAAGTAAAGATGGTAAAAACAAAACAAGCGATGATTGCGTATTTGGAAACAAGGCCTAGGGATCATACTTTCACTAGTGGACACTCTCAACATTGATCACATAATAAATAAGTTCTCTTCTTTGTGCTACATATACTCTTGTTTGATAATGAACACCATTCGTTGTGTAGGGCTACAAGAGCACCTCAATGCCGGAGTTAACAAGCTCCACAACATTCGGCATGCATATTTAAGTAACCTTTAGAGCATAATAGATCTTTGCAATTTAAACCGAGTACTAACATAGCATACACTGTCACCTTTACACTATGAAGGGGAATAAATCACATCAATACTATCATAGTAATAATTAACTCCATAACCTACAAGAGATTATGATCACAACCTACGCCAAGTACTACACGATGCACACACTGTCACCATTACACCGTGAAGGAGGAATAGACTACTTTAATAACATCACAAGAGTAGCACATAGACTAATAGTGATACAAAACTCATATGAATCTCAATCATGTAAGGCAGCTCATGAGATCATTGTATTGAAGTACATAGGAGAGATTAACCACATAGCTACCGGTACAGCCCTTAGCCTCGATGGAGAACTACTCCCTCCTCATGGGAGACAGCGGCGTTGATGAAGATGGCGGTGGTGTCGATGGAGAAGCCTTCCGGGGCACTTCCCGTCCGGCGTGCGGAACAGAGACTCTGTCCCACGGATCTTGGCTTCGCGATGGCGGCGGCTCGGAAGGTTTCTCGTACGTGGCTTTTCCGTATCGAAGATTTAGGTCGGGGACCTTTAAATAGGCGAAGGAGTCGGAGGGTTCGGGGCGCCACACAATAGGGGCGCCCCCAGCCGCGCCGGCCACATGTGTGGGCCCCCAGGGCTCCCTCCGGTGCCTCTCTGTTCTGGAAGCTTCGTGCAATTATAAGATACTGGGCGTTGATTTCGTCCAATTCCGAGAATATTTCCTTACTAGGATTTCTGAAACCAAAAACAGCAGAAAACAACAACTGGCACTTCGGCATCTCGTCAATAGGTTAGTTCCGGAAAACGCATCAAAACGATATAAAGTGTGAACAAAACATGTAGGTATTGTCATAAAACTAGCATGGAACATAAGAAATTATAGATACGTTTGAGACGTATCATCGGGTCGGTCGGCTTCCCAGGCTATACAAGGAGACAGATCAGATGTAGAGAAATATACAGTTCTCAGAACTCTCTAGTCCATCTCTCTCGAGAAGTTCCTTTTGTTGTCTTTCTCTCTTCCCCATCCCGGCCGCGTGCACGGCCGTTCGGGAGAGCAGCCTCCGAAACTCCGTCCGTTGAGATCTGCACCGGAGACGGGCGATAAGGTTTTGGGAGCGTCTCGGGCGCTTGCTGCTGTTCGTGCTCTTCTTCGACGGTTCGGCTGCTTCATCGAAAGATCCGACTACACCATGGGCGTCATCAACAATACCCATGGTGGTGATGCTGCTACTGGTGCGACCTTCCCGGTCGCGATGTACGTGCTTTTCCTCTCCTACCTTGTACTGCTACTTGTTCCATGTTCAGATCTGATGCATGTGCTTAGTCTGATGTGCATGGTTAAGTATGCTTGTGCATCTGTAATGTTTCTTTCGGTAATTAAACTCACACGGAAATTGCCTAATAATCTAACAATCCAAAAACCTTATATGCTTAGGCAATTTTCACCGTCTGGTTTTGCTGCTGCGCTCAAACCGAGCCCGTTTACGGGTTCTCATTTCAAGAGATGGCAGAGTAAGACCCTCTTGTGGCTCACTTCTATGGGCGTGCACCGAGTTGCGGAAGGTACTCCCAGAGGTCCGCTTACTCCTGAAGAGGATAAAGCGTTCGGGGATGCCACCGTAATGTTTGTGGGTGCCGTCCTAAGTGTGCTTGGAGACAAGTTGGTTGATGCTTATCTGCACATCCGAAATGGGAAGGAATTGTGGGATGCACTGACGCTAAGTTTGGTGTGCCGATGCGGAGGTGAACTGTATGCTATGGAGCAGTTCAATGACTACAGAATGGTTGAGAACCGATCTGTAGTAGAACAGGCTCATGAGATACAGATCATGGCAAATGAACTTGAACTCCTCAAGTGTGTGCTACCGGACAAGTTTGTCGCGGGATGCATTGTCGCTAAGCTTCCCCCTTCATGGAGGAACTTTGCCACTTCTCTGAAACATCAGAGGCATGAGTTCTCTGTTGAGAATATCATGGGCTCTCTAGATGTTGAGGAGAAGGCGAGGCAAAAGACAAACACACTGGAGGAACCGAGGGACGTTCTGCTGCCAATATGGTGCAGAAAAATGCCCACAAGTCCAAGGGAAAGAACAAGGGAGTCTCCCAGACTACCAACTTCAAGAAGAAGGGGAAAACGGAGAAGAAAGATCCTTGCTGGGTGTGTGGCGAGACAGGCCATTGGGCTATGATGTCTACGGGTGCTTCTATTCTTGTAGACAGTGTTGGGCCTCCAAGAGCAGAGGTTTGTAGAACAGCAGCAAGTTTCCCTTAAGTGGATCACCCAAGGTTTATCGAACTCGGGGAGGAAGAGGTCAAAGATATCCCTCTCATGCAACCCTGCAATCACGATACAAGAAGTCTCTTGTGTCCCCACACACCTAATACACTTGTCAGATGTATAGGTGCACTAGTTCGACGAAGAGATAGTGAAATACAAGTAGTATGGATGTATATGAGTGGTAATAGCAATCTGAATAAAATATGGCAGCGAGTAAACATGCAACAGAACAGTAAATAAGCGGTGTTTGCAGTATTGGAAACAAGGCCTAGGGATCATACTTTCACTAGTGGACACTCTCAACATTGATCGCATAATTAATAATAACTTCTCTCATTTGTGCTACATACACTCTTTTGTTGGATGACAAACACCATTCGTTGTGTAGGGCTACAAGAGCACCTCAATGCCGGAGTTAACAAGCTCCACAACATTCAACATTCATATTTAAGTAACCTTAGAGCATAATAGATCATTGCAAAATAAACCGAGAACTAACATAGCATACACACTGTCCACATTACGCTATGAAAGGAGGAATAGATCACATCAATACTATCATAATGATAATTAACTCCACAACCTACAAGAGATCATGATCATAGCCTACGACAAGAACCACACGGTGCACACACTGCACCTTTACACCATGCAGGAGGAATAGACTACTTTAATAACATCACATGAGTAGCACATAGACTAGTAGCGATACAAAGCTCATCATATGGATCTCAATCATGTAAGGCAGCTCATGAGATCATTGTATTGGAGTACAGAGAGAGAGATTAACCACATAGCTACCGGTACAGCCCTTAGCCTCGAGGAGAACTACTCCCCCTCATCATGGGAGCAGGTGTTGATGGAGATGGCGGTGAAGATGGCGGTGGTGTCGATGGAGAAGCCTTCCGGGGCACTTCCCCGTCCGGCGGCGTGCCGAACCTCTGTCCCCGGATCTTGGCTTCACGATGGCGGCGGCTCTGGAAGGTTTCTCGTACCGTGGCTTTTTCGTCTCGAAGTTTTAGGTCGAGGGGCTTCTTATAGGCGAAGAGGCGGCGTCAGAAGGTCAACGGGGCGACGACACCACAGGGGGGCGCGGGCCACCTGGGCGCCGGCCTATCATCCAGGGGCTGTGTCCCCTCTGCGGCTCTCGGGTGTTCTGGATGCTTAGGATTCTAAGATGCTGGGCGTTGATTTCGTCCAATTCCGAGAATATTTCCTTACTAGGATTTGAAACCAAAAACAGCAAACAATGGCCCTTCGGCATCTCGTCAATAGGTTAGTTCAGGAAACGCATAAATATGACATATAATGTGTATAAAACATGTAGATATCATCAATAATGTGGCATGGAACATAAGAAATTATCGATACGTCGGAGACGTATCAGCATCCCCAAGCTTAGTTCTGCTCGTCCCGAGCAGGTAAACGATAACAAAGATAATTTCTGAGTGACATGCCATCATAACCTTGATCATACTATTGTAAACATATGTAATGAATGCAGCGATTAAAACAATGGTAATGACATGAGTAAACAACTGAATCATAAAGCAAAGACTTTTCATGAATAGTACTTCAAGACAAGCATCAATAAGTCTTGCATAAGAGTTAACTCATAAAGCAATAAATCAAAGTAAAGGTATTGAAGCAACACAAAGGAAGATTAAGTTTCAGCGGTTGCTTTCAACTTGTAACATGTATATCTCATGGATATTGTCAATGTAAAGTAATATAACAAGTGCAATATGCAAGTATGTAGGAATCAATGCACAGTTCACACAAGTGTTTGCTTCTTGAGGTAGAGAGAAATAGGTGAACTGACTCAACATAAAAGTAAAAGAAAGGTCCTTCAAAGAGGAAAGCATCGATTGCTATATTTGTGCTAGAGCTTTTATTTCGAAAACACGAAACAATTTTGTCAACGGTAGTAATAAAGCACATGTATTATGTAAATTATATCTTACAAGTTGCAAGCCTCATGCATAGTATACTAATAGTGCCCGCACCTTGTCCTAATTAGCTTGGACTACCGGATCATCGCAATACACATGTTTTAACCAAGTGTCACAAAGGGGTACCTCCATGCCGCCTGTACAAAGGTCTAAGGAGAAAGCTCGCATTTTGGATTTCTCGCTTTTGATTATTCTCAACTTAGACATCCATACCGGGACAACATGGACAACAGATAATGGACTCCTCTTTAATGCATAAGCATGTAGCAACAATTAGTGTTCTCATATGAGATTGAGGATATATGTCCAAAACTGAAACTTCCACCATGATTCATGGCTTTAGTTAGCGGCCCAATGTTCTTCTCTAACAATATGCATGCTCTAACCAATAAAGTGGTAGATCTCTCTTACTTCAGATAAGACGGACATGCATAGCAACTCACATGATATTCAACAAAGAGTTGATGGCGTCCCCAGGAGCATGGTTATCGCACAACAAGCAACTTAATAAGAGATAAAGTGCATAAGTACATATTCAATACCACAATAGTTTTTAAGGCTATTTTGTCCCATGAGCTATATATTGCAAAGGCGAATGATGGAAATTTAAAGGTAGCACTCAAGCAATTTACTTTGGAATGGCGGAGAAATACCATGTAGTAGGTAGGTATGGCGGACACAAATGGCATAGTGGTTGGCTCAAGGATTTTGGATGCATGAGAAGTATTCCCTCTCGATACAAGGCTTAGGCTAGCAAGGTTATTTGAAACAAACACAAGGATGAACCGGTGCAGCAAAACTCACATAAAAGACATATTGTAAACATTATAAGACTCTACACCATCTTCCTTGTTGTTCAAAACTCAATACTAGAAATTATCTAGACTTTAGAGAGACCAAATATGCAAACCAAATTTTAGCAAGCTCTATGTATTTCTTCATTAATAGGTGCAAAGTATATGATGCAAGAGCTTAAACATGAGCACAACAATTGCCAAGTATCAAATTATTCAAGACATTTTATCAATTACTACATGTAGCATTTCCCGTTTCCAACCATATAACAATTAACGAAGCAGTTTCAACCTTCGCCATGAACATTAAAAGCTAAGAACACATGTGTTCATATGAACCAGCGGAGCGTGTCTCTCCCACACAAGCATTTATTCAAACAAAAACACAAACAAAAGCACACAGACGCTCCAAGTAAAGTACATAAGATGTGACCGAATAAAAATATAGTTTCAAGAGAAGGAACCTGATAATTTGTCGATGAAGAAGGGGATGCCTTGGGCATCCCCAAGCTTAGATGCTTGAGTCTTCTTATAATATCCAGGGATGAACCACGGGGGCATCCCCAAGCTTTGACTCTTCACTCTTCTTGATCATAGTATATCATCCTCCTCTCTTGACCCTTGAAAACTTCCTCCACACCAAACTCGAAACAAACTCATTAGAGGGTTAGTGCATAATCAAAAACTCACATGTTCAGAGGTGACACAATCATTCTTAACACTTCTGGACATTGCTCAAAGCTACTGGAAGGTAATGGAACAAAGAAATCCACCCAACACGAAAAGAAGCAATGCGAAATAAAAGGCAGAATCTGTCAAAACAGAACAGTCCGTAAAGACGAATTTTAAAATGGCACCAGACTTGCTCAGATGAAAATTCTCAAATTGAATGAAAGTTGCGTACATATCTGAGGATCACTCACGTAAATTGGCATAATTTTCTGAGTTACCTGCAGAGAATTAGGCCCAGATTCGTGACAGCAAAGAAATCTGTTTCTGCAGTAATCCAAATCTAGTATGAACCTTACTATCAACGACTTTACTTGGCACAACAATGCAATAAAATAAAGATAAGGAGAGGTTGCTACAGTAGTAACAACTTCCAAGACACAAATATAAAACAAAGGTACTGTATCAAAATAAACACATGGGTTATCTCCCAAGAAGTTCTTTCTTTATAGCCATTAAGATGGGCTCAGCAGTTTTAATGATGCACTCGCAAGAAATAGTAGTTGAAGCAAAAGAGAGCATCAAGAGGCAAATTCAAAACAAATTTAAGTCTAACATGCTTCCTATGAAAAGGAATCTTGTAAATAAACAAGATCATGAAGAGCAAAGTAACAAGCATAGGAAGATAGAACAAGTGTAGCTTCAAAAATTTCAGCATATAGAGAGGTGTTTTAGTAACATGAAAATTTCTACCACCATATTTTCCTCTCTCATAATAACTTTCAGTAGCAACATGAGCAAAATCAACAATATAACTATCACATAAAGCATTCTTATCATGAGTCTCATGCATAAAATTATTACTCTCCACATAGGCATAATCAATTTTATTAGTTGTAGTGGGAGCAAATTCAACAAAGTAGCTATCATTATTATTCTCATCATCAAATATAGGAGGCATATTGTAATCATAATCAAATTTATCCTCCATAACAGGCGGTACTAAAAGACCAATATCATTATAATCATCATAAATAGGAGGCAAAGTATCATCAAAGTAAATTTTCTCCTCAATGCTTGGGGGACTAAAAATATCATGCTCATCAAAGCCAGCTTCCCCAAGCTTAGAATTTTCCATATCATTAGCAACAATGGTGTTCAAAGCGTTCATACTAATATGTTCCATAGGTTTTTTAATTTTCGCATCAAACCATCCATGTCTTAAATCAGGAAATAGAATAAGAAGCTCATTGTTGTCCATTATGCCTAACTAGTGTAAACAAGAAACAAAAAAATGCAATTGCAGGATCTAAAGGAAATAGCTCCGAGCACACACACAACGGCGCCAGAAAAGTACTTTACCTGGGACCGGAGTATGAGAGCCTTTTACCTTTCCTCCCCGGCAACGGCGCCAGAAAATAGCTTGATGTCTACGGGTGCTTCTATTCTTGTAGACAGTGTTGGGCCTCCAAGAGCAGAGGTTTGTAGAACACAGCAAGTTTCCCTTAAGTGGATCACCCAAGGTTTATCGAACTCGGGAGGAAGAGGTCAAAGATATCCCTCTCATGCAACCCTGCAATCACGATACAAGAAGTCTCTTGTGTCCCCAACACACCTAATACACTTGTCGATGTATAGGTGCACTAGTTCGGCGAAGAGATAGTGAAATACAAGTAGTATGGATGTATATGAGTGGTAATAGCAATCTGAATAAAATATGGCAGCGAGTAAACATGCAACGAACAGTAAATAAGCGGTGTTTGCAGTATTGGAAACAAGGCCTAGGGATCATACTTTCACTAGTGGACACTCTCAACATTGATCGCATAATTAATAATAACTTCTCTCATTTGTGCTACATACACTCTTTTGTTGGATGACAAACACCATTCGTTGTGTAGGGCTACAAGAGCACCTCAATGCCGGAGTTAACAAGCTCCACAACATTCAGCATTCATATTTAAGTAACCTTAGAGCATAATAGATCATTGCAAAATAAACCGAGAACTAACATAGCATACACACTGTCCACATTACGCTATGAAAGGAGGAATAGATCACATCAATACTATCATAATGATAATTAACTCCACAACCTACAAGAGATCATGATCATAGCCTACGACAAGAACCACACGGTGCACACACTAGTCACCTTTACACCATGCAGGAGGAATAGACTACTTTAATAACATCACATGAGTAGCACATAGACTAGTAGCGATACAAAGCTCATCATATGGATCTCAATCATGTAAGGCAGCTCATGAGATCATTGTATTGGAGTACAGAGAGAGATTAACCACATAGCTACCGGTACAGCCCTTAGCCTCGAGGGAGAACTACTCCCTCCTCATCATGGGAGCAGCAGCGTTGATGGAGATGGCGGTGAAGATGGCGGTGGTGTCGATGGAGAAGCCTTCCGGGCACTTCCCCGTCCCGCGGCGTGCCGGAACAGACTCTGTCCCCCATCTTGGCTTCACGATGGCGGCGGCTCTGGAAGGTTTCTCGTACCGTGGCTTTTTTCGTCTCGAAGTTTTAGGTCGAGGGGCTTTTTATAGGCGAAGAGGCGGCGTCAGAAGGTCAACGGGGCGACGACACCACAGGGGGGCGCGGGCCACCCCTGGGCCGCGCCGGCCTATCATCTGGGGGCTGTGTCCCCTCTCTGGCGGCTCTTGGGTGTTGGATGCTTCCGGGGATTCTAAGATCTTGGGCGTTGATTTCGTCCAATTCCGAGAATATTTCCTTACTAGGATTTCTGAAACCAAAAACAAAAAACAGCAACTGGCCCTTCGGCATCTCGTCAATAGGTTAGTTCCGGAAAACGCATAAATATGACATATAATGTGTATAAAACATGTAGATATCATCAATAATGTGGCATGGAACATAAGAAATTATCGATACGTCGGAGACGTATCAGGCTAATCGTTGTCCACAACGCAAAGGAAAGAAATGTCAAGCTGGACAGAACTCAAATTCTGTCAGCATGGTCATTGGCAACACAGAGGAAGGAACTATAGGGTATGGTAATATATTACCTACTGTTCTTTTGGTGTTTCGGCCCACGGAATGGTGGGTTGATACATGTGCTAATGTTCATGTGTGTGCTGACATCTCCATGTTTACCTCTTATCAGGCCCGAGGTTCCTCAGTAATGATGGGAATGGGTTACATGCTACTGTTCGTGGTGTTGGCACGGTAGATCTGAAGTTTACTTCGGGAAAGATCGTGCAACTGAAGAACGTGTTGTATGTCCCTTCTATCAAGAAGAATCTCGTTAGTGGCTCCCGTCTTATGAAAGATGGGTTTAAGTTGGTGTTTCTAAGTATGGAACTTTTGTTGGAAAGGGATATGAATGTGAGGGAATATTGCGTTTCTCTCTAGAAGACTTTTGTGATAATGTTGTGAACCATGTAAGCACTAGTGTTAATGAAACTAATGTTTGGCATTCACGACTTTGTCATGTTAATTTCGGTTGTATGACGCGGCTTGCTGATATGAGTTTAATTCCGAAATTCACCTTTGTCAAAGGCTCTAAGTGTCATGCTTGTGTGCAAGCAAAGCAGCCTCGCAAGCCTCACAAGCCTGCGAAGGAAAGAAACTTGGCACCACTAGAGCTCATACATTCAGATCTATGTGAGATGAATGGTGAGTTGACAAGAGGTGGAAAGAAATATTTCATGACTTTGATTGATGATTCCACTAGGTACTGTTATGTGTATCTCCTGAAAACTAAAGATGAGGCTCTTGATTTCTTTAAAATCTATAAGGCTGAAGTTGAGAATCAACTTGAAAGAAAGATAAAAAGGGTTCGGTCCGATCGTGGTGGAGAGTACTTTTCTAATGAGTTCAATTTATTCTGTGCGGAACATGGTATAATTCATGAGAGTACGCCTCCCAATTCCCCACAATCCAATGGGATTGCGGAAAGAAAAAACCGTACTCTAACAGATTTGGTTAACGCCATGTTAGATGTTTCGGGTTTATCCAAGGAATGGTGGGGGAGGCTATATTGACTTCGTGTCATGTCCTAAACCGTGTTCCAACCAAGAATAAAGAGATTACCCCTTATGAGGAATGGGAAAAGAAAAGACCAACACTCTCCTACCTACGAACTTGGGGCTGTTTGGCAAAGTGAATTTGCCAATCACCAAGAAGCGAAACTGTGGACTGTGTCTTTCTTGGCTATGCTTCCCATAGCATTGCTTATAGATTTCTTGTGGTGAAATCTGGAGTGGATGACATGAATGTTGGCACCATATTTGAATCAAGAGATGCTACATTTTTTGAGGATATATTCCCTATGAGAGATATGCATGGCATGTCTAGTTGGGAATCTGATCCAATACATGAAACTCCTATGGAGTCTGATGAGGAATCTGATGATGAGAGTTCAGATTCTGATGAAGATGACAATGAAGCTCCCACAAGGAGCAAGAGACAAAGGACTGCAAAGTCTTTTGGTAATGATTTCATTGTGTATCTTGTGGATGATACTCCCACTACCATTTAGCTCTCGCATCTCCTGATGCAGACTACTGGAAGGAAGCGGTTCAAAGCGAGATGGATTCCATCTTGGCTAATGGAACGTGGGAGTTAACTGAGCGTCCTTATGGGTGCAAACCTGTAGGATGTAAATGGATATTTAAGAAGAAGCTTCGAGCTGATGGTACTATTGAGAAGTACAAAGCTCGGCTTGTAGCCAAAGGCTATACCCAAAAGGAAGGCGAAGATTTCTTCGATACCTACTCACCTGTGGCGAGATTGACCACCATTCGAGTACTACTGTCATTGGCTGCCTCACACGGTCTTCTCGTTCATCAAATGGACGTTAAGACGGCTTTCCTAAATGGAGAGTTGGACGAGGAAATTTACATGGAACAGCCTGATGGTTTCGTACTACAAGGTCAAGAAAGAAAGGTGTGTAAATTAAAGAAATCTTTGTATGGTCTCAAACAAGCACCCAAACAATGGCATGAGAAGTTTGAAAGAACTTTGACATCTATGGGTTTGTTGTCAATGAAGCCGACAAATGTGTGTACTACCGCCATGGTGGGGGTGAGGGAGTTGTCCTATGCTTGTATGTGGATGACATACTAATTTTTGGGACAAGTCTCAAAGTGATTGAGGAGGTAAAAACCTTCTTATCTCAGTGTTTCGAGATGAAAGATCTTGGAGAAGCTGATGTTATATTGAATATCAAGTTATTGAGAGATGGGAATAATGGGATTACACTTGTGCAATCTCAATATGTTGAGAAGGTATTGAGAAGATTTGGTTATGCTGATTGCAAATCTTCTCTCACACCTTATGATCCTAGTGTCTTGCTTCGAAAGAATGAAAAGGCAACTAGAGATCAATTAAGATACTCTCAAATCATTGGTTCACTCATGTATTTAGCTTGCGCTACGAGGCCTGATATCTCGTTTGTTGTATGCAAACTTAGCCGGTTTTTGGCCAACCCGGGAGATGATCATTGGCATGCTCTTGAGAGAGTGATGCGCTATCTAAAGGGAACCATGAGTTATGGAATTCATTATAGCTGGTATCCAAGAGGACTTGAAGGGTATAGTGATTCCAATTGGATTTCTGATGCTAAAATGAAGGCCACAAGTGGATATGTTTTCACTCTTGGTGGTGGCGCTATTTCCTGGAAGTCTTGCAAGCAGACCATCTTAACGAGGTCAACTATGGAAGCAGAACTCACAGCATTAGATACAGCTACTGTCGAAGCGGAATGGCTTCGTGAGCTCTTGATGGACTTGCCTATGGTTGAAAAACCAATATCGGCCATCCTCATGAACTGTGATAATCAAACTGTGATTATCAAAGTGAAAATTCTAAGGATAATATGAAAAGTTCCAAACATATCAAGAGGAGATTGAAGTCTGTCAGAAAACTGAAGAACTCCGGAGTGATAGCATTGGATTATGTCCAAAGTGCTAAAAATCTGGCAGATCCTTTCACAAAAGGACTATCAAGAAATATGATAGACCTTGCATCGAGGGAGATGGGTTTGAGACCCACTTGAGTTGCCGAGGGGGTAACCCAACCTATGTAATCGAAAAATCCGTGAAGTAGGACCTGGGAAAACAAACCGGAGTAACTGAGTTGAGAGAAAATTTAATACTCCCACTCCGCTGCAGATGCAATTCTCTCATAGCTACTGTAAGGCAGGTTGACAATGTCTTAATGTGTTCTGAGCGGCTCTTGATGAGCGAAGACGCTGTCCTACAGGGCGATCTTTGAAGAACACACCTATATGAGTGACACTACTGGTCATAGTGTGGGAGATTTGGGTGAATCTCTAGTAAGCTCATGAAAGGCCGAGGAGTATGACTTATAAGCTCCACCCGAGGGGAAGGCTATGGTAGCCTAGTACCGTGCCGGCATTGAGCGAAACTTGCTGCACAAAGACTGACAATTCAAGGCATAGTCCATTGTTCAGTTGTAGTCAAGCGTAGCACCTTGCCTAAGTGGAAGTTCAACTTAACAGTCTCCACTGAAGTGCAGGTATATTAAACAGTGAATGGAACTAATGTGTCATCTGATGTGCATATGAGATCTGGTGGGGGATTGTTGAATGTAGATGGGCTGCAGCCCAGTAAGGCAGCCCATATAGTCTACAATTCATGAAATCTCAAGGCACATCACGTTGGCAGCTTGGGACAGCCTTGGGGGACAAAGTTTAGTCCCACATTGCTAGTTGGGAGAGAGTTGGAGTGGTATATAAGGGATGTTGTTCTAGTCATTCCAAGTGAGTGAGAATAGAAGGAGCCCTCGCGCACTCCTCCTCCTCCGCCCGCCCCGCCTCGCCTCGTCACGCACGCACGTCGCGTTTCGTGACTCGAGTTCGAGTTCGAGACACACTCAAGGAAGCCTAAATTTTTGCTTGGTGCACCAACTGAGTTGGGTACGTGTCGACCTGCATGTGCATGTTCGCCGCGTGTCCCTGGCTTTCTACGCGTGGCAACGCGGTCGGGTCGGTCGGCTTCCCAGGCTATACAAGGAGACAGATCAGATCTAGAGAAATATACAGTTCTCAGAACTCTCTAGTCCATCTCTCTCGAGTTCCTTTTCTGTGCTGCTCTCTAGTCTTCCCCATCCCGGCGACTGCGTGCCGGGAGAGCAGGCCTCCGAAACTCCGTCCGTTGAGATCCTGCACCGGAGACGGGTGATAAGGTTTTTGGGGAGCGTCTCGGCGCGACCGCCTGTTCGTGCTTTTCTTCGACGGTTGGCTGCTTCATCGACGATCCGACTACACCATGGGCGACATCAACAATACCCATGGTGGTGATGCTGCTGCTGCGCGACCTTCCCGGTCGCGATGTACGTGCTTTTCCTCTCCTACCTTGCACTGCTACTTGTTCCATGTTCAGATCTGATGCATGTGCTTAGTCTGATGTGTATGGTTAAGTATGCTTGTGCATCTATAATGTTGCTTTCGGTAATTAAACTCACACGGAAATTGCCTAATAATCTAACAGTTGCCACTATGCTTACAAGACTATTAATAGTGACAATGCTACTGGGGTGCTGGATAGTTTCTTGTTGAGTTCTCAAGGCACAACACATTTCTTGCCAGATGATCATCTTGTGAAAGATGATGTCCTTCCGCCGTTTGGGCTATGTCACCAGAGATGGATGACAACATCTCTGTTGTTGATCCCTAGATTCAACGGTGGGGACCCGCTGAGATTGAGCTTGGTGATGCTTCAACAAAATCTACAACTCAATCCATCATCAGCCTCGAATGGATACACCGGATAGACCGCCGGAAGAGCCACCCGCGAGGCATCAACTCGTATGGATCATGTTCATGTTGGAGGTCCTTGAAGATTGCAGATGCAGCAATATCGAGTCCGGATTGTCGACGGATGAACTATCTTTGTTTGGCTTCATAGACAATCTTTGGTACCAACTACAAGTGTTTAGGTCATCTCTCTTTTATATTGTGCGTTTACGCACCTTTCATCCCTGCTCGACGCGTTGTCGCCGAGATATGTTGTATTTCTCTGAGCTTTAGTGTTAATATATTTCCATGTTAAAAAGAAAGCCCAACTATTACTCCAGTTAACAATCACTTAAATTTTGCATGTAGTTGACCCGGTTTGACTGCATGCAAACTAGGGCACGCCCTTGAAAATCACCCGTCACGAAATGCTGGTGACTTCCAGGAAGCAAATCCAGCCTGGCCATCCCCGACACCTCCGGGAAGTGCTCGAGCAGACGCGCTTTGGAAACTTGCATCAGCAAAGCCGATCGAGTTGATGTGTGTCAGTATCACCGATTTGGAATGCTTCGGATTGTGTAGCAACATAAGAATCAGGGTGACAGGGCAGCGACGGCGTGCGTGTCAGTGTCACGCCTCCTCCTGAGCAGGATGACAAACAGTAGAGACGACAGCCGTCGGCCACCTTCCGCTGCACGCATTACTATAGTTCAGATGGGCACATCACGGAATGATCCAGCCCGCCGACGGCCGATCAGCAACAACAACTTGCACTTTTCCAAGACTGTGGTAGTATGAGATGCAGCTTCTGAGCTTCACTCACAGTTGCTTGCGTTGCTTCAGTTCAGCAATGTGCTTCGCCGACTGAAAGCATCGAGCGAGAGCTATTCATCTTGACACATCAAATTGCAGATTTTACAGTTATTTTCCCTTGCACACTCGACTCCAGAGGGAGGAAACAAGCACGGCAAAATCAACTACTAATACAGCACAAATGTTACTTGATCAGTCCTAATGTTACAGAAGCTATATGCACTTCTCTGTACAGATGAATCGATCATCTTAACTGAACTTGCTCGCCGGAGATCGCAAGAAAATCCCACGGTCACAAGCAGCAGAGAGGGCAGCGCACGAGCCCGTTCTCGTTGCACTCGGGGCAGCGCCGGAAGCTGTCGAGCTCCTCCAGGAACACCTTGCAGCTGCCGGAGCACTCCTCGCAGGGCACGAACCGGACGCCGCCGCACCCGGAGCACGCCTCTACGGCAGCGACTCCTTTGCCACCGCCTATTCCGCCCGACGGCGCCATCTCGCAGGCCTCCAGCGCCTTGGAGAGCTCGCCGGCCTCGTGCATGCGGCGGATGTCGTCGGCGCCGCCCAGGTGCCCGCCGTCCACGAACACCTGCGGCAACCTCCCCGCCGCGCCGAGCGCCGCGTGGAGCTCGTCCTTGAACCCGCCGTGCAGCGACAGGTCGCGCTCGTCGACGCGCACGCCGTAGCCGTGCAGGATGGACCGGGTGGCCCAGCAGTCCTCGAACGTCTTGCGGATGCCGCGCAGGCTGGTGAGGTACAGCACCACCTTGCGCTCGCTGTCCGGCGGGGGCGGCAGCCGCGGCGGCGAAGGCGGGGGCGGGGGCGTGGGCGTGGGCGGGGGAGGGCGCGTCTTCTTGGCGAGCTTCGCGTCGATCCTCTGCTGGAACGCGCTGACCCGCGCGCGCACGATGCCCGGGAACCGCTGTATCTCGCGCTTCCTGACCAGGTCCCCGTCCCCTCCCTGGCGGTCCCACGGCGGGGAGACCTCGCCGAGCGCCTTCCGGAACTCCGAAATGACGTCCGGGTCGAACTCCGGGGAGGGCTCCCGCGGCTCGTCCACGGCCTCGCCGACGGCGCCGTCGCGGTCCTCGTTCTTGGTGGTGTCGTCGAGGCCCTCCATGAGCTCCCACACATTGATCACCTCGGGGGGCTCGCGGACCGGCGTCTTGGCCGGCGCGACGACGGGCGCCTGCCTCTGCCGCCTCGCCGGCGGCGCCGGCACCGGCGCGGTCTTCGGCTTCGCTGCGCCGCCTAAGCTGTCGGCGCGCCACTTGATCATCTCCTCGTCCCGGTCGAGGCTGAGGGAGCCGAGGGTGGAGGACTTGAGCGCGACGGTGTGGTGCACCACTGTGGCCGGGCCGGAGCGGCTTCGCGCGAAGGACTTGCGGACGCCGCCCCGCAGCGCGTGCCTGGACCCCGTGCAGCCCATCCGGCCGCCGCCCGATCCAGCAATCAGTCGAGAACTCGGCGCGCCACCGTCGTATCGCCCGCCAAATCCAGCCCAGAATCCGCAATCCGGTACGAATAAACGCGTTGGGAGGAAGAGACGGACCAGGTCAGCGCAATGCCACCGACAGGGAAGAGAGATGAACCAGCGCGGATTGAGAGTGGACGGTGGCGGGTGTGGATAGGGAGCTGAGCGAGCTCGGCGGGGCAGCTGGGCGGGGGTGGGCGAGATCTGGTTGCGAGCGGAGGTGCCTGCGACGGAGGGGAACGGGAAAGGGAAAGGCGAGCGCTTTATGCCGCGGACGGGACGGGAAGCAAAACGAAGAGCGTTTGGGCCTTTGGGGTCACGGGGGGTAGGCGCGTTACGCGTATTAACTCGCGCGGTTTCGGTTGGAGCTCCTTGGCCGCGTTCGTTCAGTCAGGAAGTGGACGGAATCATTGCCTGATCTCGAGTTTCAGCATAGCTAAGCTAGCACGCAGTAGTGTAGTGATGTTTTGGTGAATGGATGTTAGGCTGGAGCTGGGATTATCCGCATTGGATCGAGCGACGGGAACATTGGTTTGGCGGCTGAAAGTGGGAGGGGCCAGCTCGCCCGTGCATAGGAGCTCGGGTTGCACGTGTCGCAGACCTCCTTGGAGCTCGTTTTGGGCGCTGGACTGTCCACTCGGTAGTTTTTTTTTTTTTTGAGACAAGTCCACTCGGTAGTGGTACCCCCATCCCTCTCTTCTCATCCTAGACGAGAGTCTCCTGTCAAATCCCGGCTCCTCTCCCCCTCTTCTCTAGCGGCTCCACCGATTAGGGACGGTGGGAGAGAGGAGGCCGGCATGTACAGAATAGTTGTAGGTTTTTCAGTGGTAGAGTTCGGGCCTAGTCCTGGTTTGGCGTCATGCTAGTGGAGATTTCGTGGCCATGGCTTGCGGACGATGCATGACAGCTGGAGGCTGTGCTGGTTCTGCTTGTCGTGGCAAGCGATGGCATCTTTCCCTCCACGAAGAGTAAGCTCGTGGAGCTCTGAATCGATCGATTCTCCCCAGATCTTGCCGTGATGGCTACATACGGAGGTGGGGGTGGGGGAGATCTGGACCTCCCGAGGTGATGCTTGAAGCTTATGCTTGCGAAATTCTTCAGCGACGGTGAGATTGCGCCGCCGCTTCGTTCGGCCAAGGAGGGCACTTCACATCTCAAAACTCAATGCTCCAATGGAGTCTTCTTCCTCCAGGCCAGAGTGCCGAATCGGAGGATCGTCGTCAACCTCGACGCGGCTCTGCACATCAGCAATACCCTAACAATGTGCTTGGATGTAGTGTATTGGGTTTGAAATTGAAATGGAATGGAAATTCCAAATCTAAGATAGACATTAATTGGATTTCAATTAAAATCTTTGTGTGGGTGTGCCTGAAATTTGCTTTTGAATCAAGGGGTGTACCCAATTCTAATTTTTGTTTGGATATTTAAACTATGGAATTAGATGATATGTCGAGTTTGGATAGTTTAAACTTGTGCACATGTTTAAAAAATAGCATGCAGAGGGCAGGGAGAACTCACTAGGTTGGCGGCGGCTTCCTCTGGGTCGGGAAAGGTCGTGTCGCTCGCTTCGGAGGTCACGGTGGTGCCCCTTCGATGGATTCTGAGCCAATTCAGAGCTCGGACCCTCTGAATTGGCAAGTGAGAGCTTGAATTCTAACTCTCCAATTTAGTGCCCGATTTGCTACCATCCAAACACATTACAAGTGGTCTCATCCCTAGTGGTGTGCTCGCGCGGGGGGGGGGGGGGGGTGGTGCTGTCTCGGTGGCGGTAAAGGACTTGATCGCGGTTCCTTGTTTCTTTCGAGATTATTTTTAGAAAATGTGAGTACATACTTGTAACTTTTTCTTCTTTTTCGTTCTCCATATAACGTGTACCCACCGCTTGGAATGAAGCTTCTTGGTCCTATTGTACCCAGCGCATGTTAAAAGAAACAAGAAAACAGTAGTGGTACTTGCAGCCGTTAGCAAGAATCAAGATCGTGGCGGTACTACCAGTCTAGTACGCCGTCAACCTCAGCGAGCTGCCGGGGCGCCTTGCTGATGCGATTTTCATGGTCCGGCCATTGTATCAAGATGATGTTGACCGCCGAGGCAATGTGGATGAGTAGGTGGCGATATTAAGATCGCGTGGTACGAAAGCTTGCTGAAAACAAGCTACGTTCTGAAATTGAAATTCGGCATAGCGCGCAAGTTTCTGAAAGAATCGATGACAACCGACAGGCCACCCTTTTCTTTCTCTCTTTCCCGGCAAAGCGAACTCCGCGATCGTTCCTCACGCATCCCAAAACGAGAAGGCGTCGGGGTCATCGGAAGGAAAACGTAGGCGCGTCGTAGTCCAAACCAACCGGCGTCCACCGCCACCGGCGACCGGAAAGCTCAGCCGGGGAACTGGCCAAAGCTTTTACACAGTCCAACAACCGGGACGTCCTTCTCAGCTACTGCTAGACTACTTCCTCACTCCCACGAGGCGACAACAATTTTACCGATATGAAATTATAGTCTAGAAGTAGATTGTACAATGCTCACTTCTATTGCAAAAATCTCCGGAATCTCACTCCCACAATGCTCACTTCTATTGCAAAAATTACTTTTCTATCATTTGAGGAAAACACAAACTATAAGAGCAATCCGTTGCATAGAGGTTAAATCTCGGATTAAAATCTACTCAACCTTCAAATTATCTTGTACCTAATTTACTTGTCTAAAATATACCAAATTTTTACAAATTACGTATACCATATTGTTTCGATTACTAGATTTTTCCTGACTTTATAAAAATTTACAAAATATCATCAAATTTTCCCGAATCTCGAAAATATTAACAACTTTTAAACGGAAGGTCAATTCTTTCAGAGTTTCCCCAGATTTAGTTACTTCATGCTAATGTTTTCATTTTTTGAAAGGCTTGAAAATTTCGGCGATCTTCTGTTAAATCTCACATAAGTGATAAATATTTTGAACATATGGTCTAGATTGTTTCAAACTTTCCCATATTTGTTGGTTTGCATTATTTCAATTATTGGGATATTATCATATTTTGAAATGTTTCAAAAAGGTCTAGTTGTCGATATGTGCACGACACATCATCACTGATGTGTGGGCCCTAATTGTGAGATTTATTGTATTCCCAGATTTTAACAAGTTAGACATGTGTAATTTTTTTTGCGAGTAAAAAGAGCTGGTATTAATCCAGAACAATTACAGAAAGGTCCACACAGAAAACGGAAAATACAACCCAGTCCTTTCTGCAAGTCAACCACACCTTCGACAACGGCGCCGTCGGTGCCACGCCGCCGCTCCTACTCCTCATAGCGCCTTGGATCAGGAGTATCCCCCGGGCGCGCGGGAAGTCGCCGACCGCTGGCCCCGTAGGGCCTACACCAGAGGTCGTCGTCGTCGCTGAGCCGAATCGCCCCAGCTCCTTCCACGATTTAAACAGTCACCAAATCCACCGTTGATCCCTGGAATTCGGCGAGGGGAAGACGAACTGAGCAGCTCCACGGAAGCGCCAGCTCGACAAAGGTAGTGGATCGACGCCGGAGCTCCGGGGAACGCCGCCGTCGAGGGGAAGGACCACCACCTGCAAAACCACTCAGGTTGCGCCGCCTCTGCCCCGACACCGCCGGCTGGACACCCAGAGCCTACCTACGCTATGTACACGATAGACGACACAAACCGGGGCTTCCCCGTCCTCCCGGTGTCGAAGCGGCCGGCGGAGGACGAGGAACCCACCGATTCCGCGTCGCTGAGGTGGTACGCCCTAGTCGCTCATAAATCGCCTCCCAGGTACTGTAGACGAGGGAGGTGCGGTCCCAAGAGAAAAACTTTCAGACGCTTCACAGGCTCACACATGTGTAGTTAGTGGTTTATGTAAACAAATTTGTGCAACAAAGCAACGGAAAGTGGCTTGCACAATTTTCTCTTGAAGTCTGAACACATTTCGAGAAATGAGTCTCGATTTACTTTGGGACTTGGTTGGTGCTGAACCGCTGACTGCTAGTACTCCGATCGGATTGATTGTGTTGGTTCCTTCCGGGAGAGGAGGGTTTTTGGCGCGTGGGTGGCATGTCAGTATGTCACTCACCTGCTGATGCTGCCGCCACTCGTCTCGTCGCCAGAGTCGGTGGTTTGTCCCGATTTCTGCCTTTTGTTTCTCGCGTAGAGCACGGCACCTACTAATTAAAGCATTTTGCATATTCCCGTGCTCGTGCTTCAGTGTGATGAGACGGGCGGCCATATTTTTACTCCCCAGGTCAGGAGCAGGTTGCATTGGAATGACCTGCCGAATCTACCGGACTGGAGCTGAGATTGGGACGGGTGATGGGGACTGTTCTTCTCGTCGTACGTGCGAGTGGACGTCGAGACACGGCAAGGTGGATTCGAGGCAGGATAGTCGTGGTAGCTCACCGAGTGCTGATGGAGTGCAGTCTGCATATATAGAAGCCGAAAGCTGTGGTGTGCTGATTGATTAACTAGCCGCACTTAATTTTTCTTCTCAATCGGTTCTAAATATCTCTTCAAGCAACTCGATGGTGGATTAAAAACAAGTGAACATGGAAGCAGTGCCCTCAATTAATCCGATCGAGCAGCACGGGCACATGTTCTCAATGCTGAAAACGGCCTTGCCAGCTTGCTTAGCATTATCTTAGGTGCGGCCCTGCCTCTTGCTTCTGCTAAAATCAAAACCGTCAAGCTCATCCTATGCTCATTGCGAAGACTACCATTATGGCACTACCTTTCCAATTCGTAGCGGCTTCCATCCAGAATCCCGAAAGGAAATGATGGTGCCGAAAAGGCGAACCACTGGAGTAGTACCGGGCCGTGTGTAGGCGACCACTCGCCGCTGCAAACAACTCACTCGATCGATGCTTCGTTCCTTTCCAGCTCTGCCGGCTGAACTACGCCTCCCACGTACAGTTCCTGATGAATGCAACACTCATGGTATCGATTCCGGGGACATCTTTGCCGGTTCGTCGGTCATCGCCGATCCCGGCGCGTGGAGTCGACCATTTTTCTTCTTCGAGAAGCTGGGGCGCCCCTGCAACCCGATCCGTAGGGCCGTAGGGGCAAGGGGCGTCCGCCGTGGGTCACCGACAGACTATCTCATGTACTCCCTCTGTTTTACTAATGTTGTTTTAGATTAGTTAAAACTAGAAAGATGCTCCGCGCGGTGCACGGGAATTTCTCCGATAACTCTATTTTGTAAAAAAAATAAAAGAATATAAGTTGATTGGAATATGATGTTATTTGTAGTAACATGCATGATTCAATTGACGTAAATAGTCAAGAGGCTAACTTAAAAAAAACTAACTTGAAATGGTTATGTAGTTGGTGGCTAAAAGTTGATGATGTGGATAATTGGATGGCTTAAAAAATAGATGATGTGGCTTGCATGTAGAGTATTAATGAATGTTAGTGGGGGATGACATGGACAATTGGATGGCTAATAAAATGAATGATGTGGATAGCTTGCATGTTGAGATAGACATTTTAAATGATCATCTAGTGAGATTTTGCTTTACAAGAGATATAGATTTGGACGTAGCTAAGTTTTAATAAATCTAAGATAGTTTTGCTGGGACGGAAGGAGTACTGATTTTACTTTGATAGGGCCGTATTTCTCATATTTGGGTCTAATTAAAGTGTGTGAATCTGGAAAAATGATCAAATGTCTAAAGTCTCAATCAAAATAGTCTCATCATCATCAAACTCCCTCCGTCCCACCAAAAGTGTCTTAATTTTGTCAAAATCTGGATGTATCTACCGACTAGATAGTGTCTATATACATCTAAATTTTAACAAAGTTGAGACACTTTTTGTGGGATTGAGAAAGTATTGTTTATTATCTTTAACAAACTCTGAGATATCTATAAAAAGACTATGTTTTCGGTAGAAGAAAATCCGCACCACAAACATCATATCATATTGGACCAAAACAAATTGATCGGTGGAAGGGAATTTGGCTATATGTTAGTCTTTGTCTGATGAAAGTTCCCCTCGTTGTAGTAAAAGCAACGGTAACTATTTTTTTTAGTTTTATTATTAAGATTTTTTTTAAAAAATAACATGACAATTTGTGTATAACAAAGGCATCTTGACGACTCTAGCAAAATAAATTTAAAGAGTTTGTTGTATTTTTATGAAATTTGGTGATTATTAATTTTTAGTACCTAGTATATAGTGCATGCATTCTCAAATATTGTTGAACACACGGTAACTTGTTAGACATATGTGCCCTTGAAAACCCGATAGACAATCAGGCAAACATTCCAATTTATACTCTAAAATTCTATAAATTTTATTACATAATGGTACACTAGAAATATCCCTATTAAGATATTTATTAGAGCATAACCAAGTGATACATCTAACAAACTATTAAAGATATTTGAACATCAATGTAGATGCAAACAACAAGGATAGCTACAATTTTGTCAATGTGTATGCAGTGCAAAGTAACACGAGTTTTTGTACAAAATACATTTTATCAATAAATAGGTATAATAATTAATGTACAATGCAGTAAAAAGAATGACACAATTAATATTAGTGATGTTTAATATTTGATTAACTATGTGAACTATGTAATGGAAAAGGTACTATTATTAAGACTATAGTATAATAAAATAAGTTATGTAGTTAGTGTAAATTATATTTATTGAACTCTCCCCAGACCCAAAATTTATTTGGACCGGCCCTGGGCGTCCATAAGCCATGAGCTGAGCAAATATTTGTTGTTAAATGAAGACGACGCTCTCTGGTTTCCGGCGAACTATTGAGAATCTAAGGCAGGACGATATGGCAGTCAACTGAAAAATTATATATCAAATTGGGCATTAATATCAAAAACCTTAAGAGCGTGTTTGGTTGGAGGGAGTTGAAACTAGGGAACAAATATCGAAAAGATAATATTATTCAAAAACTTCAAAATAGAAGTTTTCAATTATAAAGGGGCTACATGTAGTATGTGCTTCATTTGTACGCTATCGTATAGTAGGTATATATACATGGGCTTGGATCTCTCGAACCATATCTAGGCCGTTCCTTGGCGGCAAGAGAAAACATGCGGTGGAGGCCGACCAGGAAGAAACACCAGGTGAAATGTTATAGCATGATGTCTGTGGCGGTAGATCCAACGGTTAGCAGACTAGGAGAAGGGGGTCAACGATGACTAAGATGATGACAGAGTGTGAAAATGATGAGTGCATAACCCATGCTAATGCAGTGTCACATGAATTTATTTATTGTTTTTTTCTATATTTGTTTGGATACAAGGTGTAGGAGGAGCAATTTGAGGGTTTTGGGGAAGCCGACAATACTGACAATAACAAAAAAAGATGGAAAAACATTGACAGAAAATTGGCCACAGCGATGGAATAAGAGGATGTGTGCATCCATGCTGAAGCGAAGAGACAACATAGAAAAATAGGAGAATAAGAATGATGTTGTCCCCTAATACCTCTGCGCATTTTATATATTATCCTTCCTTTAGAAGAGCAACTATATGGTGCTTGGGATCGAGGTACCATCAGGTTCCAGTACCTTCTGGCCACAAAACAAATAGATACCCATTCACGTTGTTCTCTTGTGGCTTCCCGAGTGACATAGGCATCCCCAATGGGCCTGCCAAAGATGGTACCCGGGATTTACTAAAGGCCCAGGACTCGAAGAATAAGAAGACTTGGAAGCCCATTTAGTGTTAAGGAAAGATAGTTTGTATTAGGAAAGATAGAGATTTGTAATCTTACGGGTTGGGTACGAAACCCTCCCGAACTCTGTAACTTGTGTATTACGAAACCCTCGGCTCCGCCTCCTATATAAGGGGAGTCGAGGGACAAAGAAAGGATCGAATCCACTGTCAACATAACCCTAGTTTTCATAATCATCGAGTACTTTTCGCTGAACCTTCGAGATCTACTTGCCCTCTACTTCTAGCAAAACCCTAGTCTATAATCTGTAGGCATTGACAAATTAATCCTTTGTCAATTGGCGCCGTCTGTGGGGATTAGAGGTTGCAAGGAGCTGATCTCGATGGCACGTTCAAGATCGTCGAGTTCGTCGGTGGCTAGCAATGCGATGGATCGAGGTAACCGGCAAAAAGATCTAGTCGATTTTATTCCTCACCCGCCCTCCCGTGTGGATGCATGTGCCTATCTGGAGGAGCCCATCATCATGACGTTCGGAGAATTCCGATTTGGCGTCAACAAGGAAGGGTCCTACCGTCTCGAAGCTCCGATCTCGTCGGAATTTTCAGCGGTCGATTCTAACTTTTCGTCGAGTGACGAGAAGTTTTCGTCGCCACGCTTCGTCGACAGCAAGGCAAGCGGAAAGCTCGCCAAGATCTTCAGCAACACATCCTTCGAGTCGTCTGCGGACTCCTTTATAAGCAGCGACTCCGACAGCGTCGACAGCCTCAACTTCATCGACAAATCTGCTGCCATCGGAAAGGCCTTCACCACTCTATATGATGGTGTCACCAATCCTGACAAAAATCAATACGCAAAATATCATCAGATCTATGCGATAGAAGAGGCAGGCTGATACGTCCCCGACGTATCCATAATTTCTGTCGTTCCATGCTTGTTTTATGACAATACTTACATGTTTTGCTTGCACTTTATGATGTTTTTATGCGTTTCCGGAACTAACCTATTAACAAGATGCCACAGTGCGTTTTCTGCTGTTTTTGGTTCCAGAAAGGCTGTTCGGGCAATATTCTCGGAATTGGACGAAATCAACGCCAAAGATCTTATTTTTCCCGGGAGGCTCCAGAACACCGAAGGGGAACGGAGAGAGGCCCAGGGCCCCGACCACAAGGCCGCGCGGGCAGGCCCTGGCCGCGCCGGCCTGTGAGGAGGCGCCCTGTGCCCTCCGACGCCGCCTCTTCGCCTATTTAACCCCTTTCGACCTAAAAACACCGTACCACTTGACGAAACTCCAGAAAGACTCCAGGGGCGCCGCCACCATCGCGAAACTCCAATTCGGGGACAGAAGTCTCTGTCCCGGCACCCTGCCGGACGGGGAAGTGCCCCCGGAAGCCATCTCCATCAACGCCACCGCCTCCATCATGCTCCATGAGTAGTTCCCCCATGGACTACGGGTTCTAGCCGTAGCTAGTTGGTATTCTCTCCCCATGTACTTCAATACAATGATCTCATGAGCTGCCTTACATGATTGAGATTCATCCGATGTAATCGGTGTTGTGTTTGTTGGGATCGATGGATGATACATTATGATTAGTCTATCTATAAAGTTTGTGAAGTTATTGTTGCTGCAATCTTGTTATGCTTAATGCTTGTCACTAGGGCCCGAGTGGCATGATCTTAGATTTGAGCTCTATAATTATTGCTTAGATTGTATCTACAAGTTGTATGCACATGTCACTGTCCGGAACCAAAGGCCAGAAATCGGGACAACCGGAGGGGATGGCGGTGATGTGAGGGACACATGTTTTCACGGAGTGTTAATGCTTTGCTCCGGTGCTCTATTAAAAGGAGCACCTTAATATCCAGTAGATTCCCTTGAGGCCCGGCTGCCACCGGCTGGTAGGACAATAGATGTTGTGCAAGTTTCTCATTGCGAGCACGTACGACTAAATATGGAAAACATGCCTACATGATTAATGAATTGATGTTCTTTCTTAATGCCTTATCAATCCTATCAATTGCCCAACTGTAATTTGTTCACCCAACACTTGTTATTGGAGAGTTACCACTAGTGTAGATAGCTGGGAACCCCGGTCCATCTTTCATCATCATATACTCGTTCTACATGTCAACTATTTTCTGGTGCCATTGCTCTCATATTGCTATTACTGCTGCTGTGTTACTGTTACTGCTCTCATATTATCGCTACTTTCACATCACCCCGTTACTAGTGCTTTTCCAGGTGCTGAATTGACAACTCAGTTGTTAAGGCTTATAAGTATTCTTTACCTCCCCTTGTGTCGAATCAATAAATTTGGGTTTTACTTCCCTCGAAGACTGTTGCGATCCCCTATACTTGTGGGTCATCAAGACTATTTTCTGGCGCCGTTGCCGGGGAGGCATAGCTCTACTCATAAGTTCACCTGGGGAGTACACTCTACCTCTCTCTCTGCTTTTATCTTATTTTGTCTTGCTAGTTTATTTCTGTCTAGTTTATTTGTGCTTAGTTTATTTCTGTCTAGTTTGCTTAGTTTACTTTTGTCTAGTTTATTTTTGTCTTGTTTAATTTTCCCTATATACCCGAAAATCCATAAAAATTTGAAAAACCTAAAAATTAAAAACTGCTGTTATGGGAGAACCAATAACCTACTTGGAGCTTATAGAATGTTATAATAATTATAGAGAATCAAGAACTGGTAAAATAATGAGTGCTATGATAGAAAAATTGAATACAATGGCTAGAATCTTGCTTAGACGCCATGATATAAACTGTTGCTATCAACATGATACTAAACATCTTAAATTTCAATGTGGCTTTAGTGAGGAATTTTTAATTAAGAACTATAATCGGAATTGCTATATTCATTATGGGTTCGAAGAGGTAGAACAATTTGTCTTATTTATGGGAGCCTCCGAGATAGAATCCTTCATGGTTGAGAATTATGAAACTTGTGCTATTTGTAAGGACCTTAAAGATTATGTCTCTACTATCCTTAATTCTTGTATAGAATGCTACAGTAGGAATCCTTATATCCTTGATTATAAAGAGAGACACATTAATGCACAAGAATGCACTCACAATTTGCAGGAACCGGTGGAAGAAGAAATTGATGAACCTGAAAGCTCATTGGATGAAAAAGAGGAGGAAATTGATGAACCTGAAAGCTCATTGGATGAAAAAGAAGAAGAGAGCGACGAACAAAAGGAGGAAGAATGGATTAGCTACCCATGTCAACCTTCTAATGAGAGTAACTCTTTATCTCTTACACTATTTGATTGTCCTCCATGCTTACCGGAAGAGGTTGAATGTTATGTTCCTGTGGATTCTCTTGAAATAGTACCTATGAGTAATACTTGTGAGAATGATTATGCTACTGTTATTTATGATAATCCATGCTACTTTGATAAATCTTATGATAATGCTTTGTTTGTGCCTGATGTCGAAATGCATGGTACTAAAGAATTTTGCTTGGCAAATGTTTATGATAAAGCTCTAGATGATGGTCCTATGTTACTTGATAATATTAATTGTACTACTAATGAAAATGGGATTGGAGAGTTCTTGACTTATTCTATGAGTCCCATATCTATTGAGATTGATCACCTACCTTGTTATATTATTAATAAAAGTAAGTTTGAAAGTTTTAATTCCACTATTCTTGAACTTGATAAAAATTATGTGTTTGGAAATCATGAAAAGTATGCTGCATGTGATAGTTATATTGTTGAGTTTATTCATGAAGCTACTGAAAATTATTATGAGAGAGGAAAATATGGTAGTAGAAATTTTCATGGTGCTAAAACACCTCTCTATATGCTTAAAATTTTGAAGTTACTCTTGTTTTATCTTCTTATGCTTATCACTTTGTTCTTCATGAATTTATTTGTGTACAAGATTCCTATGCATAGGAAGTGGGTTAGACTTAAATGTGTTTTGAATTTGCTTTTTGATGCTCTCTTTTGCTTCAAATACTATTTCTTGCGAGTGCATCATTTAAAACTGCTGAGCCCATCTTAATGGCTATAAAGAAAAGAACTTCTTGGGAGATAACCCATGTGTTATTTTGCTACAGTACTTTGTTTTATATTTGTGTCTTGGAAGTTGTTTACTACTGTAGCAACCTCTCCTTATCTTAGTTTTGTGTTTTGTTGTACCAAGTGAAGCCTCTAATCGAAGGTTGATGCTAGATTTGGATTTCTGCGCAGAAACAGATTTCTATCTGTCACGAATCTGGGCTGTTTTCTCTGTAGAAAAATCAGAAAAATATGCCAATTTACGTGCGTGTTCCTCAGATATGTACGCAACTTTCATTAGTTTTGAGTTTTCTGATTTGAGCAACGGAAGTATTTTATTAAAATTCGTCTTTACTGGCTGTTCTGTTTTGGCAGATTCTGTCTCTGTTTTTTGCATTGTCTCTTGTGGACTTTATGTGAGGCTTTCTAGACATAGAGAGCTGTAGCTAATGTTTTATTGAGTTCTTGCAATGTGCCACTACAGGACCAAGGTGGATTCAAATTTTTTGAGTACTAACCCCTCTAATGAAGTTTATGAGAAGTTTGTTGTGAAGGAAGTTTTCAAGGGTCAAGAGAGGAGGATGATATATGATCAAGAAGAGTGAAAAGTCTAAGCTTGGGGATGCCCCGTGGTTCATCCCTGCATATTTCAAGAAGACTCAAGCGTCTAAGCTTGGGGATGCCCAAGGCATCCCCTTCTTCATCAACTTATCAGGTTTCTTCTATTGAAACTATATTTTTATTCGGTCACATCATATGTGCTTTACTTGGAGCGTCTGTGTGTTTTTATTTTTGTTTGTGTTTGAATAAAGATGGATCCTAGCAATCCTTGTTTGGGAGAGAGACACGCTCCGCTTTTTCATATGAACACTTGTTCTTCGTTTTACTTTTAATGTTCAATGAATAAAAGTTGGAAGCTACAATATTTATCTTTATTTGGTTGGGAAAAGAAAATGCCTCATATGTCTTGGATAATTTGATACTTGGCAATTGTTTTGAGCTCTCAAGTAGATTATAAGTTTTTGCATGTAGTTTAAACCTATTAGTGGAGAACTACCGTAGAGCTTGTTAAAATTGGTTTGCATAATTGATCTCTCTTAAGGTCTAGATATTTTCTGGTAAAAGTGTTTGAGCAACAAGGAAGACAGATAGAGTATTATAATGCTTGCAATATGTTCTTATGTAAGTTTTGTTGTACCGGTTCATATTTGTGTTTGCTTCAAACAACCTTGCTAGCCTAAACCTTGTACTGAGAGGGAATGCTTCTCGCATCCAAAAACCTTGAGCCAAAACCTATGCCATTTGTGTCCACCATACCTACCTACTATGTGGTATTTCCTGCCATTCCAAAGTAAATTGCTTGAGTGCTACCTTTAAATAATTCAAAATGCTTCTCAATTTGTGTTAATGTTTCATAGCTCATGAGGAAGTATGTGGTGTTTAGCTTTCAACCTTGTCATTTACTTTTGACGGACTCTCATATGGACTAGTGGCACATCCGCTTATCCAATAATTTTGCAAAAAGAGCTGGCAATGGGATTCCCAGTCCCGAATTAATTAATTTAAATAGACACTCCTGCATGGTTTGTGATTGTTGGACGGCACCCGAAGGATTCGGTTAGCCATGGCTTGTGTAAGCAAAGGTTGGGGGGAGTGTCATCATCATAATAAAACTCAAATAAAAAGGCACTCCTTCATGATATGTGATTGTTGGCAGGCACCCGAGGATTCGGTTAGCCATGGTTTGTGAAAGAAAGGTTTGAAGGAGTGCCACCCAAAAATAAATAAAATGGGAGCCGCTCTTGTGAGTCCGGTTGATGAGGTAGTTAGTGTACCCACTACCATTCGTTGACAACAACAAACACCTCTCAAAATTTTACTTTTATGCTCTCTATATGTTTTCAAAACCAAAGCTCTAGCACAATTATAGCAATCGATGCTTCCTCTGAAGGGCCATTCTTTTACTTTTATGTTGAGTCAGTTACCTAATTCCTTCCACCTTAGAAGCAAACACTTGTGTCAACTATGCATTGATTCTTACATACTTGCATATTTGCATTCATCATATTACTCTGTGTTGACAATATCCATGAGATATACATGTTGAAAGTTGAAAGCAACCGCTGAAACTTATATCCTCCTTTGTGTTGCTTCGATGCCTTTACTATGAACTTATTGCTTTATGAGTTAACTCTTGTGCAAGACTTTTGATGCTTGTCTTGAAAGTACTCTCCATGAAAAGTTTTGCTATATGTTATCTATTTGTTAGCAACTATAGATCATTGCCTTGAGTCACTTCATTCATTTCATATGCTTTGTAATAGTATGATCAAGGATATGTAAGTAGCATGTCACTACAGAAATTATTCTTTTTATCGTTTACCTGCTCGGGACGAGCAGGAACTAAGCTTGGGGATGCTGATACGTCCCCGACGTATCCATAATTTCTGTCGTTCCATGCTTGTTTTATGACAATACTTACATGTTTTGCTTGCACTTTATGATGTTTTTATGCGTTTTCGGAACTAACCTATTAACAAGATGCCACAAGCGCTCCTGTTTTCTGCTGTTTTTGGTTCCAGAAAGGCGTTCGGGCAATATTCTCGGAATTGGACGAAATCAACGCCAAAGATCTTATTTTTCCCGGGAGGAACACCGAAGGGGAACGGAGAGGAGGCCCAGGGCCCCGAGACCACAAGGCCGCGGGCAGGCCTGGCCGCGCCGGCCCGTGGGAGGGCCCTGGTGCCCGACGCCGCCTCTTCGCCTATTTAACCCCTTTCGACCTAAAAACACCGTACCACTTGACGAAACTCCAGAAAGACTCCGGGCGCCGCCACCATCGCGAAACTCCAATTCGGGACAGTCTTTGTCCCGGCACCCTGCCGGACGGGGAAGTGCCCGGAAGCCATCTCCATCAACGCCACCGCCTCCATCATGCTCCATGAGTAGTTCCCCCATGGACTACGGGTTCTAGCTGTAGCTAGTTGGTATTCTCTCCCATGTACTTCAATACAATGATCTCATGAGCTGCCTTACATGATTGAGATTCATCTGATGTAATCGGTGTTGTGTTTGTTGGGATCGATGGATGATACATTATGATTAGTCTATCTATAAAGTTTGTGAAGTTATTGTTGCTGCAATCTTGTTATGCTTAATGCTTGTCACTAGGGCCCGAGTGGCATGATCTTAGATTTGAGCTCTATAATTATTGCTTAGATTGTATCTACAAGTTGTATGCACATGTCACTGTCCGGAACCAAAGGCCCCGAAGTGACAGAAATCGGGACAACCGATGGCGGTGATGTGAGGGACACATGTTTTCACGGAGTGTTAATGCTTTGCTCCGGTGCTCTATTAAAAGGAGCACCTTAATATCCAGTAGATTCCCTTGAGGCCCGGCTGCCACCGGCTGGTAGGACAATAGATGTTGTGCAAGTTTCTCATTGCGAGCACGTACGACTAAATATGAAAAACATGCCTACATGATTAATGAATTGATGTTCTTTCTTAATGCCTTATCAATCCTATCAATTGCCCAACTGTAATTTGTTCACCCAACACTTGTTATTGGAGAGTTACCACTAGTGTAGATAGCTGGGAACCCCGGTCCATCTTTCATCATCATATACTCGTTCTACATGTCAACTATTTTCTGGTGCCATTGCTCTCATATTGCTATTACTGCTGCTGTGTTACTGTTACTACTGCTCTCATATTACTGCTACTTTCACATCACCCCGTTACTAGTGCTTTTCCAGGTGCAGCTGAATTGACAACTCAGTTGTTAAGGCTTATAAGTATTCTTTACCTCCCCTTGTGTCGAATCAATAAATTTGGGTTTTACTTCCCTCGAAGACTGTTGCGATCCCCTATACTTGTGGGTCATCACAGGCCGATCAGAACCAGAAACGTCAGAGGCTTTCGATGATTTGGGAAATCCTTACATCGATCCCGCTGATCTCAGAAAAGGCCTAGGCACTAAATACGTCGGGTCCTCACCCCGAGAAAGAGTACAGCTCCCGCAAGAAGCGTGGGATAGGGCTGCAAGAGCCATGGATGGTTCAGAACCTATGACCACCACTGCTTCTGTACAAGAACTTCAAGCATATCAATATAGACTCGCTCGGGTAAGCAGAGAGTTGGAAAAACAGACAGCATCCTTGAATAGGAGAAAAGAGGATGCTTCCGCATCAAGCAGACGCCGAGCAGAATTAAGTCGACAATCGGAACTTCGGGAGACAGTCACAGAGAAGCTCGGAGGAGAGCAATGTCTCGGCTGCAAAACATACCCGAAGCAGAGAGAGGAAACATAATTCAAAATCTCGACATGTCCTTTATGTCGATTGATACAAGGGGAAATATCATCCCGAAAACGCCAGAAGCAGGATACATGGCAACGCAAGATTACATCCTCGCGTCCAGACCACCCCCTGGGGACCCGAGAGAAGCATTGTTTAATATGGCAATGGCTGGAGTTGGAGTTATGGGAACAGCGTCGCAGCCAACGCCTCCCGAAGAAAACCCAGCACAAAATAGTCCACGACCCACCGCAGCAGTTCAAGACCCACCAAGAACAAGTGGAGCAAGAGACACAGCAGTCCAAGTAAGGGTGGACAGAGCGCGACAAGAAAGAAGGGAGCGTCAGCACTCACCAGAAGTTGCCGACGAAGATATGTGTGGGCTCCCGTGCTTTCACGAGAAGAGTTCGAAAGACTCGAGTCCCAAAAGGGTTCAAGCTACCCGAAAATTTCAAGAAATTCGACGGCCTGCAAGATCCCGAGGATTGGCTCGTAGATTATCTCGAGATGGTGAAGCTGGTAGGAGGAACCAGAGCAACATCTATGCAAAGTATCCAAGTTCACTTGAGTGGTGCCGCAAGATCTTGGATAAAGAAACTCCCCCCAAGTTCTATCGACAGCTGGGATAACTTTGAGGACATCTTCGTGAAAAATTTCCGATCCACCTGCAAGAAACCTGAAAGAACATCTCTCACATTATGATTTTGTATGTTTGATGTCAATATATGTGATACACTAATGTTTAATTAAGTGGTACAGGGATTACATAGTTTCATATTTGCGTGTGTTGGATTTGGTCGATCTGTCAAAAGGCAACAAGAAAAGTTTGGCCAGGCCGGATAATCCGGGCCGGATATTGTTGAAATATCCGGCCCCCTGATTTTGGCTAAGTCGTCGAGGAAAAACAGCTCAGTATGGGGGCCGGACATTTGCCCGGATATTGTCCCGGTATTGTACCAGGGCCGGAATATCCGGGCCGGATATTTTGGAAATATCCGGCCCCCAATTTTGGCTAAGGACTGGAAGAAATGTGGCTCTGGCATAGGGCCGGATATTTGGCCGGACAATGTCACGGTTTTGTACCTAGGGCCGGATTAGGGCGGATTATCCGGCCCCTACTTGGACCGGATTATCCGCCCCCCGGAAGCAGCAACGGCTCTATTTTGGGAGGGGGTATAAATACCCCCCTTCTTCTACCTTGGTTGCTTGCTCAATCATTACACAAGAATTCTGCCAAGCCACCTCCATTAGAGCCACCTCAAGAAAGTCAAGATTTGCAAGATCTCCTTCCTCCCCCAACCAAAGCTCTTGATCTTTGGGGATTCGAAGGAGAAGCCACCGATCTACATCCTCACCGAAGCGTTCTTCATTTCCCCCTCACTTGTTCGAGGGATCTCATGCTAGTGTTCCTATTTGGTTCCCTAGTTGATTTGTTGATGATGTGTTGTTGTTGATTGTTGTATTGTTACAGATTTGGGAGCCTCCAATTCAGTTGTGGATGTGTGCCCCAAGAACCTTGTAAAGGCCCGGTTTCCGCCTCGAGGAAATCCCTTAGTGGAAGTGGGCTAGGCCTTCGTGGCGTTGCTCACAGGAGATCTGAGTGAAGCCTTCGTGGCTGTTGGTTTGGCTTGCGTAGCAACCACACTCCTCCAAACGTAGAGTACCTTCTTGCAAAGGAAGGGAACTACGGGAATCATCTCCGTGTCAACGCGTGCTACACTCTCGGTTACCTCTATCCCACTCTATCTCCTATATATTGCGTAGCTATATCTTGCTTAGTTGATAACCTTGTCATATAGGTGAATTCACTTAGTTGCATATCTAGAGAATTTACCTTTGTGTCAAACCTAAATTGAAAAAGAACTAAAAATTGGTTAGCACCTATTCACCCCCCTCTAGGTGCGGCATACGATCCTTTCAATTGGTATCAGAGCATACTCTTCCGGATAGGACATACTCCAAGATGCCCTATATTGCTCTTGAGGGTGCACTTCATCTAAGGGGTTGACCACCAAGGCAAGATTGTTCCCTTTTGACATACCAATGGCACGATTGAGAGAATCATGAGAGTGGGTTCACTAGCTTTGGTCCAAAGACAAGATCATGCTACAATTGTGATGACAAGCGCCACTTCATTGCCGAATGCCCCTATGAAAATAGAGAGCTTCATAATGGAAGGCTCATTCCCAAGGACAAGAGCAAAGAATCAAAGGGCAAATACTCAAAAGCCCCCAACAAGAAGTTCTACAACAACAAGACCAAGAAGGGCAAGAGGCACCCAAAAGTTGTGCTAGTGACTAGGGAAGAATATTCTTCCGATGAAGTTGCGAGCTCTAGTGATGATGAAGAAGGAAGCTCAAAAGAAATGGCCGCCATTGTCACTACCAACATTCCCTCTTCATCTCTCTTTGAATCCCCCAATGAGAATCCTCATATCAAGAATGCACATTGCTTCATGGCAACATCTTCCTTGGACACATCTATTGTGCTATCAACTCAAGAAGAATATTCCTCCGGGGATGATGAAGTTGATGATGAAGAAGATGCAACCTCTAATGGATTGGTCGCTCTTGCCTCCCTCTCCACTAACTCTTCATCACCAAGTGAATCCCCCAATGAGATCATTCATGTGGAGGAAGAAAGTTGCCTCATGGCCAAATCCTCCGAGGTATCATCTCCTAGCCCCTCTATGCCTAACATATCAAGTGATCTAGGGGTTGATGATGCTAGTCTAAAAGTAAAACAAGAAATGCTAGAATTTGATGAATTCTTGCTTAACCTACAAGGTATCAACAAAAAGCATGTTTCAAATCTCATGGCTCGTTTAGCTCAACAAAATGATATGCTTGAGAAAAAGGGTCAAATAGAGAGAGAAGACTCTCTTGAAATCCATGCTCTTAAAAATGCCCTTGAGGAAAGTCAAGAAACTATAGCCTCTCTTGAGGAGAGGCTAGAAAGTCTTGAAGAGCCTCAAGATGAAATTAACAAGCTCACTAAAGCTAGAGATCATGCTAGGGCTAAGACTAAATTGCTTAAAAAGGAAAAGGCCCAATTTGGTGTTGATCATGAGAAACTTGTGAAGGATCTAGATGAACTAGACAAAGCTCACAAAGCTTTGAAGAGTGAATACTCTCTCCTATCCAAGTCAAATGAGCAACTTCAAATTAGGCTTGCTTCATATGATGTACCTAGTTCCTCTACCCCTTCTTGTGATCATGCAAATATTATTGAGGAAAATGCTAGGTTGAAGGATGAACTTGCTAAGGCCTCCTCTCCCCAAAGTAAACTTTCTTTGGATGATCTTTTGAGTAAGCAAAGATCAAACAATGGGAAGGAGGGCCTAGGTTACAATGCCAAGGCAAAGAAGGCAAACAAGCAAAAGGCCAAGCCCGCACAAGAGAAGAAGAAAGATATCACCAATGGTGAAGCCCCTAAGGGCAACACCACTAATGATGATAATGCGGGAAATGCTAACCCTCACTATGTTTTATTTAAAGATTATTATGGTGATGTTTATGCTAAATATGTTGGCCCATATGATGGTTATGTTGCTTGGTCTATTTGGGTCCCAAAGACCCTTGTTGCTAACAAAAGAGGACCCATTGTGAAATGGGTACCTAAATCCAAGAATTGATCTCATGTAGGACTATGCCGCCGGAGGTTCAAAATGGGTACTTGATAGTGGATGTACAAGTCATATGACCGGCGGCAAGAACCTCGTCAAGGAGTTGAGGCCCAACATAAACAATATCACCGTCTCCTTTGGCGATAATTCTACATCCGAGGTATTGGGTTTTGGCAAGGTTGTGGTTGCACACAACATAACACTTGTGGATGTCATGCTTGTCAAAACCCTTGGTTACAATTTACTTTCCGTTTCCGCCCTTGGCAAGATGGGTTTCGCCGTCTTTATTGATAATGATATTGTGGTCCTCTTGTGGAGCAAGACTCTAAAAGTCGCTTTCGTTGGGTATCGCGAACATAACTTGTATGTGGTGGACTTTTCGGGGACCACCACTTCAAGTGCGATGTGCCTATTCGGAAAGGCGGATGTGGGTTGGTTGTGGCATCGCCGCCTAGCCCATGTCAACATGAGAACTTTGCAAAGTCTTCACAAGGGGAACCATATTGTGGGACTAATGGAAAGTGTTTCTTTTGCCAAAGATCGTGTTTGTAGGGCTTGTGTTGAAGGCAAAATGCATGACTCTCCGCATCCAAGCAAGACTATCATCTCTTCCAAGAGGATCTTGGAGCTCCTTCATGTGGATCTCTTTGGTCCCGTTACTCATGCAAGTCTTGGTGCGAAGAAACATTGCTTGGTGATTGTTGATGATTACTCAAGATACACTTGGGTCTACTTTCTCAAGACGAAAGATGAGACTCAACAAATATTCATTGACTTTGCCACCGAGGTGCAACGCCAACACAACCTCCTCATTAAGGCAATAAGAAGTGACAACGGCTCCGAGTTCAAGAACTACACACTCAATGATTTTCTTAGTGATGAGGGGATTCGTCATCAATATTCCGCTGCTTACACCCCTCAACAAAATGGTGTTGCGGAGAGGAAGAACCGGACTCTTATGGATATGGCAAGGTCTATGATGGCGGAGTATAAATCCCGCTATAACTTTTGGGCCGAAGCCATCTCCACCGCTTGCCACTCTTCTAACCGGCTCTATCTCCGCAAGGGATTGAACAAGACTCCATATGAAATACTCACCGGCAACAAGCCTAACATCTCATACTTCAAGGTGTTCGGTTGTAAGTGTTTCTACCAAATCAAAGGAGTTCGTTTGTCTAAATTTGCTCCTAAAGCTTTGGAGGGTATATTTGTTGGTTACGGTGCCGAATCTCACACTTATAGAGTCTTTGATGTATCCTCCGGGATTATCATTGAATCTTGTAGTGTGAAGTTCGAAGAAAATGATGGCTCCCAAGTGGGGCAAGTTGATGTATGTGCAGGTGATGAAATACCTCAAGATGCCATAGTAAGAATGGGTGTGGGATTTTTCCGCCCCATTGAGGGACACGGTGTGGCGTCTCGGGAAGGACTATGCTCTACCACGGTGGAGCCCTCATCCTCTCAACATCAACAAACCCCATCAAGTGAAGCTAATGATGCACCAACCCAAGAACAAGAAGAAAACCCTCCCTCTCATGTACAAGATCAAGGACAAGATCAACCAAGCATTCAAGATCAACCATTTGATATTTGCACTTCACCAAACATTGTCCAAGATCAAGCACATGAGGTTGAGCATTCTCAAGAAATTGAGGAAGCTCAAATTGAAGGTCAAGACGGGGACCCAAATGATCAAGTTGATCAAGTGACACCTCCAAGGCCTAGAAAGACCAAGGAGGAGATCGAGGCCCGTCGTCTAGCAAGAAGAGATAGGATCCTTGAAATTCGTGGACACACTCATGACAAGGTCCTTGGTGATGTTCGAGCAAAGGTCTCCACAAGAAGGCAATTGGCTAACTTTAGCAATCATCATGCTTATATCTCCGTTGTGGAACCCAAGAAAGTATTTGAAGCCCTTGAAGATTCGGATTGGGTGGATGCCATGCATGAGGAACTCAACAACTTCAAGCGCAACAAAGTGTGGACCTTAGTAGAGAAGCCAAAGGAGTGCCGCAATGTTATAGGCACTAAGTGGATATTCAAGAACAAGCAAGATGAATTTGGAAATATTGTGAGGAACAAGGCAAGATTGGTGGCTCAAGGTTTCTCTCAAGTTGAAGGGATTGACTTTGGAGAGACCTATGCTCCCGTGGCTCGTCTTGAGTCCATCCGTATCCTTCTTGCTTATGCATCGCATCATAACTTTAAGTTACAACAAATGGATGTTAAAAGTGCATTTCTTAATGGTCCTTTGCATGAAGAGGTTTATGTTAAGCAACCCCCGGGGTTTGAGGATCTCAACTTTCCTAACCATGTCTACAAGCTTGATAAAGCACTTTATGGTCTCAAACAAGCTCCTAGAGCTTGGTACGAGCACCTTAAAGAATTGTTGGTAGACCGTGGGTTTGATGTTGGGCTAATCGATCCCACTCTTTTTACTAAGAGGGTTAATGGGGAGCTTTTCGTTTGCCAATTATATGTTGATGATATCATCTTTGGCTCTACTAACAAAGCTTTTAATGATGAATTTTCAAAGCTTATGACCGATAGGTTTGAGATGTCTATGATGGGAGAGATGAAGTTCTTCCTTGGTTTTGAGATCAAGCAATTGAGAGAGGGAACCTTCATCAATCAAGCAAAATATCTCCAAGACATGCTCAAGAGGTTCAAGATGACCGAGTTGAAGGGTGTGGCCACTCCTATGGTCACCAAATGTCATCTTGCACTTGATCCCAATGGTAAAGAGGTGGATCAAAAGGTATACCGCTCCATGATTGGATCCTTGCTTTACCTTTGTGCATCTAGACCGGACATAGTGTTGAGTGTTGGTGTGTGTGCAAGGTATCAAGCTTCTCCTAAGGAGAGCCACATGATGGCTCTCAAAAGAATCTTTCGATATTTGGTTGATACCCCAAGATATGGTATTTGGTACCCCAAGGGCTCAAGTTTTATTCTCAATGGTTATACCGATGCGGATTGGGCGGGTGACAAGGATGATAGGAAATCAACTTCCGGGGCTTGCCAATTCCTTGGTAGGTCCTTGGTGTGTTGGTCTTCTAAGAAGCAAAATTGTATATCTCTCTCCACCGCCGAAGCCGAATATGTTGCCGCCGCAAGTGGATGCACTCAATTGTTATGGATGAGGCAAACTTTAAAGGAATACGGTGTCATTTGTGACAAAGTGCCTCTATTATGTGACAATGAAAGTGCCATCAAGATTGCCTATAATCCGGTGCAACATTCAAGAACGAAGCATATTGAGATCCGGAATCATTTCATTAGGGATCATGTTGCCCGTGGTGATATTGAGCTCATCTATGTTCCTACCAAAGATCAACTTGCCGATATATTCACGAAGCCTCTTGATGAAGCAAGGTTCTCTTATTTGAGGAATGAGCTAAATATCATTGATTCAAGGAGTATAGCTTGACCATCTTGCAAACACACCTTTGTCTCAAAACTTTATTTGGTTTAGATGTGGGCATGGAAATAGGGGGAGTGCGGTTTAAACTATTGAGCTATCCCTCCCCCCATAATGCCAACATTAAAAGAAATCATTCTCTTTATATCATATAATGATATGTGAGCTTCAATGATGAGTAGTGGTTTTGGGCCCAAGATACATCTTCGCGGTGCCATGCCATAACACTCATATATGGTGGCCTAGGCCACCACACTCTTCTTTGTGAAGAGTTGGAGTTATTTGGATCTTATTGTCTCTTATTTGACAACTCCATGTTCTTATGGGAAATCACTCAAGTTTGGCTTTATTTGCTCATATCTTGCAAACTTAAGTGATCATGTACCATTAACAGTTTGAACTCTCTAAACCTAAGCCTACCTCTCCAACAAACCACTTCCATCTTGCTCATTTGTCATGTTTGGTAAAAACTTGGAGTTTGAGGTTTCTCGGTCGGATGATCTAGGTTGCCCCATCTTATTGGTAAATATGCATCTCATATATGACGTGATAAGTATATTGCATCACATATGGGTTCGCAAATATCCAACTAAAGATAAGCTGGATTTACGGTATTCTGGAATTTTCCAGAACACCGGATAATCCGCCCCCTGGCACCCCGGATTATCCGGCCGGGCCGGATTATCCGCCCTCACTTTGGGCCGGATTATCCGGCCTGGGCGTTTTGCGGGAGGACTAAGGGAGGCCGCGGGGTGAACGGTTGGCTCCCCAATCAGTTCCCCCACGCGCCCCCCTTCTTCCTCCTCAAGCCGCCGGAGTTCCTCCTCCTCGCCGGAGCCGCTCCGTCCGCCCCCTCTCGGAGTTCTTGGGTGGATCGGGTGGATCTCCTCCCTAGCTACCTCCTCCAAGCGGTTTCCACAATGGATGTGGGTATGATTCACAATCTCTAACCCTAGATGTTGTGTTTTATATGTGCTATTTTCTTGGTGGAATTGGTGTCTAGTTGTTCCAAATCTTGTGTAGTGTACTCCTCTTGCATGCTATGAGGCCGATCTAGTTTTAGACATGTTTTTGATTGGAAAACTGCACATCTCGAAGGGCCGGATTTTCCGCCCCTCGAGCCGGCCGGATTATCCGGCCCGGCCGGATTATCCGCCCCCAGGGGACCCCGGATTATCCGGCCTGGAGCTTCATCGCCGCTGCAGTTTGCTTCAATCTATCATGTCTAGATGTGTACCGACTTGTTTGCATGTTTCTCGAGTATATTACTGTATCTTACATGACTTATGAGCATTACCTTTCCTTTGCTACCCGCCTTTGCTTCTCACAGGTGGTGCTTCTCGGGGTGGTCGGAGACGCCAAAGGCATGATCGCTCTAGTGATGAGTTTGCTCCCACTGCTCCTCGCAAGTCCGTCACTGCAAGGCGGAAGAACAAGGAAGTGAGGGAGAACTACAAGACCATGGACCCAGTTTCTTACTCCGCTATCCGTCAAGAACTGGTATGATGATGTCCCAAGGGATGAAGACATAGCGGGCAGGAGATATTGGTGCGCTGAGCAGGAGTTCATCTTCAAGGACATCTATGAGCCCATGAAGAATCTGAGACCCATGCAAGCTATTGATGTGGAGATTCTGACAATCAACAATCACTTTGAAGATGCTATCTGGGTAGCTGGAAGGATGGGTTTGCATGATATCATGAAGATTCAGTGTGACTATAGCCCAGATTTGGTGAAGCAGTTCTTTGCCACTTTGGCAATCAGGAAAGATGAGGAACACACCATGGAGTGGATGACTGGCTCCACTCACTGCAGTGCCACTCTGCGTCAGTTTGCTGGTGTTCTTGGAGTTCCTGTTGATGGGGGTCGTCGACTTCATGGACCACAACAGACAGATAAGAATGCTCTTGTGCATCTCTACACCTCAGCGGGAAAGATTGGTCAAGCTAAGGGGCTGCTTCCTATATACAGTCAGCTGCTTCGGTTCTTTCGGGCCACCATTTGCCCAAGTGGTGGCAACAATGATGCTCTTCGGGGAACCCTTGTGGACCTTATGCACCTCAGCTATAAGAGTGCTCGTGATGAGAATGAAGAACATGACTACACTCTTGATATCATGGACTTTATCTTCCATGAGATCCATGATGCCATGGTCTCCCGGACCACCATACCCTATGCTCCCTACATTCAGCTTCTCATCAACAACTGTGTTGCTAAGGTTGGTGAAGACATTAGTGGGTACCCTTTGGTGAAGCACCATGTCAAGAAGCCCTACAAGCTCAAGCCAGTCTCCTCAGCCGTACCTGCTCCTGACACTTTCATGCGTGATGCTCGCTCCAGTGGCTTTGCTCCTGCACGTCACCCTGATGTCCCGGCCATGAGGAAGCAAGTGAGTCGGCTTAGTTGGTTTCAGCGTCACATCTTGTGCATGAACATTGAGATACACAAGGAAAACTATGCTGCTAGCCGAGAGCGTTCTGAGATTAAGCACACTCAGGCGGTTATTCTTCACAAGCTCAGTGGTGATCAAGGACCCCGCCTCAGCCTCCAGCTCACCAGGGTTACAGTGATGGCACTCTGAACAGGTTCCATGGAGTGAACTTGATGACTGCCTTCAAAGGTCCAACATCTCTCGCCGCTCCCCGGATGCACCTGACACTGATGAGGATGAAGAAGTAGCGGCAGACGAGTCCGATGATGATTATGCCTCCGAGTGATTCCCATGGGACGAGTAGCATCGCGCTTGTCCCCTTTTTGGCGTTTCGATGCCAAAGGGGGAGAAGTGTTCTATTAGGAACTATCTCGGGGATTTGCATGGTTTGGGCACAAGCATTTGCGTTTACCATTCCTTTATTGCTTGTGCTCCCTCGTATTTGCACTATTTGCTTTGGTTGTGTCGTCTAAAACTATGTGCTTTGTGGTATGAAACATTGTTAAGTGTGAGACATTGTTATGGTTTTCGGAATTCTATATGTTGAGATCAAGGATGATATATTATGTGTGATGTTATATCTCCGTATCTTATATCTACACATGGGTATGACTTCTTGCATCCTATCTCAACTTCATATGTGTCAATGTTTTTTGTTAGAGCTCATGTTGGATATCTCTTGTGTTGAGGCACCATACCCCTATGTGTTGTGTATTTGTATTCAAATGCAAACTACTTATATGCACACATGTAGGGGGAGTGCCTCTATGTTTTGCCATCATGCTTGTCTCTATTGTGATTCCTTTGCAAATCCGTATATTGTCATCAAACACCAAAAAGGGGGAGATTGAAAGAACATCTCTCACATTATGATTTTGTATGTTTGATGTCAATATATGTGATACACTAATGTTTAATTAAGTGGTACAGGGATTACATAGTTTCATATTTGCGTGTGTTGGATTTGGTCGATCTGTCAAAAGGCAACAAGAAAAGTTTGGCCAGGCCGATAATCCGGGCCGGATATTGTTGAAATATCCGGCCCCCGGATTTTGGCTAAGTCGTCGAGAAAAATTTTTCAGTATAGGGCCGGACATTTGCCGGATATTGTCGGTATTGTACCAGGGCCGGAATATCCGGGCCGGATATTTTCAAAATTTCTAAGGACGGAAGAAATGTGGCTCTGGCATAGGGTCGATTTTGGTGATGGGTTTAATGGGGGCGGTGGTGGGGCGGATTATCCGGCCCCTACTTGGCCGGATTATCCGGAAAGCAGCAACGGCTCTATTTTGGGAGGGGGTATAAATACCCCCTTCTTCTACCTTGGTTGCTTGCTCAATCATTACACAAGAATTCTGCCAAGCCACCTCCATTAGAGCCACCTCAAGAAAGTCAAGATTTGCAAGATCTCCTTCCTCCCCCAACCAAAGCTCTTGTTCTTTGATGATACGGAGAAGCCACCGATCTACATCCTCACCGAAGCGTTCTTCATTTCCCCCTCACTTGTTCGAGGGATCTCATGCTAGTGTTCCTATTTGGTTCCCTAGTTGATTTGTTGATGATGTGTTGTTGTTGATTGTTGTATTGTTACAGATTTGGGAGCCTCCAATTCAGTTGTGGATGTGTGCCCCAAGAACCTTGTAAAGGCCCGGTTTCCGCCTCGAGGAAATCCCTTAGTGGAAGTGGGCTAGGCCTTCGTGGCGTTGCTCACAGGAGATCTGAGTGAAGCCTTCGTGGCGTTGGTTTGGCTTGCGTAGCAACCACACTCCTCCAAACGTAGAGTACCTTCTTGCAAAGGAAGGGAACTACGGGAATCATCTCCGTGTCAACGCGTGCTACACTCTCGGTTACCTCTATCCCACTCTATCTCCTATATATTGCGTAGCTATATCTTGCTTAGTTGATAACCTTGTCATATAGGTGAATTCACTTAGTTGCATATCTAGAGAATTTACCTTTGTGTCAAACCTAAATTGAAAAAGAACTAAAAATTGGTTAGCACCTATTCACCCCCCCCCCTCTAGGTGCGGCATACGATCCTTTCAAAACCTGCGTCATTGGAAGAGTTGAGGGCGTGTCGACAGAAACACGATGAGTCGATGAGAAAGTATATACAGCGATGGAACATCATAAAGAACTCGGCAGAAGATATATCTGACGAGAGGGCAATAGATGCGTTCGTGGCAGGAATTCGGCGAGGAGACTTTGTCGAGGACTTAGGGAGAACTAACCCTAAGACCATATCAGCACTCATGGAGATAGCCAATAAGAATGGAGAAGACGCAATATACAACATGCGACACAGGTCGCAAGAGGATCGTGGTCGAAATTATCAAAATAGAAGGCGATTTTCTCGCCAGTTCTACAACAATGATGCTCCTGGCCATATATCGTGGCTTCGGGGAAATCCTGGAGGAAATAGTCGAGATGACTATCAAAGGAGTAATGAGCAACAAGGCGACAATAGAGGAGATTCTCGCGGCAACAGGCAAAATAGTGGACCAAGGTTTCAAAGACCTTACGTGTCACCCGAAGAGATGATGAACGGTCCATGTCAAATGCATTTTTATCTCGACAACAATGGAAAAGGCAGTCAGGACATCTCCAGAAAGATTGCCGAAATTTTCAGCAATGTTGCGAGCCGCAGAATCGCAAATGCCCAAGCCACGAACAGAAACCCCAGGGGCCAAGGAGCGAGATCCACCTTCCACCTCCTCTCGCAATCACGAAAATCGGCACCAGCTCAGAATAGCGGCAGCACCACACCCACCTCCATATGTTGATCCAAACTCCAATGGTGCGGTTTCAATGATTGCAAGGCCATCCAACAGTTTAGAATTAATGACAAGTGTTCATGGCGAGAAGATGCCCCACCAACGTTGAGTACTTAAATTGGTCGGGCAAGACATCGGCTTCACAATCGCGGATCATCCGCAGCAAGTTCCTCGACCAGGACAATCGGCACTTATCTTACCCGCAGTAATTGCGGTTTATGTCGAGTTTTCATAGATGGCGGCAGCAGCTTAAACCTTATGTATGCAGATACATTGAGAAAGATGAACATATCTGGCAAACACAAGCCCACCGACACACGTTTCCACGGGATCACACCAGAGAAGCCACTGGCAAGATCAATCTCGACGTTCAGTTTGGAACCCGAAAATTACAGATAGAGAATTTGGAGTTTGAAGTTGTAGATTTCCCGTCGCAATATCACGCTCTGTTAGGACGACCAGCGTATGCCAGGTTCATGGCAGTGCCACACTATACGTACCTATTGTGGAGGTTGCCTGGGCCCAAGGGACCTATCACAATCAAAGGAAGTTTCGCGTTATCGATAAATGCGACAAGGATTTTCATCGGTGTCGAAACTTTCGGATGCAAGCAGAATGCGCGCAAGGTTCACCGATTATGATGTGCTGCCAGAGGTAGGGAGATCTTCTAAGGAGCCAACTTTTAACACAACCAAGGATTCAAAAGAGGTACAGATCCACCCGACAGATCCAAAGAAAACGACATCCATCGCAGCAAACATGGATATCGCATAGGAAAGCGCGCTCGTCGAGTTCCTCCGTGAGCACTGGAAAATCTTCGCATGGTGTCCAGCTGACATGCCAGGAGTACCCAGGGAACGCCGAGCACCACCTCAATTTGGATCCTCTCGCAAGACCAGTCAAGCAACCTTTGCGGCGTTTTTCGGAACCTAGCCGCAAAGCCATGTTATCGGAAATAGATCGACTCAAAGATGCTGGTTTCATCAAAGAAATATCTATAGAAGCCACATGGGTAGCTAACCCAGATGGTACCGAAAAAACACACAATATTCCTTCGCATGTGCGTCGACTTCACGTGCCTCAATAAACATTGTCCCAAGGATCACTTTCCCTCCCAAGGATCGATCAAATCATCGATTCCACGGCAGATGCGAACGTCTTTCCTTTTTGGACGCATACTCTGGTTATAACCAGATCAGATTAAAAGAAGAAGATGAAGCCAAGACAACGTTCATAACACCTTACGGCTGTTTGCTACAAAACAATGCCCTTTGGTTTGAAAAACGCGGGAGCAACATATCGCGGATGATGCAGAAGTGCCTAGCAACACAGATTGGAAAAAATGTGCAAGTCTATATTGACGATGTCGTAATAACATCAAAAAGGGGTCGACTCTGATCGAAGATTTGAAGGAAACCTTCGACAACCTCGACAAGTTCTCAAGCTAAACCCGACAAAGTGCTCTTTTGGAGTTCCCTGCAGGAGAACTTCTCGGGTTCTTGTATCAGCAAGGGGATCAAGCCAACCCCGAAAAAATGGCCATCGTTACTATGAGAAAGCCAACAAAGTTAAAAAAGAAATACAGCTAACTGGGCGAGTCGAATGAGCAGATTCGTCGCCAGCTAGAGAAGGCATTACCGTTTTACGCATTGATCAAACAGGGGAAAAAATTTCAATGGAATGACGAAGCAGATAGGGCTTTCGAAACCTCAAGGACAATTCGACACCACCAATCCAGTGGCGCCTAAAGAAAAGAACCCCTCCTCTTATACATTGCAGCCACACCTCGGGTGGTCAGCACACGGCCTAGTAGTCGAAAGAGAAGAAGAAGGAAAGCTCCATGGAGTTCGGAGGCCGTATATTTCATCAAAGCTTTGCCCTCAAAACAATGGTCCGCAATATCGAAATCGCGTATGGAGTATTCACGATGAAGAAATTGCGACACTACTTTTCAAGCCCGATAATAGTGGTCAATGAAGCTCCCTTGTCAAACATATTGAACAACCCAGAAGCTACGGGTCGTGTCTCCCTTTGGGGAATAGAACTTTCCCCTCGGGACATCACGTATGAAAAAAGAAAGGCAATAAAATCGCAGATTCTACCAGACTTCATTGCAGAGTGGATGGAGCTACAAAACACGGCCCTCCGATTTATCGAGAACCTGGACCACGAACTTCGACGGGTCCAAACGATTGGAAGGTGCTGGAGCAGGCGTGATATTGGTATCACCTGAAGGCGATAAGTTGAAATATGTTTTGCGGATGACGTTCCCAAACGCGTCTAACAATGAAGCAGAATATGAAGCTCTCATACACGGGATGAAGATGGCGAAAGCTTGTGGTGCAACCCGATTGAAAATCTTCGGCGACTCACAATTGGTAGCACAGCAAGTTATGAACCAATGTGATGCAGTCAACGAAAGTATGATAGCATACAAAGAGGTGTACAATGAGCTGGAGAAATTATTTGATGGATGCGAGGTCAACCACATCAGCAGGATGAGTAACGATGAAGCCGATGTTCTTGCAAACATCGGGTCACAGTGTCTCGCGATTCCTCCAGGCGTGTTTTGGGAAGAGATAAGCGAGAGATCAACAAAGCCAGCGAAAACAAAGAAGGAGAAAAAAGAGAAATCCTCGAGTACCACCAACGACACAGTAGAAGAAGAAGAGGAGCAGGAGCTAGTCATGATGGTGCAAACTCCATGGATGCAGGCTTACATATCATACATCTTAAGGAAAACAATACCCGACGATCCGGTTGAAGCAAGGCGAATAATCAGAAGGTCAAAGCTTTCTGTGGTAAAGGGGAGTTGTACATGAAGCATTTCGGGCGTGCTACAGAGATGTGTTACACCCGAAGAAGGAAGAATCATCTGAAAGATGTGCACGAAGGAATATGCGGGCACCACGCGAGCAGCCGAGCTATTGCGGCTAAAGTTTTCAGAGCAGGATTTTATTGGTTAACAGCAATCGAGGACGCGAAGGAAATAGTGAGAACTTGCGACGCGTGCCAAAGGTTTGCCGCCAAACCTCACTCTCATGCAGCAGAACTTATGCCAATCACATTGTCTTGGCCCTTTGCTCAATGGGTCTCGACATGGTGGGAAAACTACACAAAGCTTCGCCAGGAGGTTATGAGTATATGCTTGTCGCTGTCGACAAATTTACAAAGTGGATAGAAGCAAATCCGATAAATTCACCGGACGGTGCGTCGGCGATTAAGTTCGTGAAAAGCATCGTCTTTAGATTTGGAGTCCCTCATAGCATTGTCACGACAACGGCATAATTTTGCGTCCAAGGAGTTCAAAGCATACTGCGCAGAAGTGGGCATCAAATTGAGTTTTGCGTCACATCCACAGACCAACGGCAAGTCGAGAAGCCAATGGCATCATCCGCAATGGTATCAAGAAGCGCTAGCTAGGACCATTGGAAAAATCTCGGCATACTTGGCCGGATGAGTGCCAAGTGTGTTGTGGAGTATCCGAACAACACCAAATACGGCGACGCAGGAAACGCCGTTTTTCTGGTCCATGGAGCCGAAGCAGTCCTGCCGATAGAAATAGAGCATGATTCTCCAAGAGTCACAGAATATGATGAAGAAACCTCGAGAACAGCTTTGGAGGACGACGTCGTCGATGCACTTGAAGAAGCTCGAGACGAAGTCCTGTCACGAGTCGCTAAATATCAACAGGACCTGAAGAATTACCACAGTCGACGATTGCGGCCAAGATCTTTTCAAGTTGGTGATTTAGTTTTGCGACTCAATCAAAAAAGTCATGAAAAACTCGAGTCACCATGGCTTGGACCCTACATCGTCACAGAAGTAATCGAAGGAGGAGCATACAGAATCAAGGACAAGAAGACGGGAAACGTGGAGCCAAATCCTTGGAACGTGGCGCAGCTCAGGCGTTTACGCTTAGATGTCTAAATATAGTCTCCTCTGTAAACATACAATGTACTGAAACGCCATGAGTTTTCGGACGCGCACTCTTTTCCTTTTTCGGGGCACCGTGGGGCCGGGAAAGTTTTAATGAGGCGGGCTCGCGGTGCTACAATATAATAAAAATAGTAAAGATATACTTCTTATTCGTCGACACACTCGGGGGCTCTACACCTTCAAGCCTCAAAATACGTACAAAACAGACAAACTCGACTTACCGAAATATTTCGCCTTGGTACAATAATACCTCGCCAAATACATAAATCGGAAGCTGGTAATGTTAAATATATTATACACGTCAAAAATATCATTGCTTTGGTCCAAGACCCTGGCAACAGAAATATAGAACTTCGACACCAAGATACTCGAGAGCCTGCAGTCCATCAAGGTGTCTTATTACAACAAAAGGAGAAATCTTTGAAAAGGAAAAATAGTACAAATTCTAGCCAAAAGGCTCGGGGGCTCCAACAATATAGAGCACTTTGCAATATACAACAAATTCTTTGACAAGGTTTTGCCATATGGAACAAATCAGTCAAAACCTAAAATACTATCTATTGACAAGCCTCTGTTGTCTTGTGCTCAGCGTAAGACCCCTTGACGAAGAATTCTGAGTCCATCCGAAGAAGCTCATCTATAATCGACTCGGCTACAGGAGACACCATTTCATTGATCGTGTCAATATCATTCTTCCGCCGTGATTTTTTTGCCATGCAATCAACGACAATCTTCGTCAGGTCTAATTTTGGATGACAAATATTTATCATAATCATGGCGAACCTTGCTCCAGCAGTCAATTGGGCTCGTACAAAATTATGAATACGAGGAGCATCTCTGAAGGTCTCTAGCAATTCAGGAAGAGTTGCAGGAACCTCATTCCGAGGAAACAAAGTCTTGAAAACAAGGGTCAATGTTGTCGTGCAAAAATTGAGAAATTCGCGCACTTGGCAAGCACGATCTTGGAACCTGACAATCTGCTGGGTTCGTTCAGGGGTGGCCCAAAATAAACAGCCATGGTTAAGGGAAAGATTGACAAGAAGATTCGTTCTCTCGTTCACTCTTCGATCTTCGGCGGCAGCATCAAGAACCGAGCCTATTAGGCAATGATACGTCTCCGACGTATCGATAATTTCTTATGTTCCATGCCACATTATTGATGATACCTACATGTTTTATGCACACTTTATGTCATATTCGTGCATTTTCTGGAACTAACCTATTAACAAGATGCGAAGTGCCAGTTCCTGTTTCTGCTGTTTTTTGTTTCAGAAATCCTAGTAACGAAATATTCTCGGAATCGGGACGAAATCAACGCCCAGGTTCCTATTTTTCCAACCATCCAGAACACCCGAGAGCCGCCGAGGGAAGCCCCTGGGGCCCACACCACACCGCGCGGCCAGAGGGGCCGCGCCGCCCTATGGTGTGGTGGCCCCTGGCCCCCTCCGAGGCTGCCCTTCCGCCTATATAAAGCCCCCGCATCGAAAACCCTTACGGAGAAGGCCACGGCACGCGAAACCTTCCGAGCCGCCGCCATCGCGAAGCCAAGATCTGGGGGACAGGAGTCTCTGTTCCGGCACCCCGCCGACGGGGAAGTGCCCCCGAAGGCTTCTCCATCGACACCGCCGCCATCTCCACCGCCATCTTCATCACCGTGCTGTCCCATGAGGAGAGTAGTTCTCCATCGAGGCTAAGGGCTGTACCGGAGCTATGTGGTTAATCTCTCTCCCATGTACTTCAATACAATGATCTCATGAGCTGCTTTACATGATTGAGATCCATATGATGAGCTTTGTATCGCTACTAGTTATGTGCTACTCATGTGATGTTATTAAAGTAGTCTATTCCTCCTGCATGGTGTAAAGGTGACTAGTGTGTGCACCGTGTGGTTCTTGTCGTAGGCTATGATCATGATCTCTTGTAGATTGTGGAGTTAATTGTCATTATGATAGTATTGATGTGATCTATTCCTCCTTTCATAGTGTAATGTGATGTGTGTGCGCTATGTTAGTTCTTGGTTTATTTTGAAATGATCTATTATGCTCTAAGGTTATTTAAATATGAACAGTGAATTGTGGAGCTTGTTAACTCCGACATTGAGGGTTCGTAATCCTACGCAATGTGTTCATCATCCAACAAAAGAGTGTATGTAGCACATATGAGAAAGAGTTATTTATTATGCGATCAATGTTGAGAGTGTCCACTAGTGAAAGTGTAATCCCTAGGCCTTGTTCCTAAATATCGCTATCGCCGCTTGTTTACCGTTTACATCGAGTTACTACTGCACATTACCGCTTGTTTACTTCGCAATATTACTACCATCAATCACACCAGCAAGCTATTTTCTGGCAGCCGTACTACATATTCATTCATACCACTTGTATTTCACTATCTCTTCGCGAACTAGTACACCTATTAGGTGTGGGGACACAAGAGACTTCTTGCTTTGTGGTTGCAGGGTTGCATGAGAGGGATATCTTTGACCTCTTCCTCCCCGAGTTCGATAAACCTGGGTAATCCACTTAAGGGAAACTTGCAGCTGTTCTACAAACCTCTGCTCTTGGAGGCCCAACACTGTCTACAAGAATAGAAGCACCGTAGACATCAAGCAACAAGGCAAGAAACTTGGAAGAAGGCACAACAAATAAAGAGGAGGCATCAAAGGTTGAGATACATACCTAACATATCCGTGCTAGCTTCCAACATTAGCTCGAGCATGCTATTTTCTCGGGTAGTAGCTCCTTTTGCTTCCAATACAGCAGCATCCTTGGCAACCATAGCCTCTTCAGCTCGTTGAAGAGCAAGTTGTTCTTGTTCAGACGCTTTTCGAGATTGTTCCATCATTGCCAGAGTTTGTTTCTTCATGGATTGAAGCTGTTGTCGAAGTTCTTGTAAATCTTCCGACAAAGTTTTGCTTGAAGAACCTTCAAGGAGATTATCATCGGTTTTTACTTTCTTCGAGAAGGAAGACGCAGGCGCAGCATCGGGAGAGCAAGGATTGGTTGAATAATTATCAAATATTAACTGGAAAAGAAAATCCCCGAATCAATGATAGTACCAAGAGGAATTTCATTGCTTTCTAGAAAGTTTACATGGTCATTACAAAAGAAGTTCTCCAAAGGGACTAACAGGGTAATTGTCGCCAAGGCTAGAATGGCGACAACAGCAAAAGAAATAAAGAAAGCAAAATATAGAAAAGGCAAAGGCATTCAATTAGACCTCCGGCCTTGACGAGCTAGGAGTTGAAGATGGTTTGATCTAGATAGGCCAGGATTTTCTTCGTATTCAGCTTTGCCGCCTTGATTAATGATCGCCATTTTGCTTGCTCTATCTGCTCCGTGTTGCCCACTTTCGCCCAGTCAATGGTCTGTTGACTATCAGCAACCAAGGCAACAGTGCTTTCAACGGCAATCTTCATGTTTCATGGCGCATCTTCAGCCCAAGATCTCTGGAGGGTTAAAGCACTTGGCAAGAGCAAGGAAAGTTGCGGTTCCTCTTTCTTCGGGAAGAAGTAGGGGAAAAGCCGCGACAGCCCTGCCTGGCTTCATCAATGCTCACGCGCTTCCGTCCCATGAAATTCAAGGAACGAAACGGCGGCCAAGAAGAGGATCATTGTCGGGATCTTCAAGTTCAAATTCTTGAGAGGTCTTATCTGTCAAAATAAAGAAATATCCGATAAGCAAATGAGTGCAGAAAAGAAAAGTCCAAAGGATATGAAGTGGTTCAGATACTTACTGACAAAGCGACGATTTTGCGTCCTTAGACGTTTAGTGATCGCTTCTTCACGAGCGATTTGTGCAGTTATGTGATCGCTCAACGTCTCGGCATCGTGCAGACGTTCCGAAGATCTTCGACACCAGCAAGATCGACTTGGCTTTGTCACCTTCTTGCCTAGCTTCAACGGCATCTGACTCGGCCTTCTTACGAGCCTCTTCACTTTGCTCTAATTTTTGAGCAAGTGTATCGGCACGCTCGTTGACCTCCGCCAGTTTTTCTGTCAAGAAAGTTAAAAACGTCGACAACAAGGGAGCAAGAAAATAGAAGCAAAAAAGAAGCAACAAAGCATTACCTTCAGTTTTGCTGGCGTAATCACGGTACCCAATGAATTGAGCACCAATGCGAAGAAGCTCTTTGATCGTAGGCTATCAAGGAAGGACAGAGAAAAGAAATGTCGGTATGGGAAAAATGGCACGAGAAGCAAATGGATAAAATATAGACAATAAGCAAATTACGAACTTACATCATTCAAGAGAGGGTTAGAGGAGCTACTCAATTGAAGAGTAGGCTCCGGAATTGTTTCAACCCTCCCTTTTTGGTGAAGGGACAAGGGGGCTTGAAGGAGGAGTAGAAGCGCAACGTTTTGTTGAGGAGGCGGTTTCTTCTCTTTCAACTGGTGTCTCGAGGCGACTAGAGTATGTGACGTGCTCTTCGAGCCGCCACATTGGCTGGTACTATTTCCTCATCATCACTACGAATTAAATGTCGGCAAATATAAAAAGCAATATAGACAAAAATCTTCGAGTAAAAAAAAAGAGCAAGAAAAAAGGGACTTACGAACCGATGAGGGTCTCGAGATATGGATCATAAGCTGCCTTCTGAGAAGGAACAGCTTCTTCGGGCTTGGAGGTGCCGGAATCTTCGGCATCATTCCTTCCTTGTTCTTTGGAGAAACAGCAGGAGGAGGAGATTGTGCCGACGCAGTGGTTTCGAGGCACCCTCCTTTTCAGACGATCCCGCATTTTCGAGAATCGCGGTTCAGTCACAAACGAGGGGGCATCTTGGTTATCATCGGCAATGACCGCCCTTTCTTCGACTTCTCCACCTTCAGGAAGGGGAGGAAGCGAAACAAGATTTGGATGATCCTGTATAAAAATAGGGAAAGATGTCAAAAAAGAAGCAACAATAAAAATAGCACGGCAATGACAAATATAGCGACAATGTTTACCTTAGGAAGTGCATTGGTGGCGCTGTATGGTTTTACACGACAAGAGGAAGGAATGGAATCTTTCTTGTTGAGAGATGAGATTTTTCGGACAAGCCTGTCCAAATCCTTGGCTTCTAGATTTGTCGATAAACGATCTGTATCTTCATCGCCAGCATAATTCCAGAGAGGGTTTTTGCGGGCCTGAAGAGGCTGCACTCTGGCTCTAAGAAAATACGCTGTAATTTGGATACCAGATAGCTTCTTTGCGAGTATCTCGCAACTCATGGATGCGAGTCATCAATGCCTCGTCAAGCTTTTTCCTCTTCGGTAGCCTCCGTGATCCCAAGAACGCGGCGAAGGATTTTTTCGGCGCCATCGAAAGGAGGGTATTGTCTTCAGCGCATCCATGGTTTTCTTCCGAATATACAACCACTTCTTGCGCCATCCTTGAACGGAGTCAGGGAGTTTGACGTCGAAGTAATTGACCAGGAGCGAACGGAAATAACAACGCCGCCTATATTATAGGCGATATTGGAAGAGCCATTATGGCGACAGAAGAAAATGCGCTCATAATGCCCAGTTAGGCTGGACACTCAAGGCCTCGCAGAGGGTGATGAAGATGGAAATATGAAGGATTGAGTTGGGCGGGAGGTGGTGAAGTTGGAGACCGTAAACAAAAAGCAATCCTCGAAGAAAAGGATGAATGGGGGCTGAAAGACCGCGGGATGAGATGATCAACAAAACTTACCCGATACCCCATTGGAGGGTCGGGTAGCTTTCTTCGGAAGCACACCGCTTGGTTCCTTGCTAATCCCCAGCTTCTTCAAGAGATTCATGTCCTGTTCGTGATCTTGACCTTTCCCACCCGCGGTTCCTAGATCCGCGGCGCCCATTGACGATTCTGGCGTGGTGCCCGGTCAAGCCGACGCGGTGGCATCAACAATGGCGGAGGAATGCAGCTCGAAGAGATGAGCTCTAAGAGTTGCGCAGGAGGAAGTTTTGCAGAAAGTAGGGGAACGGCGAGCGGAAGTGCTCGAGGTAGAAGAAGGAGATCCTATATAGAGGTCCGGTGAAGCGGCGGACCGTTGGATGGAAAAGAAGGGTGGTAGATGATAACCACGTGGAGACGAGGGTAAAACAATATTTTAACATTGAGAAGTTACGGTACGTGCGCCAGAAAAAGAGGACGTGTGTCCCCCACTAAAACAACGTGTCAAGATAATGGTGACTTAGGACCCACAAGGCAGTGAAAGAAGCGGTCATTGCATATTTCCAAAACAGAAATCGTGGCTATCATCAGCAACGACATCATCAATGTAAAAGAAAAGCTCGACTATGAAGTTTGGAAAGATTATCGACAACGCAAGATTATTTCGGGAGCCTTTGATCAAATACAAGTTTTTGCCCAAACGCTCGGGGGCTACTCTGGAAAGAGAAAATTTTAGTATGACAAGATAGAATTGAAGAGAACCTATGACCAAATGCAAGCACTTGTTCATAGCCTCTGGGTTACTCCATCGGGAGCGCTGGTCGCGCACCCGATAAATATAAAAATATCGAGAAGGATTATAAATATAGCGGCAAAAGATATAATCTGGGAGCCTACACCCACACAAGTCCTTGGCTGTAGCCTGGTTACTCCCATCGGAAGCACGTGTCCGATGAATTTTCATTAAAAGAAAAGAAGTAGGAGTGAGTATATTTCGAGTTACACAGATAACTCTACATATACTCCCATCGGGAGAGCGAAATAAGTCATCAAATATGACTGATAAAATGTGCTATTCCAACAGTTAAAAGCACTCGACAAAATATTCTCAGAGCGCTAAAAGTCGTGAATAAATCTCGAATGCCGCAAAACTTTGCGAAGGTAAGACCCCAGATCCGATCGAGCGGCGTGGCACCGTCTCTCACGACGGATTGCTACTATTTTCCGTATCAACAGATACGAAGAAAAATCCTAACGGACGCGTTAGGTACCCGATAAAATATAACTGGGACTCGGCAGAATGGTAAGACCTTAAGCGGCACCCGTCGAAGTTTACACCAGTATCCAGATCATGTGGGACGTGATCTTGAAGTAGGTTTTGCGGATTGCCACCAAGCGCTAACTAGTACCCGATCCGTCGATGAACTAGCCCCAACTACCGTTATCCCTGTACAAAATAGTGTTTACATATCGAAAGATTATGTAATATAAATTGGAGATTTTCCCGATTCTTCGATTCAAGAAAATCTCGGGGTATCGACATAGGCATCCCCAATGGGCTCACAAAGATGGTACCCGGGATTTACTAAAGGCCTGGACTCTTAATAAGAAGACTTGGAAGCCCATTTAGTGTTAAGGAAAGATAGTTTGTATTAGGAAAGATAGAGATTTGTAATCTTACGGGTTGGGTACGAAACCCTCCCGAACTCGTAACTTGTGTATTACGAAACCCTCGGCTCCGCCTCCTATATAAGGGAGTCGAGGGACAAAGAAAGGATCGAATCCCGTCAACATAACCCTAGTTTTCATAATCAGCGAGTACTTTTCGCTGAACCTTCGAGATCTACTTGCCTCTACTTAGCAAAACCCTAGTCTACAATCGTAGGCATTGACAAATTAATCCTTTGTCACCGAGGGCAGGCTGGTTGTTTCACATCCACTCTTGGGCGCAGCCTCTCATGCGTGGAAATGTACATGGTCGTCAACATGTCCTCACAACTTCCGTTGGCGAATGTCACCCATGACTCCATGTAGGTCCAATATGAAGATGAATTGGAGCGTGTCGAGCCACACCGTCTTCTTCTTGTTTAGGATGGGGAGAGGAGGCTGACCAACAAAGGCGTACAACCAATGAGAGAGACATAGAGGGAGGGAGAAGGAGATATGATCTATGGATATGGGCAATTACTGCTAAATCATAATGAATCTAATAGGGCTACGTGAAATGCCAATTTTGACGAACTTGCTAAGGAAGGAGTCGTGGTGGCGGACTCGCGGAGGAAGCCGCCCTCTACTCATATGTTGTTAAGATGGGTATTTTGTTTGGAATTAAGGAATGAATTTACCATGTTGTCCTTAGAGCTCATTACCCCCCTTGGTTGTTGAGGATAATTCAGGCGGTACATGTTGTGGTCGAACATGTACCACTAGTACCGAGCCGTTGGATGCACTTGCAAGTTGCAATGAACCTCTGGCAAAGTTTTTAAGTAACACGAGAGTTACCCCTTCATAAAGTTCAGGTTATCCAACACAAATTTCAACTTTTGTAAACAACTTTTTTCCCTACTTGTTGAGCATAAATCACGACAATGGAACAAAAAAAACCAAAGTGGCTTATACATCTAGTAGCATTTTACGGTGTATTTGATCTTTTAAGATCTTGAAGCACCTTTGGTGGTGATACCAAAGTTAGAAATACCGGTCCCGAGCGCAACTATTATTGGAGCATTTCCACGAAAACAACAGGAGGAGAGAAGTCAAGTCAAAAGCCACTCAAAAAAAAGAAGAAGAAAGAAAAAAAAAAAAAAAAAAAAAAAAACTGAAGGGAAATCAGGGTTCAGCTGTGTTATCCATAGGCCCATTCCGGATGCAGCCCAGCCCAAGGGCCCACAATACCAGAAAGAAGGTCCCAACTTCACAAGCAAGAGCGGTAAGGCGTGAGAAGCGGATTGGCCGAGCCGCTTGCCGTGGCATCTCCGTCTCCCTCCCCTCCGTCGCGGCCGGCCGCGCGCCACCGTCTCCGCCACCACCCACAGCCCCGATTCCGGGCTACCCATCCTCCCATAGCACCACCATCCCCTCCTCCTCGACACACGCCCAACTCCGCGGCCTATCGTCCCGGCGACCGCCAATTCCTCCCCCCATTTGCTCCGGAAGCTACCCGAGATGCACCATGCGATGCGGCTGCGTTGCCTCCTCCAGCATCCGCCGCTCTGGTGCAAGTGCAGCTCCCTAGGAATCTCCACGAGCGGAGGCGGTTGCTTCGTCCGCAGGTTCAGCGCGGTCGGTGCGCCCAGGCCGTGCGATGCGGGGCGGCGGCTCTGCCGGTTCTACGGCTCCAAGGGCGGCGTAGGGAGCGCCGAGGCCAGAGGCGGCGGGCCAGCGGAGGCTGCGGCGGGTAGCAGCGGCCGGTGCATCGAGCAGGAGCACGCGCGCCTCGGGGAGAGGGACCAGCAGGAGTGGCTCAGCGGCGAGAGGTTCCTCAGCGACTGCAAGCGGCGGGAGTCGCCGTTCCTCACCCGGCGGGAGAGGTTCCGCATCGAGTTCCTGCGCCGCGTCGTGCCGTGGGAGAAGGGGAACCTCACGTGGCAGAATTTCCCCTACTACGTCAAGTGAGCCGCCGCCGCCGCGCACTCCATCTGTTCGATGTTTTGTTTGAACCAAGCTAACATGAGTGTGGTAACGACGAGATTAATGTATTTTTTTTTGTGCTTTGGATTGCAAGTGAGAATGCAAGACAGCTGCTGAGGGAGTGCACCGCGTCCCACCTGCGGCACAAGGGCATCACATCTGAATATGGCTCTCGGCTACCATCCTCTGGAGGAAGGATACTGCTCCAGAGCTTGCCAGGTATTAATCGACAAAGAGGAACATGCTTAGAGGTATAAATGCTCCGGTTCTGATATTTGTTCAATGTAGGAACTGAGCTCTACAGAGAGAGATTGGTAAGAGCTCTTGCACATGAGTTGCGGGTGCCACTATTGGTTCTGGACAGCAGTGTTCTAGCTCCATATGTAAGATGCTGAACCCTTACATACAGAATGTAAATCGGTAGCTGCAAACCTAATAAATCCTAACTTGTTAGGATTTTGGGGAAGATTATTCAGAAAGCGAGGAAGAAGATGAGCATGGCGAGTCGGAGGACGAAGGTTCAGAGTCTGAGATGGAAGATGAAGGCGATGAAGATTGGACAAGCAGCAATGAAGCTAAATCGGGGGAAAGTGACGACGAGGATGCTCTGAAATCCGTGGAAGAACTCAAAAAATCTGTTGATGACCTCAAGAAGTTGGTCCCTTGTACTCTTGAGGAATTTGCCAAGGTGATATATTATATTGAGATGTTTGACTGTACCGAGCAATAAATGCTTGCTTCCATGTAGGTTTCATGATTCGTTGTTCAAAGAAAATATCTTGTACACTTTGTATCTTGTTCCTTTTAATGTCCGCAAAGAAGACAACATCTAACTATAGGCAGTCTCGAGGAAAGCAAGAGTGTTATCCTAACTAAAATACCATTGGTCATTAATAGAACTTCATGCAAACACATGTTTCAAAAATCTGCTGTTAATTTTGGATTGATGCTTGAACTTTAATCAACCTGAATTTGCTATCTTACTTTGCCTTTCAGAAGCATCAAACTATGATAAGAAATTAGTTGTACTCTCTAGTATGTTCCCTCAATGTTGCTTTGTTATTTTTACATCTGTTTGTAGTTCATAATGATTTTTCATTTGCTTGTTCTTCTAGAGAGTCGTTGGTGAAGAGGAAGGTACGTCATCAGAATCCTCTGAAACTGCCCAGTCATCAGAAGAAGAGAAAAGACCTTTCCAAAGGGGTAATGTGATCTTTTATTTTATCTTGATCTTTTCTCTGGTATGCTGACACTAAATCAAATTAAAATTTATTTCTGGACTATCATCTAGGACCATAGAAATGTTTTCTAAATTTGGTCAGTTACATTACATGTAAATATGGGTGGTATCTTTTATCTCCGTTATGCTGACACTAAATAAGATTAAACATTTTCCCCGAATTACCTGATAAGGACAAACCTAGTGGATTAATTAGGAATATGCATACTGTCTGAGGTTCTGATGATCTATGACTAAACATCTTGTTTGCTCTCTTAATGCCCATGGTTCTTATGATTTCTGCAGTTCTACGGAGTTAGATTAGGACTTTTAGGTGGAATGCCTGTTAATTTTATCAAGTCCGAGTCCCAGGCCTCAGCTGCATTCTGCTGATATTTCTGTGTGCTAACATGAGCTCAAGATTGGCCATTTTATGCACATATATAAAAAAGAAGCTGCAGCCTCCTTTAGCCTATACCGCTGCATGATGGCCTGATAACAAATTTGAGACGGACCACTTTATTGACTCCATTGTGCATGTAGCTGCACCAACTCTGGAATTCAATGTACTTCAGTAAAGGAACCACTCTGAAGTCAAATTAGAAATATATGCTGCATTGTAATAACTCTGATATTGTGACGCAGAAGTTTCAGCTGAATGTTGTTCCTTTTTCATACTTATTTTCAGGAGATAAAGTCAAGTATGTTGGTTCCTCAGCAGTTGTTGAAGCAGATCAGAGGTGATTGTTGGATACTGATTCTCTTCCGCTCAATTTGCTTTTCATGATAATGTTCCATGCTCATTGGTTAGCGCCATGATTTCACCCTTTTATCTCCGTTCTCTTATTTTGAAGTCCTAACAAATAGCAGGATGTTCCTCTTTAGAGATATACATGGTTAAATCAAATGTAGACAGTTAGGCACCATATGTGAGCCTTCCATATGCCTATCAAGTTACAATATTATACATTACGTGATTTGTTTATTCGAGAAAACGCAGAACTTTTGTGTTTCATTTCATGAAGTGGTAGAATTTTGAGTTGCGATCTTCCTAGGAGGCATGGGATAACATATTGGAGAAACACTAGTGAATGTCCCAGGTCGTTGACAGGACTACCAGTAGGTCAGTGGCGCTGGCTCTAGCCCATAGCGCTGCCTCGTATGTGATCCTCGCAACAAGGGTGCTAAACTGCTAACCAAAGGGCGGGCTGTGTTGAAGATAGTCATTGCGGTACTTCCGGATCATCCATGGTGTGAGGAGAGTCGCGGAGGCGAATCCCTGTGTGGTGTAAACATTATGTGATTTGTGTGCATGTGCATAATTATGTGTGTGTTTCTGTGCGGGTGATGGTGGGGGAAGCACACATGTGCATCTACTCATGTTTTGTATGCCTCCATGTGTGGTGTACACAAGCACATGATGGGCTGGCTTGGGTTTATTATTTTGGGAGTGGATGGATTTGTGTAAGCAATAGGCCATCTACACGTATGTTAGCATAACAGTATTATCGTCCAGTACTATATTCGTGAAATTAGAAAATATAGTTATCCAGGTTTCAGGAGTCCGTGTTGTCTGTTATTATACTGGATGCCAAAAATTACTCCAGTTTTTATTTTTCTATGATGGTTTCCTTCTGAATTGAGCTTCATCACATTACCACTGATATGTACCATATATGCATACACAGGATTATTTTGGGGAAATTACCTACTCAAGATGGCTCGAGAAATGCCTATACTTTTATTAGTGGCAGGTGGGTGGGTATACCTTTCTCTCGTGGAACAGGATAAAATGATTTTGGTTTTTGCTAGTCATGAGACCCCAAGGCAACATATATTATGAATTTTGCTGTTTCGTTTTTCTTGTTATTATTGTTGTAATCCATTCACGTTAAGTGTGCTGTGATTTTTGTCTTGTAGTTACTTAGTCATATTGGTACTCTTTCTGTCTTCACTGTCCTATTTTTCTAGAATAGGCCAGTTAGGGTTCTTCACCTTAAGCATTTCTTACCATATATCCCTAAATATACATAAATGGAATCTGCATTTTCTATTACTGCTATGTCTGTACACATGTTTCTCCCAAATTATGAGTAAGAGTAACCCTTCTAACTTTACATATTACAGGACTTTATCAAATGGGCAGCGTGGAGAGGTATATGAGACCAACGGGGATCAAGTAGCTGTCATATTTGAACCTCCTGCACAAAAGCCCCATGATGGTGACGAAACTAGCAAGGAGGAAGATGCAAACAGCCCATCTATTTACTGGGTTGATGGTACACCCCTACTCCGTTTCACCAACAGTCTGATATGATTATTCCAGGCACCTTTATCTAACATTCTCTTACTTTAGCTCAAGATATTGCGCATGACCATGATATTGAGTCAGAAGATTGGCATATAGCAATTGAAGCACTTTGTGAGGTGATTCGTCAAAATATTTTTTGCCACATATATGTTTTCTTTCACTATCAGAAACTTTCATTTTGCGCGTATGAGACCTAGCCCTTAATTAGAATGTTGCACTCTAATGTTGACATTTGTTTCCAGTCTCATTTGATAAATTTACCTGCCCACTTGTGATTTTTTTTAACAGGTTCTTCCATCGCTAGAACCAGTCATTGTCTACTTTCCAGACAGCTCCCAGTGGTTATCTAGAGCAGTTCCAAAATCAAATCGCAGGGAGTTTCTTCAAAGGGTAGAAGAAATGTTTGACCAACTCACTGGACCAGTAGTAATGATATGTGGGCAGAACATACTGGCAGCAGTACCCAAGGACAAAGACAAGGAACCAGTAAGCTTTAGAATTCTTGTCACTTAACTTTAACTGATAAAACATTTTCTGTACTCATTTCTGGTCTGGACACATACAGCCGACACTGATGTTTCAGAATCTCTCTCGCCTGTCTTCACTGGTAATTTATCGATATTTTAGTATTCGTACATGCTTATTTTCTCTTAGCTTTTCTTCGAATAGAAAAATAACCTCTTCTCTCATTCAGCTTTTTATGCCCTTGTTCAGTATACACTCCCTTTATTAAAAGGCACAAGCTCGTAATATTGTTTCCTTCCTGCATCGCATTACACAATTTCCTATAAACATGTTTGTTTTTTATAGATAATTCTATACCGAATGTTAACTGTATTTTAATGTAGTGCAAGCAATCACAAAATAACTTATTTATTTGATGATTGATGAAATCATCTAGCATTCTGTAGAGCGTGAGTAGAGAACATGGGTAATTACATGACTGCACATAGTTTATGCTAGTCTGTAGACATGTTTGCTTTGCCAAAGATTACAACTGTGGTAGGTACTAAAATGGAGACTACTTGCTAGCTTGTTATGGAACATAATTTGCTGTACCAGAGCACAGTAGAAAATAGGCATATGTTTATTAGCCTTGTTTTGCTTTTTGGTTTATACTGTCCAAAAATCACTCTTCATATTTAACGTTATATATGTAATGTTGTGCTCTTCTATTTGAAGATTGGTACACTGATTAAAATTCTGTAACCAGCCATCATCACTGAAGCGGTTAGTAGGGGGGCTGAAGGGACAAAAAGATTCAAGATCCAGTGACATATCAAAGCTCTTCACAAATAGTCTTATTGTTCCTCTTCCAGAGGTAAGATTTGTCTACTAATTCAAATCAATCTACAAAGTTTTGTGCTGCAACAATTTGAGCGTGACTTCCTGCCCTACATAAACATTTGATAATGCCATTACTGTGTTTTTAGTTCAAATCTATGGCCTGCAGTGCCTAGATCATCAAGTGCCCTTCAGCTTGGGGGGAGCTCCTGACTTTTGTATCTTGTTTATTTATCTACAGGAAGGCGAGCAACTACGAGTTTTCAATAACCAGATCGAAGAGGATAGGAAAATTATTATTTCAAGGCATAACCTTGTTGAATTACATAAGGTTTGAATGCATGGCTTGTGTTCCTATTTAATTTCCTGCATATGGCTTCCTGCATGTGCCATTTGTAAATCACGATTCATTGATGCAGGTGCTTGAAGAGAATGAACTATCATGTGTGGAGCTTATGCATGTGAAGTCTGATGGAGTCGTTTTGACAAAGCAAAGTATGTCTGCTAACATGCTTTCCCTCATGCAAGCTGTATTTTTGTGCAACTGTTTTGACCAAAAACCATAGTCCATGACAGTAAGATTGTATTCACAAAAGCTATCCAAGTCACATAAAAAACTTAAGTACAATAAAATCATATCACGGAGCAAATTCAAGCCTTTAATGGAGCCTTGGAGCCTGCAAAAGGAGGTCATTCTTAACTAGGATTTACTAGGAGGTAGTATTTTCGCGCAATGATACCAGATGATGCATTTTACCATCCTAGACGCCACCGTCTTATAATTTAAAAAAGAATATTCTTGTAAAAGTTCATTGGAGTGCCTGCCAACCAATTGATGCTTTTATGTTGGTTTAGTGTTATGAGGAATCTTTTTATGACTTGTTCATGTGATCTACTGTTGCCGTTTAAGTGCAACTGTCAGTGCCACAACCCTAGCTCTTGACGACTTGAAGAAACTGAAATCATGTTATGTGCACTGATATAGGCTTCGGTACCTGGTTTTTAAGGCGTCACCTTAATACCTTATGGATGCTTAGGCCGCAAGGCACCCTGGTAGCGCCTTAACATTTTTTCTGGCATGGGTGCTTAGGCGTCAAGGCAGGGAATGATTGCTTTACCGCCTTAAAAACCTTGCTTCTGTAATATCAGAATAAATAGTATAAAATATTATTTAAATAGGAAGGACATAAGATTGATAGAGCTCGGATTAGTATCCTTTCAGTTACATGCTTAGGGTTCAAGTAAGTCCTTGGATGCAAGGGGCAACATGTATATCAATTGTCAATCATACAATGATGAAAATTTAATCATCTATTATCCCCCATCCCTTTCTACTCTCCCATCCCCTATTACATACTACCAGGTCACCTTGTTTCTTCCAAATTAATTATTGTTTACCTAGTGGTAGTATCTGGCTTGTGGTTGGTTTACCAGTATTGCCATCCTGATACCGCAGAAATCTTGTCGTAGGGAATTCTTTTCGCTGGAAATAAATGTTTCTGCAAAAATAATGTAAAGATTGATTAAGTGGTGATTCCATGGAAGCTGTTGATAGGTCATTATGAGCCGTTTTCTATCCAATAAACTAGATAGTTTGCTTCCTTTGGTAGACCATGTTTGGATTTTTAGTAACTGGCTATGGCTGGCTGGTTACAGATGGAAACACCTTATCGTTTTGAATTAACCTATGCTGTAATTCAGTTGAATCCTCTTAATCCCCCCACCCCTCCCCGCAAGCTGAGCACTCAACGGGTGTATTACGTGTTGCAGAAGCTGCAAAGGTTATTGGGTGGGCTAGAAGTCATTATCTGTCATCAACAGTTCTTCCCGCTATTGAGGGTGACAGATTAATCATTCCACGCGAGAGGTACTTAACTTTAAATTCAATGCCAGTTATGTATTTGATCGATTTATTTTTGCTGGCACTTTACTATTATCGTTTGCAATTTTGTGAAGCCTTGAAGTAGCCATCGAGAGGCTGAAGGAACAGGTCATTAAATCTAAGAATCTCTCTCAAAATCTGAAGGTATTCAGCTTATTTATATGATAAAGTCAACTCCCCACCTTTCTTATCTGCTAGGGCCACCTTAGTTGCTAGCTACTGTTCTTTTCATAACTCACAAGTTCCATATCTTCAGAATTTGACGAAAGATGAGTATGAACGCAATTTCATATCTTCTGTTGTACCTCCTGATGAAATTGGAGTGAAATTCGATGATATTGGTGCGCTTGAGGATGTCAAGAGGACACTGGATGAGCTTGTTGCTCTTCCAATGAGGAGACCAGAGCTTTTCTCTCACGGCAATTTATTAAGGGTATAGCTTGCTTTACTAGACTTATCATGACCGCTTAACCTTTTCTGTTGACATTCCATGGGACCCTAGATATTGTATTTAGGTCATTGTTGTTTCTAGAGAGGAGTTACTTAATAGTATTGTAAAATGGGAGGGGCCAATAAGGCAATAACTTATTGCAGAATACAAATATGTACCTCTGAGAAATTGTCTTAGTGCTGCCCTTCCAAAAAGTTGTCTCTTATTTGATTTAGCATTGAGTTCATCATGTGTAGTTAGTTCTCACATGATGTACCGCTGAACAAATCTTCCTCTGATTACTTAGTAGAGAATAATGAGATGACGAAACGATTCTAGTAAACCAGTATCACGATGACCAACAAGCATAAACACGGTTTACCTGGTTGCATATTTCTATATGCTCATATCCTTTAGCTAGTTGATTCATACCAAAAAGTTGAATCTATTCCTAATCTCTTAAATTCCTGCTAAACTCTGTGGAGCTTTACCTGGTTGCATACATCTATAGGAGCATATCGTTTTACCTAGTTGATCTGTACCAAAAGTTGAGCCTATTCTTGTTCTCTTTAACTCCTGCGGAGCATTGAATTATCTTCACATTATCATGCATGATTACATGTGTATTCACCTATTGTATTTACTATTTAAGCCAGTGTTTATGGAAGTTGCTATTCAAGGTGGCTATGCTAGTTGTTACCATATTATCATGCATAATTAGCTATGGCTGTGAAACAGAAATTGCTATCACATTATCATGCATAATTATCTACGGCTAAGCTAGTTGCTATTCAGTGTTTAATTCATCATGAAAGCATGGTGAATTTCATGAACACCATCAGATTACTTTTTCTTCTGAAGTTAAATATTTAAACCAAATGTTCAAATTCTGCAACTGGGTTCTTAGAAAAATTATTAGTTGGTTGAGTTTAATGAACATTGAATAAAATTTTGCACGTCCTCGTTTCGTGTACTTCCTCAAATTCATATTCGTTGTAACTAATATAGATGTATCTAGACATATTTTAATTCTAGATACATCCATACTAGTGTCAAGTAATATGAATCGGAGGAAGTAGCTTTTTTATATCCATCGTATCGGAAATTCCTGATACCTGAATTGTCTTAGCTGAATTTTCTCTTATGCCTGGACCTTTTTCAGCCCTGCAAAGGTGTTTTGCTTTTCGGGCCTCCTGGCACAGGAAAAACACTTTTGGCAAAGGCACTCGCAACAGAAGCTGGGGCAAATTTTATCAGCATAACTGGTTCTTCGCTGACGTCAAAGGTAATGAGATCGACTTGTTTCCATTTCTTTCATATTATTGCAGGAAATATCTAATAGATAATCTGCATTTTATGCTAGTGGTTAATTACAAACACCTTACGTGAAGTTTGAACCAATTCCAATCTGGACTCTTTCCTTCTATGCGGCCATATATTGGGTTAACTGTTGACATAGTTACTTCATGCAAGTGAACATAATGGACGCTTAACTTCATTTAAGAAGCAGGCAGATTTGAGAATTGATACCCGTACTAATAGCAAGTCAAAGGATAACTATAATAGTTTCTACTTGCTACAAGCAAGTCAATAATTTTAGATTTTTTGAAAACCAGGTCAAAGGTCAGTAGTAGAAAGCGAACTTTTCTTGTTATTTTTTTCTTACAAACTATGCTAGTTAACTTTGCCGAGGCATTTCTTTTATACTGCTTGTTAAGGATGTATCATGTTCTTGTACATGAAATGAGGGAAGCTACTGATTGGAGGGTACATGAAATTTCTGTTTGTGAATCTGGACCATGCCGAAGGGATCCCACGTTAGTTCATTTACTTTCTAGTGTGGTTGGAGCATAGGATGATGTAGGTTGAGAGCACATCTTGTGTTTGATGGAGCGCATGATATGAATAAATTCATGATAGGTGGATGGACTCGTGATAATGTTATTTTGTTCCGTTTCCCTAAGGCCTTGTTTGGCCCGCGAGTTTTGACTGGTTTATCCGTGTACTCCAAGCGTAATTAAATAAGTGCCCATAAATTCGCAATAGAGCTGTTTGACTGAAGAGTGTTGAATCGAGTAATACCGAGTTTTAGGTCGCGTTTGGTAGCCTGCATGGATTTCCTGCACCACTACGCCAGTGAGATGGGCCTCCCTGCGCGTCGCGAACGGGCCATCCCTGCGCGTCGCGAACGGGCCATGGGCCATGAAACACGGGTCGTTTGGTAGCCTCAACGGCCTTTTTCTGAGCCGGAGAGGGAAGCCAGGCCCCATTGTTTGGTGCCTGCACAGACTACTTTCTTCCCTGCTCGTGCAGCCCACACCCTGTTTGGTTGCAGATAGGAGCGTGCTGTGGTAACCCCTCCCTTAGAGTGGTGATGTTACCCAGCACTGCTAACTGAATTACAATACACAACAGATTCAGTTCATCACAAAATGTGCTGGTAATACACACCAGGTTCTATCACACGAGGGGTTAGTATATACCACCTCGAACAAGTTCATCATTACAGACCGGGGATCAGTTTTAAGCAAGTCCTAGCTAATGGAGGGATACGAGACCACCTCCCAAAATGAGCAGATCATGACCAAGGATGCAGAAGCACTAAGCAGAAATTGGTTGCGAAGCCAGGTCCTTAGCCAGCTCCTCTCCGGTGGTTGCAGCTTACGGTACTGGGCATACTCTTCTTCGTTGTCTCCAATGAAGTCGATAGCCCTGATCATCAACTTAGGTTGGTACAGCTGCGCCCTGCTGACAAACCGGGGCGTGAAGATCGTCCTCATCTGAGCATAGTTCGTTATCGAGGTCCCGACGTACTGATGATGCCTCGGGTTGCGCTGCAATCCACAAGGAACATTAGTGACGACATTCACATATACAAATCTATGAAGGAACTCAATGAGGCTTACTACCTGAATGTACTCGTCCGCCGTATCTTCATCAGCAGCATAGAAGCAGCAACCATCTTCGCTCCAGTCCTGATTGCTATCGGTTTTCATCTTAAGTATGACAGTCCACTTGGTCCTCCAGTTTCTGATGTGGTTGTACAGCTCAGCTACCTTCTTCATTTGCTGTTCTTTGAATCCCATGTTGAAACAGATGCCTCTACGGACGAGCTGATCCAACCGGTTCAGCACAAACTTTGATAGCTCAGGTTTCCAAACCATGGCTGGTTTGCTTGAAATCAGAGATTGCTCAACATTAACAATAGGAGCAGAAAGATCACGGGAGCCCAATGGTATGATCGCCTACATGACAAACACTACCAGATCAATGAACTACCACTACCACATCCACATCCTTAAGCAGTACCACTAGCAGTACCACTAGCAGATCAATGAACTACCACTACCACATCCACATCCAGCAGTACCACTAGCAGATCAATGAACTACCACTACCACATCAATGAAGAGCGAGAAAAGTAAGAGCGGAGGTCGGGGAAGCAGGACCCGGCAGAGTCAGATGCAAGCCCAATGGTATGATCGCCTACATGACAAACACTACCAGATCAATTAACTACCACTACCACATCCACATCCTTAAGCAGTACCACTAGCAGATCAATGAACTACCACTACCACATACCACATCAATGAACTACCACTACCACATCCACATCCTTAAGCACTACCACATCAATGAAGAACAAGAAAAGAAAGCGCGACCTTACAGTCAGAGGAGCCACACGCAACACCGACGTCGGGAAAGCAGGGGACCCTAGCGAAGACGCAGGTAGCACCACCGTCCCAGTGGAAGAGTCAGATGCAACGGCGACAACTGTCCCCGTGGTAGAGTCAGATGAAACCTGGACAACCTCGACCAACAACGAAGGAAGAGACGACCATCCGAAGCCAGTACCCGCTGCCACAGCCACCGTCGCCGCCGCAAGCCTCGCCGACCGTGCGGGTGAGGAAGAGCCGGCCATGGTGCTAGATCGGGAAGGGTGGATGAGCTCGAAAAGGGGGGAAATGGGGGATTTGGATTTGGCGGTGAGAGAGCCGCCCCTATATATGGTGGCGAAATTTCAAACGCGGTGACCGAATTCATCCCGCCGAGATTTTGCCGTCCCGCGCGAGCTCGCGCCATCTCCCGCGGTGGCTCAGCGGGAACGCGGCGTTCTCGAGTTCTGCCGGAACGGGGGTGGCTCGCTAGAAACGGCCGAACCGGGCGTTCCTCCAGGGCCTGGCCCGAGGGTGCTTTGAGAAGCGGTTCGTGCAAGAACGCGGGCTCAGCCAAGTAACCAAACGGGCCAAAAAATACTGGGCCGATGCGAGCCAAGGGGCGCCCAGGCTACCAAACGCGCTCTTAGATCTAAAACTTGTCGGACCAAAAGCGGAACAAAACTCGAGGAGCACGCCGCGTTTTTTTACACTCGGTGGCGCGGAGCGCGGCGAACTCAGGTGATACAACACACGCTAGCAGACTCCATATTGCAGCCCACTCGTCCATCCGTTCGTGGCGGGACTAGTCCGCGGCCCCATGCCCCACTTTGTGTTCACACGGGAGCATGCTCCACAGCCAACGCCCGGGGCCACCGCATGCATCTACAACCGTCCACAGCTGATATGGTGTGGCAGCGCTGTGGTGCGAAGGACATCGTTTCAAGCAAAAGCTCTCACAGCGTTGCGGCTGTGCACATGCTACTGCCTTGTATAAAAATGGAGAGTATTCCAGAGTATCTTGTGAAGGTGTATTTTCACCAAAAACTCTCTGTGAAACACTCCTTAACACACAAATACTCTATCACCAAACGGGGCCTACGGTGCTAATTTGTGAGATTTGACCTTCTATGCTGTTGTAATAGTTAACCAAATAAATATTTGCTCGATCCCTTGGAAGTCAGCATCATCCACTTGCACTATTGCAATACAAGCTTATTTTCCAACAAAATACCTTATTTCTCTATTTTTAAAACAGTGGTTTGGAGATGCTGAGAAGTTGACAAAGGCCCTGTTCTCCTTTGCTAGCCGACTAGCTCCTGTCATCATATTTGTGGACGAGGTATGCCTACTTACATAGAAAGTTATTTACCATGGCCTTGGTTGCGAGCAATCTCCTGGTATGATACAATTTGGTCTTGTATCACAGGTTGACAGCTTACTTGGCGCCAGAGGGGGCGCACTTGAACATGAAGCAACAAGGAAGATGCGGAATGAATTTATGGCAGCATGGGATGGTCTAAGGTCCAAAGAGAACCAACGGATCCTTATTCTTGGTGCCACAAATCGCCCATTTGATTTAGATGATGCTGTTATACGCCGTTTACCTAGACGGTAATATGTGCGCCCATGCTTTTCGCTTTCAAATAAATTTAAGCTATGCTGATCTAGCGATGTGCTTATTTGTTTCATGATCTACAGGATATACGTTGGTCTTCCAGATGCTGAGAACCGAAGGAAAATTCTCAAGATTTTACTTGCTAAAGAAAACCTAGAAGCTGATTTTAAATTCGATGAACTTGCTAATGCCACTGAAGGTTATTCAGGAAGTGACCTGAAGGTATGAAACAAGCCATTTATTACCTTCTTCCCTGTCATTGAAGAAAGTGAAACTGTTGTTCTTGTGCAATCATTGAAATGTTGTTATGTGCAGAACTTATGCATAGCTTCAGCGTACAGGCCAGTTCAAGAACTTATAGAAGAAGAAAAGAAGGTAGTTATGCTCTTTTTAACTGTTGGCACGGGTGAACTGAACATATACATAATCATCCAAATTATGGGTCTTTTATTCTATTAATTGTTCATATGGTTACCATCTTTTGCAGGGACGTGGGAGTGGCAGCAGCTCTCACTTAAGACCCCTTGTATTGGATGATTTTATACAAGCAAAAGCGAAGGTACCATGGGCTCATTTTTTCTCAAATACCCTGTTTTACGTTTCCGGCTCCTCTAACATTGGCTATTCCCAATGCAGGTAAGTCCTTCTGTTTCTTATAATGCGACAAGTATGAATGAATTAAGAAAATGGAATGAACAATATGGGGAAGATGGCAGCAGGACAAAATCACCATTTGGGTTTGGCAACTGACCTATTCTAGTAGTGACTTTACGTCACTGTTGTTTGTTTGTAACATCAATAGGCTGCCTATTTAGTTACGGGAAGTCAGCTCCCATTTTTCGCCGAGAGCCTATTCATATAACCTTTCAATGATCCTGTACAAATAGCAACATTTCAAATGAAATGACAATTTTCCGAGTTCACACTAGCTGGTGTTAGCCGATTTTCCAAAAATGTAATGCTGAGCTACAAATTGCTCCAGCTCAGCATAGGCCTGATCCAGGTGTAAGTAGCTCCAGAGAATTTCACTTGTTGTACGTTACAAATTCTGAAGGCTTGAATTAAATGAAATGTTTTTTTTTTCTGTTATAGTCCTGAAATGTCCCACAGAACGCAACGATGCTGGAGTACTACCTTGTGTGCCTGTGTAAAGATAACTTGTTTAATTTCGATCGTTGTTCTAGGCTCTTTACTGTATGAATCTGGTTATTTTTTCTTTGAATCGTAATCTCCCGGTATAACAAGAAAGAAACAAGCATTGAAGCTGTTATACTGGGTCATCAGAGGATGGTAACCACGGATTAGACGATACGCTACGGTACGTCCACAGGAGCCAACAGAGAAGTAGTTGGAACATATGAACGCCATAACGTGGGGGTGACTGGACTGTGCTAATCCGCATCTTCTCACGAGTGGCTCTGGACCCGAGAAGGACCACTTCTTGCTGTCATTTTCGCTCTGCAAATCGGGCAGCCAGGGATCTAAGGGCATGAGCAATAGAGGCAGCTGTCCAACTAGGTTTGGATAAATTTTTTGACATATGCATGCCATGTTATGGTCCCATTAATATGTCTTTCTCTCAAAAGCTGATTTGGGTTTTCTCTTTCTCTCTCACATTTTCACTTTATAGCTGAAGAGGCTGCCTCCTGATGAAGAGGCTGCCTCCTTATCCGAACCTAATTTGGACCACCCGAACCAAGATAAAGCTGTGAGGCAGCACCCCTGAGGCTATGCATTGGGCATGCCCTAAATGCTCTCTCTCCATGCTGATGTCGAGTCGTCTTGGAGGCAGGGACCATTTTCTTCAACGTTTCGTCGCGTCCGGGGCAATGATAAACACCAGTCGTCCGATCCTTCACCTGGACAGTATTTCGTGTGTTACATTTACAGTATTAAGAAGAAATGCTACTGCAAGTGTATGACCAGAACGAGTCCAACCCCATGAGTAGAAACACGCTGGCGTGGAAGCCAGCAACGTTCACATAGCCCAGAGCAAGTCAGCAAGCAGTTGGCGTTCACATTTCGATTCGATGTCAGACAAGTGCAGACATGGGAGCTGTTACATAGGGTGTATGCTGTTAATTATTTCTAGAGTTTCTAATTGCCGCAAAAAGGAGATAACCAAATACTGTAGAATCTTCAGAAGTAAGGTATACGTCTGATACTTAGATGGTCAACTATGCCATCGTTTTTCGACAGCAAACGCGTCCTCATACGTACTCCATTAAAAAAAATCAAGCGATTCAGTCGAAAAAAGGAAAGACGAGACCGGACCAGACTATAGCACGCAGTTCGGTTGGTGGCCTCGATGACTTTGGAGAGATGAGTAGATGACCCCTGATCCGTCTCATCCAATTAGCTTTGTGGAGGGTGCTTATGGTTGGTGGCGACCACGTTCCGTGCTTGCGACCACGTTGCGTTGGAGTAGTATATATTTCTAGCAATCTCCAGAACGCAAAAGAGGATCATGGAATATGTTTGTACCACGCCAAGTCCGACCTACCGCATAGACTGACCTCGCCATGGAACGAGTACCCCACGTCATTCGACTAGGACGATCTAGCTACATGACTACGGCTGCAAAAAAAGCTCTGAGACTCACACGACTGGTTCAACTTGTCTTTTAGCTTGATTTGAGATTGACCCGAAAATGAATTGAGCCGAGTTGAGTGTCTTAGGGCATCTCCAACCGAGGGACCCAAACGGATGCGTTGGGCCGTCCGTTTTGCGTCGTTTGGGTGGCCGAGTGGACGCGCGGACGGAGTCCGCGTCCGCGCGTCCGTTTGGGTCGCGCGCTGCGTCCAACGCGGCAGATTTGGATCGCGGCGCCGTATGGTAACTTTTTTGCTTGTAAATTCACTATAAAACGCAAAATAAATTATAAAAAATATATATAATAGTTCAAATGCTCAAAATTTATTATACATTACATTGTCCATGTAATCAAGGATACAATATTATTCAAATAAAATGTAAAAACGATACAAATGCTCTAGGCTTCCGGATTTCCTTCATCATTGTTGTTTGCAGCATTGTTGCCTACATGCTGCCACATGTACTCGACAAATCAGCCTGCAGCTGGTTGTGTACAGCTAGATCTCGAATTTCACGGTGTGCATGAAGAATGTCCTGGAATGATGCCGGACCACCTTGAGGAGTAACCAACTCTACATGGCCATCCCACTCATTATCAAAGAGTGAATCATCCCGCTCTACCTCAACAATCATGTTATGCATGATTACACAAGCGGTCATCACCTCCCACAGAGTTTGCACATCCCAGGCTCTGGCAGGGTGTCTGACGATAGCCCAACGAGCTTGGAGGATGCCAAACACCCGCTCGACATCTTTCCGGGCTGCCTCCTGCTCTTTGGCAAACCTTGCCTCCTGCTCTGAGTTGGGTTTTCTGATTGTCTTCACGAGTGTAGCCCAAGGTGGATAGATACCATCAGCAAGGTAGTACCCCTTGGTGTAGTGGTGGCCATTGATCTCAAAATCCACATCAGGGGACTGACCGTACGCAAGCCTATCAAACACCGGAGAGCGCTGCAGCACATTGATGTCATTGTGCGAGCCAGCCATTCCGAAAAATAAGTGCCAAATCCATGTGTCATGTGAAGCAACATCTTCAAGAATGACTGTGCACCCCTCAGAATGGCCGCTGTATGCCCCTGCCAACCAAAGGGGCAGTTTTTCCACTCCCAGTGCATGCAGTCTATGCTGCCAAGCATCCCAGGAAAACCCCTGGAAGCGTTGATCGACAACAGACGAGCTGTGTCCTCTGCATTAGGTTGACGGAGGTACTGTTCTCCGAACGAACCGATCACTGCTCTGCAGAACCTGACATCGATTCTAAGCCGGTTGACTCACTCATGCGCGTGTACTCATCTACGAAATCACCGGCAACACCAGGCACGACATCCTAATCGTTGCCGTGCATTTCTGGTAAGAAGAGAGGCCTACCTTGCCACTGCATCCACTTTCGCGCAGTAGTCGTCGTAGAGCCTGACGCCATCCATTATCCGGCGGAACAACGGTCCGGACATCCGAAAACGACGGCGAACAAGGCTGGCGGGAACAATGGCTTGGGTTGGAAGTAGTCATTGTAAGAGGCCGGTCGTGGCCGCGTTCTCTTGTGCGGCCCAAGGCGCGCGCGCCCCGGCATGGACCCCGGTACACGGGGATCCTGCGACGATGTCGTGGATGATCGCCGCAGCCCATAAAAATTGCCGGACCTCTCGTCCGACGACGTGTCGATGAAGAAGTAGTCGTTGTCGCTGTCCACCATGATCTACAGATGAAAAGGGACAAATTATAGATCGCCCATTTCATCGAACATCTCGCAGGCGGAGGCCATCCAATGCTTCTGTAGGGACCTGCAGGCCATGGCCGTCTCGGCCGACTTGCGGTCTAGAAACACGGTGCAGGAGAGCTCACCTCCGGCGGCAACGGCGCAGTTGCGAACGGCGGGAGGTCTCGCGACGGTGAGAGGACAACAGCGCTGGCGACGGCGTCCTCCGACTCTGCTACGACGCGGCGAAAACAGCGCGGGGCTGCGACCTATGCTTCCGCCCCGCTTGCCGGTGTCTCGACGACGGTGGCCGGCGTCGACGCCGCTCCCAAATTGCCGGTCCTTGGGTGGCGGCGAAGCGGCGGGAGATGTGTGCGAGGGGTTTGTGTTTTCGGAGACAGACGGGCGGGCCAGGGGCGGACAAGGGGAGAACGCGAGCGACCAGCCTTCGGCATCCGCGGTCACGCAAAGTCGTTCCAGATTTGGGCCGGATTTGGGTCGTCCCGGACCCCGCGACCATCTATTTTAGTGATGGATCCGCGCGCTGAACAGCGTTTTTGTCCGGTTGTATCCATCCGGATGGAGATGCCCTTACCTGACCCAAAAATGAGCTGAGCTTGAGCGGCCACTAGCTCTCGATTTCAGCTCGTTAGCTCGAAAGAATATAATTATATATAGATGGTCACAACGTCCTAGGCAGGTTGTAACATATGCAGAGTTCCCTTTCTCCTTTCGAGGGAGGATTTTCTGATTATTTATGAGGATCAACCCTCATATCTATGGGTAGTAAATTGTTCTAACCCCCTTTCCCCCCCCCCCCCCCAAGGGTCCGCTAAGATGTTCTGGCCACTTGTCTTAAGTCAAGGTATTTTTAGTTTGGCCAATTTTATATAAAAAATAATGAACATGTACAACACCCAGTAAATATATGAGTATACAACACCGACTAGTGTCATCGGATGGTGTTTTACAACCTTCCTGAAATGTCAAAGCGTCATTAGACAGGATGACCTATGTGTTATCTCAAATTCTTGTCCGTGAACCTTGTCCTCTCATGGAAATATACCCACTCTACTCCAAACTACCCTAGGTTCTAGTTTTCGTCAATATTTGTAAAGTTTGATTAAATACTTAGAAAAATACCAACATCTATAATACAAATAATACATTTAGAACAAAATCATGAAATATTTATATGCATTTTATATAGATATTGATATTATTTCTTATATATTTGATCAAACATACAAAATAATCTCAAACAAAGCTAGAATGCATGATAGGTACAAAAAAAAGCAACGGAAGCTGTGGCACACTGCCTATTCTAGACTTGTAGAGGCTCGCTGCTGAAATGGCCGCTAGAACGCGAAATCTAACAATGTTGTGCGCGGGGGAGCTCGACTCAAGATTGCGGGAGACTGCAAAATCCGGGCAGCGTTGTGGGACAAAGCTAGGGGCACCTCTCTCTTTTGATCACCGCCTCCATTAGCCCCACTAAAAATCCAGATTCCCCCTTTAGACACTATGGGGACACATATCTACCCGTCCGGTAGATTCCTTCTACTCCTGCACCGTACCTTCGCCAATAAATGGAGGATCGAGGAGCTAGTATTCTTGGTATTCGGCATCGGATCCACGTCCTCGTGTGTAGCAAAGACAGGGCGGTTCTCCTTCTTCGACTCTGGCTCGTCTCCCTCGTCTTCCATTTCGGAGGTAAAGCACATTTTAGTACCCTATTGTCTACTGTGATGTAGATTGATTTAGGTACAACTAATTGGGGTCGAATTTGTCGTTGCCCATGTTTAATCGCTTTGATTAGGGCAATCCGATCGAGCTTCTCCATCAGACAGCATCACTCAATGCTGCCATTCAGGTTTGGATCATGTTGCTACACAAGAGAGCAGTCCCACATGCTGCATATCCTGATCTCACCTACAGTCTTATGTTAGCATGAGATCATGAGAGGATAGGAAATCTAAACTACATCTACAATTACAACGATGTAGATGTTGTCCAAATACTTCACATGAGAAGATCCTCTTTTCTATGCACTTGTGAAAACATCCGGGGAGAGAGCATCCACACTTCTGTGAAACAGCAAGTTGCCATGTTTCTTCATGTTGTGGGTCGTAACTAGAGGTCTAGAGTTATCCGTAGGCCAATCATGAGATCATTGAGATTGTTTGTTGCTAATTCAAGCAGGTGTTGTTTGTAGTTGGAGAGATTAGAGGTGAAATGATCAAGCCACCTATGGGTAGCACACTTCCCAAGATCAAGAACAACTACAAATGGTGGCCGTATTTCAGGGTGAACACTAAACCTCTACTTTCATTTGATCATACAAATACTATGGTTGGAAACATGACTCTCTTTTGGTTGCTTGACATGATTGTATGGGCGATCGATGGTACTCATGTGACAGCTAGGGTGCCGAAAACTCATTCAGCAGCATTCACGGAAAGAAAGATCTACACCAGCCATAATATGCTAGTTGTTGTGGATTTCAAGCTAAAGTTTACATATGTGTTAGGTGGTTGGGAATGGTATGCTCACGATGCAAGCATTCTTGCCGACAGCTTGTCTAGGGCCGATGGGTTAAAAATCTCTGATGGTAAGTTCTACCTGCAAGATGTTGTATATGCATTGACGTGGGCATTACCCTTCGGGTAACCAATATTGCTCTACCCTATACGGTCCAGATGGAGGCCCATGAAGGTACCCGAAGGGAAGTTGGCCACCAGGACGGTGCGGCGGAAGATTACTTTGAAGTACAAGACACGGAAGAAGCCGAACAAGGAAAGATTAGAGATAGATCTATCGTGAACTCACTGCACTTAGAATAGGACCTTTCCCGGGACCTGGCCACCCATAAAGGCCAGAGTGGGGCTATCGAGGGACACAATCAATCTTAGCGATCTTAGCTAGCAGAGGCTTAGAACTAGGTTACCCTAGCAATTAGCTATCTCGACGAGATCACATCGTCGAACTATTCGGCACCCCATTGTAACCTGTTTGCATCATAATCAAGAACAGAAGGTGCAGGACGTAAGGGTTTTACCCCATCGAGGGCCCCGAACCTGCAACCGTCTCCCCGCTTGTCTCCGTGGAACCGATGTCTCGTATCACCAGGATTCCATCGTCCTGCTTCCCTAACGGAGTGGCATTGTCGAGGAGCACCCTCGACAATTAGCGCCGTCTGGGAAACCTGCTGGCGCAAGATCAGTCATCGGCAGATCCGATCATGTCATCGACATCTTCATCGGCACCGCCATCACCAACTCGGGGAGGTCCGGTCCGATTCGCTCCTACGAGTTCACTTCCATAGCGATTCTTCTCGCTCAAACTTCTCCGATCTACAAGGAAACATGGAGATGACCATCGGCAGCGTCCACTACAACGTCAACGCGAGGGAATTCTCCAGCTACCGGAATCGCCTAACTCGGATCAACGGTGTCCTAGCGAGCGTCATCATCACCGATTTGTTGGCTGGCCCTCGACAGACCGATGAGTTCGCCCGCGCCTTCGACTCCCCGGTCAGCGTCCTCAATGTCAGTAGGATCCGACGAACCCACATCCTCGGAATTAACCCTCATACTATTGCTCGAACTGTGACGCCATGCACGGCTTGGGGTCAAGCGACACACCGCTCATCCGCAATGCCCGATACTCGTCAGGAGAAGACAACGTCGGCAGCACGCCCGAAGAGCCACCAAGAACAGCACATCATCAGGTCTACGTCGCCAACACAGGAAATACAAGGCACGGAGGAGACGGAGACCGCACGCCTCGCTCTAGCAGGAGAGCAAGCTTCGAAAATAGGCTCCAGCAATCGCGATAGCGACTACACCATCGCGGACGAGGAATGGGCGGCGGCCAGGGCAGCCGCACATCAACACCCCGTCCCCGCAGGAACTCGGTTGAACCCTAAACGCATACCGCCTCTATACTAGAGAAAACCGGGGAGCACCCGTCGAGAACAAGCTACCCGAGAGACGTTCATTCGCGGCAACGATCCAAACGAGCGACGGAGCTTCGCGAAAGCGCTTCGAAGTGCTCTGGGTCAGGAAAACATCGGTCAAGACCGTCTGTGCTCTCGAAGATGCGCCAGAGAAATAACGTCGAATCTAACCAAGTCGTTCAGACCACGGACACCGCTGGCATGCCACGGCCGAAGAACGCTGCGGGAGCCAACCTCGCCGCATACCTCATCAACCAGCGCCCGAAGGATCCATGGCACAAGCTCACCGTGTGCCCTAGAAAGTCTCGCGATATTGGGAAACAATCTAGTTCCGCAGAAGGAGAAACCCACGCGCAAGCCAGCGGTTCAAAACATCGGGCAAGAGAGATGCTCGGGATGAAATCACCCGGAGCAGAATCGATACAGCAGGTCGGAGCGCCGCCGTGAAGACGACGACCGCGAGCGCCATGCAGATGAGGATCAGGAGTATGATGGCGAACTATGGGGAGCCGATTGTTTGAGTTACAAAATCCGCGAGACGATGCCACCCAAAAAGTTCAAGCCTACTCCCACCGACGCTGCCAAGTATGATGGGTAGCAGGAACCAAGATCTTGGATAGATGATTACCTGCAGACTGTGATTCTGCATACAGGGAACCAAATAGCAGGAATGCAGTGCTTGCAGCTCTACTTAAAGGACTCAACGCGAGCCTGGTTAAGGAGGCTGTCGAAGGGTTCCCATCAAATCATGGGACGACCTAGCGGACGCCTTTGTTACAATTTCCAAGCAACATACAAAAGACCCGTCGAGATTGAGGAGTTACGCAACTGTCAGCAGAAGAAAAAGGAGTCGATGCGCCATACATAGGGAGATTCACCAAACTCATAAACGCTGCCTAAGATGTATCTGTAGACAGAGCAATCGACGCCAGCAGAAGCAAAAGGAATAGTTACATAGAAGAACTCGGACGCAAAAAGCCGAAACCATTACCAAGCTAAATGGAAATCGCCAACAGCCGGGCTGATGGCGAGGACAACGTGCGAAGACCGCGCCAGCGCAGCGATGACGAAGATGACGACCAGCCAAAGCACGACTCGGGCAGCCGAAGGGATCGGCACAAAAGGAGGAAAAATCGCAACTATGACGACAACAATCTGGTAGCTGCAGGATACTCCGATCGACATGACGATCGATATGATGAAAGAAGAGACGGTCGACACGATGGCAATCGGAACAACTCTGGAAACCGTGGCAATTATAAACCACGGCAAAAGAGGACTTCCGAGCTACCCTACAGCCGAGCGTATCAACGCCCTCGTTACTTGCAATCGTATGTCGACCCAAGGACGGCAAACGAAGTCAAGTCACCTTCTGGATTGTCGACAGCTCCTTGACATGCACAAACTCATCCAACAGTCAGGTCAGGACAGGAACCGTTACCACCTCCACCCCCACCTCCCACCACAACACCAAGTCCAACGAGCTCAACCTCATCAACCCAACGAGGCGTTCCCACCACCACGTGCGCATGAGTATGATCCACAAGACAGATCCCGAGAAGAGAGATGAAGAAGCTTACCCGAGAAATTAATCTGGCCGAAAGCATCATGGGAAACACTCCGAGTATGTCGAGTGGTCCTCTCAAAACATTACGTTCCAGCCGAGCAGAACACCCGATGACCATACCAAAACCAGGACACGCTGCCCTAGTAGTTGAGGCAATGTATGTGATTTCCCGGGTGATGAGCAAAGTCTTTATGGAGCGGGTTAAACCTGATTTTCGTCGACACAATCAAGAGTATGGGATCACCATGGGAATGCTAGAGGAGACATACACCTGCTTCCATGGGATTCTGCCAACTCAACCAGGTTACTCTCTTGGCAGACTTTACCTGAATGTCGTCTTCTTCGGCAGATCCGACAATTTTAGGAAGGAAAAGATCGAGTTTGAAGTAGTGAACTCCGAGTCACAAGATCACGCTATAATTTAAGACCACTTTATGCCAAGTTCGTGGTCGTGCCGCACTATGCATATCTCGTTGAAAATGCCTGGGAACAAAGGGACAAACATCGGTCCATGGAAGTTTTTCACGCTCGTACAATTGTGATCGCGACTTTCGAGGTGATCGTCGCTGCTGCTGGGAGCAAACAAGAAATTACTAAGCCTCCACCCAAGCTGTTGTTGCGCGAAATCAAGGAAGAAAAGGACGACAGGGAAAGCAAAAAGAAGCCAGCTGACCTTGCCCTTAAAGCTTCACAACAGGCTCCCGGCAGCAGGGAGCTTCGGCAAAGCAAAGGTTCGGCAGTTTCTGATGGGCACGTGTATGCATAGAAAACAAAGAAGACGCCGGCAATCAGCAAACTCAAACCCCCGATGAAACCAGCAACGCTGCAGCTACCACAACGTGGCGAAGAAGCCAGGAGAAGAGAAGAACCCCTTCCTGATTAAGAATTTTTTCAGCCTTTATTTTCCTTTTCCTCTACTTTCCATTTCTTTTTTCGCCCTCTAGCCCCATGCTTACTTTATTAATAAGAACTTAAGCCTTGATTCTTTGTTAAAGTATTGCAGTGATCACGAACTTCTAAGCCCCATCACTACATAAACGTAGTACGAGGATCGTGCCCAAAAGCTCTACGCAGTGCTAAACGACGTTCACCCCTTCCCTCTCAAGTATAGATGCTCGCGAGTGTCGTAAATAGCAAGAGTTTGGAAATACACATAAAACAATAACCCACGTTCGATATTTTACTTATGGAAATATCAAGGAACAACGGCTCATCGACAGAATCACTACACCCGAAACATTCGGGAGTGCCTGTCGAAATTCAAAACGGTTGAAAGCAAAGTTGCGCATACAAAAGGTTTAGCAAGACCTGCAACACCAGCTGATCACTCACATGATTTGCTAACCAACCAATATACATACATTTAAAAACGAGCAACTAAGATTCGCTCAAAGTCGAAACTTGCCAACAGCAATAACATGGTAAAAGTACATATGCATGTATCTACCAAATGAAAAGGCGTCATTACATAATCCAAACACTTGGATAAAGTAGCCAAACTATTTATTTACAAACAGACATTAAAACCCTGAAATCACCCGTGTTCCTCTTTCCTCAATTTTTTCGCTCCTCGAGTCTGTTGACAATTATGTTGGCGGGCAACAATACCTTTCGGATACAACGCCTCCAAGTCTCCAGTAGCATTGACAATCACAAAAAACCTGCCGAAGGATAACGGGCAAGTACAAGGGCAAGTTAAATGCCCGTGCGTTGCGACGATCTGTTAGTATTTTTATCGTTGCACATGTTTCGATATAACAAAAAATATTCTAAAAATGTTTAAATTTTAACTTTGCATAATTCGACATCATATGCATATAAAGCTAAAAAAATTGGTGGACTCCAATGGTACCTCCCCAAGTCTGACTCACAAAATTTCGATAATCTGTACCAAATTGATACAACACCAATGGAAATAATTTGTTAATTAATTGATACAACAGCAACAAAGATTATTAAATAAATTATTGCTAAATTTAGAAACTATCGACCAAAGGGTGAAGAGATTAAAGGACTCACAGTTCAAGCTCTCGGTAGCTTTATGCAGCTCAGTAAGAGCGTACCGCTCTACGTCAGCTGCAATCTCGCTCTTCTTGTTGACAATCGCGGCCAAGGCGTAGGTGCTGCGCAGGTCCTTCTCCACCTGGGTGATCCGATCCTTCATCCGTTGGACCCGATCACCTTCGGGAAGAACGCCCGAGGAGTCATCAAACAAACGAGGGCACCGGGAAAACCTGCAGGCAACAGCGTTAAAAGGATGATATGGTCAAATTAAGCATCCAACGAAACTCCCATCGGGAGAAGCACAAGTAATCTCTATCAGGAGAGGCACAAGTGAAGATATTATGATAAAAGTGTGGCCGGGCAACATTGCCGCTGACAGTTGTTCGCATAAACTTAAGTTCTCGCAATGGTATCGTTTCATACTAGCCTAAAGATAAAATTAATACAACAAATAAGGAGCTCCTGAGTCCGAGTCGGCTTTGTGCTGGGCCAGCCGATGCTTTTTCCGATGAAACTAAATCGAGGAGCCGGCGAGCATGTTGTCGATGAGGTCGAAGGCACCTAAGTCAACAAATCGCCCATCTTTCTCTTTTCAGCAGCTCCTTAGTCATTTCTTCGATCCTCAGCCTTAAAGCCGTAACCCATCATAAGTTGGAAGGCAAGGGTGGCACCATAGGTACGCGAGGTACGCTTGAATACCTCAATGATCCTTGGTGTCGATCGCGAAGGCATCAATCACCGTCCCAGTCTTCTCCCCGCTTGGCCTTGGTGGACAGTCATCGACGCATCCGCGCTGCAGCACCCTTTTCCTTTGTGTCAAGAAGCTCCCGGGTAAGTTGGTGGGTGGCGAACCATCGACACACCATTTGCCGGGGAATTGCTCGGAATTTTATCCAAGGCGGTAGCAGGGAGGCGGCTTCTGCAAGAAATTAAAGGAAATCGTTGACGAAGAAACAGATCCATAAAAAGTGATAATTTACAAGGGATGTATGAAAGAACTTACCAAGTAGGGCCAAGGCAGACTGACGAAGGAGTTCATCCTTTTCTGCCGCCCGAGCTTCCTCCTCCTTCAGCCTCTCCTTCAGCTTGTTCAGCTCTTCTTTCAGGGAGTCGACCTCCTGGCAAGCTATGGCGGCCTTTTTGATGGCGCCATCTAACTTTGAAAAGGAAGACTTAGCCTCCTCCTGCAGCCGAATTTTGTCCGCCTCCACAGAGGTGAATTGAGAGGCGAAAGCCTCTAAAGAGGATATCACACCTCGCAGATCCTTGAAGAAAGGGAATGTTTTACAAAGATCATTAGGCGAGGCACACTCCAAAAAGATTAGGGTTATGAAAGGCTTACAGAAGGAGGAGCTGTGATAGCTGCAGGAACATCTTTCCCTTTGGAAAGGGAGGAAGCAGTCGATGCCTGTGCCGCGGGCGCCGTTTTAAGAGCCGAAACTTCGGAAGCCGCGGCGGAGAAACAGCATCGGATCTGACCCTCTTAGGCGGAGGTTCAACGAAAGCTTCGTCACTACAAGAAGGATTTGATCAACCAAAGTTTTGAGAAAAATGCGAGAAAACAAAGGAGCAGAATATAGTAAAAATGAGGAAAACACTTACATGTCAAGGAGATCATCTTCATCGGCAAAGCCGCCGATTGATCTCTTCTTAGGCGGAGCCCTGCACAGCTGCATTAACAAAGGCATCACGATCAGCGTCATCATCACGCACCGATCCCTCTGTGTCGCAAGCATCATCGGCTGAGGGAGGAAGATCGGTGTGAACAACTTCAGAATCTATCGGATCATCGTGTTCGCTCTCTGGGCCTGTGTGCTCGACAGTGTGAAAATCAATAGTTCTGAAGATCCTCTTCCCTCGGAGATATCGTTTGGCGAATTATGCAAGTCCCTGGAGGCTACGGGAGTCTGTTGAAGAAAAGCCGGATGAGAACAACAGTAATTATGTCGACTAAGTAAATAGCAGTGAAATAAGAGTTTGAGAAAGGAAGTTACCTCTGGTGGTGGATGATTGGCGTCAAATGGAGTATATAATGGAGACATCAGTGGGATCAGGTCTTCTTGGCTAAAGAAAGTGAGGCGACGAACTTCATCGAGCAGTTCCTTTTCCGACAGTTCGGCAGCGTTAATTCTAGTCTCATCTTTCGGACCTGAGTACAACCACATTGGGCGAACTCTGGCCATGACTGGTTGGACTCGACGTTTCAGAAACACCGCCGCTACCTCTGTGCCGACCATGTTTTGGCCATCGGCTTTCTTGATCCGAAGAAATCTGTCAAATAATTCATCGGCTGCTACTTTTTCATCGGGAGATAGAATATTCTTCCAGGAATTCTTAGGCTTGGTTTCAAGGACATCGACAAAGCGAGGAAGTTGAGATTCAGGTGACGATGAATTTTTGATATAGAACCACTTCAATCTCCACCCTGGAACGGACTCTCTCATTGGGAAATTGAAGTAATTGACATCCGAATGAGCTACAAATCCCACTCATGCGGTGACAAAAGATCCGTTGCTACCCTGTATCCCTTCACATAGAAGATCTTTTTCCACAACCCAAAATGAGGCTCAATGCCCCAGATATGCTTCACAGAGGGTGACAAACACAGACAACGGGGAGGATTGAGTTGGGAGTGAGTTGCCATAGTTGGATTTTCGTAAGTTCGCAAGAGATGGAGGAGGAATTGTGAACGGGAAG